>JAAALK010000080.1:707225-994567 GCA_019279435.1 Zizania palustris | reverse complement strand
GTCCTTTGCAATTTATACCATATAATGATATACTGGCATAATGCATGGTCTTTCTTTTCTATACTGTATTTATGATCTGAATATGGGCAGAGGAGAGCTTAACCAGAAAAAGAGTGATTGTCATAGCAAATGTGTTTTAACATTTTTAATGTGAAAACAAAAGTGGTTGCTTGTGTAAGTACGATCTTTTAGCATCTCAATTCATATACATGATATTGTTCTATCCTAAAATTTCTTGCACTCAGTCATGTTTCACACTGTATAATTTGGCTGGTTAAGATTTCATGGTATCTATATTACTCCTATTGGATTTTGAACTGGTGGGCGATATATGATTCTAATGCACTTACACAGCTTCTATATATAATCTACTTGCTCTTGAATCCATGTCTTGTAGGTATTCAGTTTGAGAACAATTGTGAAATTAGTGTTTTTTCCAAGCTGACAAGTGCCTATTGTCTTGTTGCAGTTCGAGGGCTAGAGAACTTCTACACGTTAGTTATGCATATTCTTTTTTTGTTTTGTGATGTTGGGAAAATTTTGTGGAAGCATATGAATACTTCTTCATTTGTTTGTATCACTGTTCTATACAGGTTTTGTAAGTGCTGAAAATTAACCAGTCCTTGTTATTCAAGTGATAGTGGTATCATCTAGTAAAGTTATGTTTGCACAAATGAATGTAATTTTGCTGATAATACAAGCATATGTTTCTTTTATAGAGTTGTACTCTTTAAGGCATATCATAGATGTTTTGTAGAGTGCTACACACACGAAGGGTGTAATTGTGTAAATATTGGGACTGTTGATTCTACTTACAGTAGTAAACGAGATTAATTTGTTGGATCGGAATGGTGACTAGAGGGCGGTGAATAGGCGCCTCGACACTTTCTTCCAAAGTGATGGCCTAATCAAATCACCCAACGCTCCTCTTAAAACACAAAATCATGACTCTATTTAAACAGTACACAGATTGAGCTCAAACAGAGTCAAATTCTCAAAAACATCTTTGATTCGAGTTACTAGACAACATCGATCAGAGAAACTCACTCAGGAGATCAATTTCAACTTCAAAGAGTAACTCAGATTGTTTTAATTCAATCACAACAGAGATTCACACAATTCTGAAATTTATCGGACAATGAATAGTAAAGTAAATTCAGCAAAGTGTATTTAACAACTTCAATTGCAAGATTCAATTTCAGAACATGTATTACACTTCATCAAGGCATACCAGGCGTTCAGATTTACTTAGGAGAATGGAAATCAGAATTTGAACTCAATTCAGTTTAGAATTCAGAAATCTAGTACTGACCACTTTGTGTACCTACTGTAGCAGATCATCAACTAACAGTATAAATCATTTCAGTACATTCATTTCAGATCACAGCACAATTCAGAATAGTAGGATGATGAATACTATCTCTCATTTAAAATAATTCAGTTCAGTTTTCAGAGTACCAATTCAACAGATGTAAAAGTAATTGATTCAAAACAGAACTGATTTCTAAACTGAAATTATTGTGTACAGAATTGATTACTGAAAATAAAACTGAACTTCAGATTGCTTCTACAAAACTTTACCTCAGTTCAGAGCAATCAACAGCCACAAATCTGACGTGAAAACATATACTTTTCTGAAAACAATAGCACTGTATTGATAAACAGTTGTGACAGCAGAGCAAGAAAATTGCTGTGAGTATCTGGTCTTAGGATGATGAATATAGGGCCAAATTTTTTCATGCCATTACAATTTTCACGGTTTTGAAATATGCCATCGGCGTGTCACTGACAGATGGGACCTACCACAGTCACTGACAGTGGCATTTTTCAAATTACAGAAATTTTAATGGCATTTTTACAAATTTCCCATGAATATATGTCCTGGATTCCCTATAGCACAAATAGCACTAATCGCTGCATACTGTTCATCATCACAAAATTACAGCAGCAAAATGTTTCACAGCAATGCAGTAGCAGAAATGGCAACACCAAAGTACTGTTTCCAATCACATACGCTCGGAAAGCAATTCTCAGCAGAACAGAATCACAAGCCAAACTCAATTTGAATTCTGTTGAAGATTATCCTGAATGTTCCAGCGAAATAAAAAAACTAACGGCTCATCAGTTTTTGCAAGAGGTAAAAACTAATTTGGCTGCCCTTTTTGCTAGAATGTTCTCTCGGCAGTACAAAGATTCAGAGGAACGTTTTCAGGATAACCAACTTTGCAAGAGATAAAAACTGAAATAGATGACTATGTGTTTCATCAAATGATCTGAATCCTTTACTAGAATGACATACCAATTTTCTAAAAAGGGAAAATTACTCACATGCCATTATAATTTTCAAAATTTGCCTATATGCTATTGTCAGTGACTGTGGCTTCTCTCAACCACAACCACTTTCAGGATGAACAGATCTAAACAGAACTAAAAGTTGATTTGCTGAAAACAGAAATGAAGTAACACTTTAGATCAGCAAACAAATCACACAGACTCACAACAACTTGATGCAAATGTCGAAAATGAATCATTCATAACTTGTACTACAAAAAGTGTATAGACATCCAAATATATATTTCTGTAGCAAAATCGCAAGAAAAGTGGATCTCAAAATTGCATCCGGAAGAAGTGTTTACTGTTAGCTACAGATCTCCTAGGAGGAGAGGGGGACTAAGTCCCTCTCCTCCCCGCATGCGCATAGGCCATGCACATGCGCCCAAGTCCACCTGCGCCCTGATCGGGGGCGCCCCAACAGATTCTGTTAAGGGCCCCCTGTTGCGCGGCACTACAAATAGGGAGAGGCAAAGTACATGAGGGGGCTGCTGCATTCGACCTCATCTCCTCTGCCTCTCCTAAAAACTAAGCCCAAAACCGATCTAAGGGAATTGTGTCGAAGCAACGGGAAGGTCCCTAACCTTCACCGCCGTTCGCCGGAATCCGACACCACATCAGCACCGGCCATGGCGTCCTCCTCTTCGTCAAGCAACCCAAATGGTAACCCTAAGCTACCCTACTAGTCCTAGACCTAGAGATCACCTAAGCGATTTTCCTAACAATGGTATCAGAGCTCTTCTAGTGCTCTAGGCTAGTTAGGGTTAGGGTGGCGTCGGGCTCCCTTGAGCCGACATCACCACCGCACTAAGAACCCGCCCCTCCCCCTGTAATCCCTCTGTTTAACCCCATGCATACCCCTAAGAATCTGAAGAGAAAGCTAAGAGAAGGAGGTTAGAGCTTCGGGTAGATCAAGAAATCCCGCATTGAGAAGCCCCGCACCTAAGACATCCCCTCTCTTTTAGTCCTGCCGGTAAGAAATCCCCAAAGGGATTAAGGCTCGGCTGAAGAACTCAGATCCATATAAAAAATAGAAATATTAGGGTTAGGGTTAAACCATAACCCTAACTAAGAACTATGGGCGCAGGAAGAGAAATCTTACCTTGCGCACGCCGGATCTGGCCTCGCCGGAGTCCGGGTAGACGCCCGGGCCGCCATCACTCACCGCCGCTTGTCGGCGAACCAGTGCAAGGGCTCGGGTCGGGCGAGCAACACCGTCGCCGGCTACCTCGGCTGACCCTCGCTCACCCTCGGGTGAGCGGAGAAGTCCGGCGAGGAGGCCGGCGGGCGAGGCTCCGCCGTCGCCGATCTTTCGCCGCCGCGTCCGCTCTCTCGCGCCGCCGCTCAATCTCCGCCGCTCTGGCTCCCTCTCGCCCGTGTGGCTGTGAAATGAGTTAGGGTTTCCCGGGGGCGTGGCGCGGGGCTTATATATGGGCGCAATTGACGGGCGTCCGTCGGATTAGATCCGACGGCCATCGTCAACCGGACCGGGTACGGCCCAAGCGAGGGGGCGAAATGGCGTCCCAGGCCCAGGTTGCGGCCTGGGTGCTCGGGCGCGCACGGGGAAGTTTGTGGACTAGGCCGTTTTCTGTTTTGGGCCAGGCCTGATTAGTGTTTTTGGGCCAGAATTTCGTTTATTATTTTTTAGAATTTCTGTAATTGTTTTCTGATTAATAATTTCTGGAAATTAAGAAATGGCCCAAAATTTGATATAAAATAAGTTAGCTGCGGGGAAAATTTTGTATAATTTTTTACAGACTCAGTAATTTTATTATGAATTTTGCAGTATTTTAAGTATTTTTATGATGTTTTCTTTATTAAATTTAGTCTAAGGACTATATTTAATTGAGAAATATTCGTTTATATTTTTTATTAAGTTTAAATTTAGATTGTATTAATGTTTTAAGCAGTTTATTAATTAAGTTTAAGCCTTCCGCCGTACATGTTAAGATTAAGTTTTCCGTTGTGCACATACTGTTTAAAATTAGTACTATGTTGCAAATTCAGAATTTTATTACTGATTAAGCAGTGTATTAATTAGTTTTAAGTCTTCCGCTGCGAATACACTGTTTTAAGATTAGTACCATGTTCATCCTATCAATTAAGTAGCATTTATTCTGTCAATTAAATTTGAACCAACGAGATAATTTAATTTGGCATTATAAATATTGTATTTTGTTAACATAGTGATTTTATCTCCTGACCAATGTTGGTGATGAAATTACTGTGGTTTAGTTGAATTGATTCTATTTCTGCCCAACGGTGATGTAGAATTAATTCGCCCTTTTAAGTATGTCACATATTGATTTTGACCAACGTTAAATTTTCATGTGTCATAATATGTCTGTTATAGTATACTTTGATAATGTTCCTTATTAGAAATGTGATAAGTCATATCTCCAGCATTGAGTCTCTCAATGGTAAGAACTACGGTTCCCGGAGATAAGATATTAAGATAGCGATTGCGCTATAGGATATAGATCTTGTTTTAACGCTTGATTGTCTGATTAAGCTTGCGAAGCCCGTGATCTGAGGGGATGAAAGCCAAGAGGCTTTTGTCATAAGGTTACATGACTTCGCTGAAATAAGGATAAAGTAAGATATAGATCGTACTAAATGAAATCAGTGGAATCACAAAATGTATTATGATTAAGAGCCCCATTATGGAGCCAATTAGGGGTTCTATCCCACGTCGTGATACTGCAAAGAGTATCTGAAGAAGGTGATGGGTCAGTTCACTGACTCTTCTAAAGGCGTATGCTAGCACGCATATTAAGAAATGCATAGTAAGGATTTGCAACATGGTTTTCAAAGCTGAAATCCATGAATAAAGAGTTCAAGGACGATATTATCGTCCATTTTATTATGATGTCACATTAAGTTTTCTGATTATTTTGTGATCACCTACAACTCACGACGAGAGTGTTAGAGTTTGTAGATGCTGATTTCAAACTATGTATAAGAATTAAGAAAGCACAAAATGATTTAAGTCATAATGTGCAACGTAAATAAAGTGGAAGAAGCATTACAAGACTCGTTCTAATGATGCTAAGGACTCCTCTTATAAGCTCACATAAAGGAACGTGATGTTCTGAAGGGCATGTACGGACATGTAAGGAGGAACACCACATGAAGGAATATGTGGAGTTCCCAAAATGGATGAACAAGAATGGTAATAGATGAATTTTCGCACTTAGAAATAAAGTCTTTAGTCTTGCTTTTGAGCATGACAAACTTTATTTATTTTCTCAGGATGATTTTATCATCTGAGAATAATGATAAGAGCAAAAGAATTGATGATGTATTTTCGAAATTATGACACTATCTAATGGGCCATATTTCGAGGGGGAGGATTGAACGTTGAGTGAATTCTTCCGCTTTAGTTTCTTTAGACTAAGTTTCATGCATAGATTGCATTAAGATAAATACGTCAAATAAATTAAGAAATACGCGAAATTAAGTTTAATTATTGTAGTAATTTTTATCTCTTGACCAACGTTGGTGATAAAGTTACTATGTTTAAGTTCAATTGATTCTAATTCTGCCCAACGGTGATTTAGAATTAATTGATTAAGTTACTACGACTAAGTTTGGCGTGACATTTATCCAATCAAAGAGCGATCAGATCATAGCGATCAGATCATCAGTTGCTCTAGATAAATTTAAGATGTTTTAAGGATGATTCTTATATCAGCATAATCTAAAGTTTAAAAGAGTAAGATCTGACCGTACTACGGTCAATATACCCCGTATGGTCGATTTCTTGAACCCTTTTGCAAGGTTCTATAGAAAATGGCAAAATAGCCCAGTATTTTATACCGGGTGTATCTCAGCAAAATAGAGTGGATATGAGGTACACTTGCACCTTAGTGGACATAGTAAGTAGTATGGTAAGTTATTCCACTCTACCGATTAATTTGTGGATGGAGGCATTAAAACCACCATTTATATTTTTAATTGGATCCCTAATAAGTATGTGCCTAAAAGCACCATAAGAATTATGGACAAAACGATAACCATTTTCTAAATTATTTTAGAGTATCGGTATGTCGTCCTGATAAGGCTATATTTTTAACCCAAATATTAATAAGTTAAAGTCCTAAGACAGTAAGTTGTCAATTTTATTGACTGCAAAGATAAGTCTAAGTGATCTCATTTTTTTAATGTCCTAACATACATGTTAAGTTTGTAGAAACGAGACATGCATTTTTAGAAGATGCTTTAATCAGGGGGAGCATGGTACTTAGAGAAATTAATCTTAAAGAGAAGTGGGTTAGTGAATCCACTCCTATGATTCAAGAGCAATTTTTCCATGTACCTGTGGTAGTGTCTTTTGTCCAACACTTGAGTTCGGACCTTCATTAGCGACATCTATTGTACATGAGGCTCATGTTATTCAGGAATCTGCATTTTTAGATGATGCTAATGAAGAAATAAAGGAACAACTCTCTAACTTAGCAAATAATGTGCCAACTCAGATAAGTAGCAGATTAAATGAGACATTTTCGTATGTCTTATTTAAGGATTCTTTAAGAATCATTAAGGCATATTATGACTTAGAACTGCATCAGATTGATATAAAGATGACATTTTCAATAAGTTTTGAGTGAGAATGTCTATATGACACAACTAAGTGTTTTGTCATAGAAAGGAAAAGAAATTTTAGGATGTCGTTTATCTAAGTCCATTTATGGACTTAAATAAGTTTAAGTAAGGGCATCTAAAATTTAATTAGACTATTAGAAAATTTTGGGTTATTAAGGAGAATGAAGAGGGCAACTGCATTGAAGTTAAAGAATAGGAAATTTATTTTCTATTCTTGTATGTGGATGATATTCTACTTGCAAGTAGTGATGTCAATCTACTATCAGATACTAAGAAATTCTTGTCATCTCGTTTGATATTAAGTATCTTGGAGAAATTTTCCTATGTGTTAGGATTAGAGATTCTCTAAGATATCATTAAGGGGGTATTAAGATTATCGCATACGGCATACTAGAAGATATACTGATAAAGTATATAGTATGCATGTGTATAAGCTATCGCCTGATTCGATAGTCAAGGGTGATAAGTTGGGAACTTTTAGTATCCCAGGAACCAATATGAGATCGATCAAATGAGATTGGTTCCATATGCTTCTGCTGTCGGAAGCCAATGTATGCTCGATTATGTGCTCACCCTGACTTAGTTTATGCCACCGGAATGCTTGGCAGAAATCAGAAAATCCAAAAATAGATCACTGGATTAAATTAAGAAGCCTTGAGTTTTATGTAAGTCACAAAGGCCTCATGCTAACGTATGTAAGATTAGATAACCTAGCGATTGCAGGTTATTCAAATTAAGTTTTTGCGAGATTTGTGAATACTAAGTAGTCCACATTAAGTTATATATTCACACTCGCGAAGGGAGCTATGTCGTGGAAAAGCTCCAAACAAACTATGATGGCATCTACCACGATGTATGCCATGTTTGTAGCAAGTTATGAGGCCGCCGGACAGGCACTATGTTTTTAAGAAATTTATTCCGGTTTTTAAGAGTGGTCGACAACATTTTTAAAACCACTTAAGTTATACTGTAACAATGAGTCAACAGTATATTTCTCCTATAACAACAAGTAGTGTGTTGCTGCCAAACACATCTAAGTTAAGTGTTATATTGTTGAGGAGAGAATCCAAGATCAAATGATAAGTAGAGCATATAAGTACCAAGCGAACGCTTGCGTATCCGCTCATAAAAGGCTTACCTCCCACTGTGTTCAGAGAACACTTAGTCGACATGGGTTTAAGGAAAGCCTATGATCTATGGATTTATAAGGGGCCCAAAATAAGTTAAGATTCATTTTCAGAATGGAAAGGTGTATTGTAGTCGTTGAGTCAC
Source organism: Zizania palustris (assembly GCA_019279435.1). NCBI lineage: Eukaryota > Viridiplantae > Streptophyta > Magnoliopsida > Poales > Poaceae > Zizania > Zizania palustris. The sequence goes on along the minus strand of JAAALK010000080.1, from coordinate 986,359 downwards.
GTAGTACGTAACTGACTAATGTGATGCAGCATACTCGATGCATTTATCTATAATGGAACAGATATTATGTTAAGTGTAGGTTAAGAACTAAGTAGAGATCTGGAGGAGAATGTTAGCTACAGATCTCCTAGGAGGAGAGGGGGACTAAGTCCCTCTCCTCCCCGCATGCGCATAGGTCATGCACATGCACCCAAGTCTACCTGCGCCCTGATCGGGGGCGCCCCAACAGATTCTGTTAGGGGCCCCCTGTTGCACGGCACTACAAATAGGGAGAGGCAAAGTACATGAGGGGGCTGCTGCATTCGACCTCATCTCCTCTGCCTCTCCTAAAAACTAAGCCCAAAACCGATCTAAGGGAATTGTGCCGAAGCAACAGGAAAGTCCCTAACCTTCACCGCCGTTCGCCGGAATCCGACGCCACATCAGCACCGGCCATGGCGTCCTCCTCTTCGTCAAGCAACCCAAATGGTAACCCTAAGCTACCCTACTAATCCTAAACCTAGAGATCACCTAAGCGATTTTCCTAACATTTACCTCTATCGCTGGCGCCTGTTCTTCGTTGCATGCTGTAGATGTTGTCGGCTGTAGCGCATCCAGCAAAGCTACGTATCTCTGTAGTAGATCACGAGCAATCAACAGAATACCGCAGCCAAAGCTACATCGGATGAACACAACAACAGGAGAAAGCCAAACAGAATTTGATTTCTTGCAAAAATGAATATTCTGATCCCTCAAAGTTGTTGCACAATAGGCCAAGGTGATGGGATATTTATCCCACCAACCAAGGTTCTAGAAGGCCAATATTCAAAAAGCCCCCTAGAAATTTCCTAATTACAAAACTGAAATTGGAAATTGAAAATACCCTATACTAAAAAGAAAAATTACATTTGACACCTTTTTAATATATTTTCAGAAAATTCATTCCAAAAATATACTAAAAGTATACACTAATGACGCTAAAATTTAAACTAACATTTCAACACTATTTTATTGAAAAAGTTAAAAACATTTAATGTTCCGACGGTTTTTAGCGAAAACCAACAAAGCCTCTCTCTTTCGTCGACGCCCATCGTCAGTCCGCGATCTCGACCGCTAGCAAGTCTCTCCCGCTCTCGATCCCTCGAGCCGCCTCGTCACTTGCATTGGCTTCCCTTTCGCTGACTCGAACGACGCTTCGTCTCGATCAATCTCCAACTCGACGTCTTGTTCGTCCTCCATGCGTACTCCTGAGTACACTCTCAACTTCGACTGACACCCTTAACCATCCGGCATTAGACTCCCCGTCTAACCCTGATCCCATGCCATCGACAGTTGACGAGTAACTCCAGCCTGCACACATGAGACAAACACACACACTCCAACTCCAACACTTCATGACTCAACTCGTGAATCCAACCAGTCAATTACTCATCATTCCTTTGAACAATAGTGACACAGATCACTATGTTCCTCGTAATTCAACATCTATAATGCCTTAGCACCTATTTTACATGCGACAGCGTGCGGTGCTACATTTTTATAGTAACCATCTTTAGAGATTTGGGCTTATCAAAGGTTAAAAGACAGACACTAATTTCTGGTGGAGTGCGAGGAACACTTCCTTGATGGCCCAGAGCCGTTGAATGGCAGCGATAGCCTTGTTTCTGAAAAGGTTAGCCCATGCAATTTATCTCATGGCTTGATTAGTTTTTTTGTGGAATCAACTGCTTGATTGTAATTTGGGTTTATCTTTTTTATGTAGATATTTTAGTATTTTATTTTTCTTGACTTATCTTAAACAAGATTTTTGCACATCATTGTCCTAATGTTAACACTTTGTAACATATACATGAATTTACTCTCTTGTATAGTTGTAATGCATTTTTCAATATGCTTTCCACGGTAGATTGGGGTTATTTTCAGCAGTATCACACAAATCTTTAACAAATTACTTTGTTTCTCTTACATGATAGAATTAGAAAAAGGTGTAATTATTACTAACCATTCTCTATCAGTAAGTTTTTGGAGGGTTTGCTTTAATAAATCACTTGTTAAGTCTATTTTTCACCTATAAATGCATTATTATAAAATTATGTACCTTAAATAAATGGAAAATATGTTTCTTCCTGTTTAGTTCCATTTTGTGACTTCTTTTCAATGAGCTACTGTGTTATGTTGATCATAAAAGATTTTATGCATTATCTCTAAAAATATGGTTTTAAAGTTAGAGAGTAATTTGTGTAAAACAACTTTATTTTGTGTCCAATCTTCTCCTTCAAAGCCTTTCAATTGCAATGAATGGACATATAGTTAACCAATTTGGTGTATTTGATTGTACTATCTTCAAACTTGCTTTCGTTAATTTGCATTTTCTATCCTATCATGTATTAGGTAAATTCTAGGTTGTTTGGTTCTGTAATGGAAATGAAGTTTTTTGTGTCTATGTTTATATGATCTGAATTCTCATATGTGGGTATCCTAACTCTTGGTCCGGTTCAAATAATTGGATGGATATTTCTGTGAGTTATTGTTCGTTCTCTCTATCGTCGATCGGTAGCACATGTGTATGGATCAATCAGTAGATAGATGGCGGGCGGTGTCTCATCTATAGATATCAAATGCACATCGCTCTTGGCATGGCTGTCACCTTCGTGTGCTAGGATCATGCAACAGCTAGCTAGCGAAGTTGAAGGTGATTTTCTTAGAGATTGTTTAGGTTGTCTTATCATATCTTATTTATGTCTTGATATCTGTTTTGATTTCACTAACTAAAAAAATTTGCTTCAAGTTCAACACATTTGTTGTGTTTTGATTTTTGTCGTAGTGTTAGCACAGGCTCACTACTAGTCCCTACTCTACTGAAGTATGCTATTATTAGAGCAACTCTACCAAAGTCCCTACTCAGGCCCTTAAACTTATTTTTGAGAACCCGCAAGAAAAATCAAGGTCTAACAAGGCTTCTACTTGGCTCTCAAAAATAAGAGGGCTCTCAAAAGAGGCCACCAGACCCTCATCCCTACGGGGCCACTATCCCGACTCTCATCCCCGCCACGTGGGCGCGCACGCTCCTGCACATTGTTGCCACGCGTGCAGACTTTCCACTTATTTAAATTTGAATATTTGTATTTGCATTTAAAAATTTGAATATTTAATTATGATATATGATTATGTTCATATATTTAAATTTGAATATTTATATTTACATTTAAAATTTTGAATATTTAAATACAATAAATGATTATGTTCCTATATTTAAATTTGAATATTTGTATTTGCATTTAAAAATTTGAATCTTTGTATTTTCATTTAAAATTTTGAATACTTAATATTTAATATTTAAATATGATATATGATTATGTTCATATATATAAATTTGAATATTTGTATTTACATTTAAAAATTTGAATATTTAAATACAATAGATGATTATGTTCCTATATTTAAATTTGAATATTTGTATTTGCATTTAAAAATTTTAATATTTAAATTTGAATATTTATATTTGCATTTAAAAATTTGAATACTTTATTATGTATTGTGCTTTTGTCAAATGCATATGTATGGTATGTGAGGAAATGATAGAAAATGAAAATAGAGACTCTGTTTTGAGAGCCACTGTTGGAGATGAATCAAAAAAATAGGTCTATCAAAAATAGAGGGAGCCCTAAAAAAGTAGAGATCCTGATTTGAATGTTACCGTTGGAGTTGGTCTTACTAAGGAATCAAATCAATATTCATGTGTGCTTAAATTATAGCAGGCTTGAGTGGGCTTTGAGAGTGGGTACTATTATGGGCCTTCGTTGGGTTCCCACGTGGTGTGGTGTATGGTGTGGTGTATGCGATGCAACACAATGTAACACATCCAACAGATCTTGCTCTGCCATGTCACAACTTCTCCATTTGATTTTTAATTTTTAGAGATTTCTAAAATCTTTTCTATATGCTCTATTTGGAGTGACTCTAGGAGATTATTGAATTTTATTAGAGAGACTCTTTATAGAGTCTCTAAGAGAGCTCTTATATAGGTTCCTAAATTTAAAATTTAAGATTTTGATGGAAATTAGACTTCAACAATACTCAGGGGTGAACCCACGTTATGGCGTCGGGGTCAGCCGACCCCGATGACTTCGTCGTAGCGCATTTTACCTATAATTTTTTACCAGCCAAGACCCCAACGAAAATGCATGGTATTATATTTCTTCAACCTAAATTAGTACCATGAATTTTAGCCGACCCCAGTGACAAATTATCCTGGTTTCGCCCCTGACAATACTCCTAAACAAATCTCCATCCTAAACCATTCCCTAAATTCCTTGTTATCTATCTTAAATTTAGGATTAATTTCTTATTCCTTATTTAAAATAGAGATAGGGAAACTGTTGGAAATCAAATTAGTTTTTAGGGATTAATACGAATAGAATGATCCCTATATCAAATTTTAGGAAATAAAATTTAAGACATTTTTTAGAGATGCTCTAAGTAAATTTGTAGGTATCTCTTAAATATGTTCTAACTAACCTAGAGAAAATAATAAAATTTAAAAACATACTATGAATTAGCATGAATCTCAAAGGCCCGGTAAGCACGGTACATGCCACCGTACCTAAACGTTAATCGTGAGCTTGTCATTTTAGTTGGATACCTGTTTTGTCCACGAAAACTATGGACAAAAACTATAAAAATATGTAACAATTAGAATATTAGATTATATTAAACCAGTAATTTATGTTCTAGATTTATCGTGTGCCCATATAACCTTAAACATATCCGCAAAGTGTATATAACCTGCAAGACCGCAACAGCACAAGACGGTGGTGAAACGAAAAATAGATTCTATATATAAGGTGAACTTCAAAGTTCTCTCCTCAAAGACTCACCTGAATTAACCAATCTAGGTGGATTTCTTATAGGAAAATGTTGTGATCGTGCATCCAATCAAGAACGTCGACCAAGTGGTCGGATGCTCGTGGGTCCGTTTGGTTTGAGGGCGAGGATGGATGGGATGATCCCATCCATGAATTTGTGGATGAAATGATCCAATCTTCTCGTTTGGTTTGATGTATTGGATGATCCAATTTTTTGTTTGGTTGGCGGGATAAAGAGTGGATGAAATGATCCAATTTTTTGTTTGGTTTGATGAATTGGATAAGTATGTGTATGTGGTGACCTCTTTAATAGTAATGGGTAAGTTTACCCCTATGCATATACTATACAAAATCCTTTCCAGTTTTTGCTTTGTCTGATTAAAAAGGAAAACATTACAATTTGTGACCACTCTATACTAACCGGCATTACAATTCGTGATGAAAAGATGAAGCAGATGGATCTGCGCCAACTGCCGCATGGCCAGAAGAGACCATTGGATGTTGTCAACTTGTGACATGTGTGGATTATCCTTGTGCCTTATATATCACAGATTTTGTCCATTACATAGAAATACCAAATGACATACATCATAGATTTTGTCCATTACATAGAAGTACCAAGTGACATACATCACATATTTTGTCCATTACACATAATTATCAAAGTAGTCTAGCTATGAACATCCAAAGGTTAAAGTCTAGTTGTCAACATCCAAAAGACAACATTTCAAGTTATATATACATTACAGATTTTGTCCCATTACACATAGTTATCAAAGTAGTCTAGCTATTAACATCTAAAAGATAGCATCCAAAAGACAAAGTCTAGTTGTCAACATCCAAAAGACAACATTTCAGATTTCTAATACATCCAATAGAAATAGATAACTATGTCAAGTTCACGACTTAACATCCAGGAAACTTGTCACTAATAAACTTACTGACCCAAATTAGCGTACAAAAGCGAAAGAAAGATGCTCTATTAAGCCTAAGCATATTCACACAAGTTACATCATTCTTCCATATTTTAGTATTGAGATAGTCCAATCTAATCCTATCTCTTTCATCCATTGGCCCATAACTAATGTGTGGTCTCATTGCATCCTTTTTTCTTTTTCTAGACAAAATAACCATAGCCATCATTGAAACCAACATATGTACTGCAGCTCCATATATCAAAAGCTTGGTCCTCTTGTTCATCTACAACATATCATTCTGTTTATATTTTGCATCATGCGAAAATTGAAATGGTGAATCATAACAAAGTTGACATTATACAAATAAACATGTAGTACAATCAAAGCTTAATAACAAATTAAAATGAAAAGAACTATAACGCTGAATCAGGCACTGCTAACAAATTAAATTAAATGAGGAGGGAATACCATTCCAACACGGATCAAAAATTGTAGAACCATGATAATAAATCTGGTCAGATCTAGTCGGCTAGCTGAACTATGTAGTACCATTATGCTTAATACTACAAAGAGTAAAAATGTAGAGGGATTACCTTCAGAGAAGTGTTGGAATGGCTAGATCTGGTGCGAGCGAGTTCGACGAGCGGCGTGCAGGCGAGATCCACTGTCGTCGCTGGTTGGAGGTTCGTGGCGTGCGGGCGAGCAGGCAACAACCGGCGACACGCTCCTAGCGTGCTGGCTGCGTCGCTGCATGCGTGCTGGCCACACGCTCCTGGCGTCGCGCTAGCGGTGCTGTAGCCGCGCGCTAGCCATGCGCCGGCCACGGTTGTGCAGATCTGGAGAAAGGAGAATGGAAGGGGAAAGCAACGGGAGAAAAGCAACGATGAGTCTGGAGAAGGAGAATGGAAGGGGAAAGCAACAGGAGAAAGGAAGGGAAAAAGGAAGGTGAGCAGAATACTTCATGTGGGTGTAGGTGCCAGGCAGAGAGTCACGGGCAGCTCCATCCGGCTAATTTTTTGGGCTATTCTCATCCAGAATTTTTACAGAATATTCCTTTTTCATCCCATCCCATTTCTATCTGCCAGGTAACCAAACAACATAGAAACTGAGATATGGTCATCCTAACCCTGGATATCCAAGCATCCAAACAGACCCCTAATGATTTCTCTTGGTTGGGCCATAGGCCATAGCTTTACTTTAGTACATGATAATTTGAGCCTCTTTTTTACTAGTTGGTATTTTTATTTTGCTCATAGTTAGATAGATATCTCTTATTTTTCTATTAGAAAAATATCATACGTTTCCTCTCTCCAAATAATATAAACTATTATTGAAAAACTCGCTTCCTTTTCCGATCAATTATCATGATGAAAAATGTATATCCCATTAAATATGTAAATAATTTTATCAGCACTATCGCTGACATTTGTAACAAACATATGATGTTTCACATAAAATGTGCTAAAACATACATACAACATTATGTTTCACTTCTTATGATGGTTTGTGCGATGGATCAAAATTGGACTGCTCCGTGTAGCGTCTGATTTTTTATGCTGTGTTGGACATTCCGACCGAAGTTGTGTCTAAGGAAAAAATTTCGGAACTTCCGATCGTAAATAGTTCTGTTAAAACCGAAAAAGTTTTTTAAAAAATATATAGGCCTTCCTGTCGTCTTCAAACAAATTTATTCTCTACAGATTTTGAAGAGCCACACGTGCCGTATCCGTCCACACGTGCCAACTCGGGAGGCAGATCAGAGCCGTCCGTTCTAAGAGGTGGCAGAACCGAATCGATCAGAGCTGTCTGCCCCGCTATTTATACACCCTCTCGCCTCCATTTCCTCTCGTAGCGCTCGCTTTCTTTCTTCCTCCTCGGCCACCTCTAGTATTACTAGTTCTAGCAGTTGTGTGCGGTAGCCTAGCAGCCTCCTTCAGATCAATGGGCTCTGGTGCTTTCGTTTTCCCTTTCTTCTTTTTTCGTGGAGATTATTGGTGTTTGGTTTGCTCGATCTTCTTCTGCGGCTGTGCTGCCTCGATCTGTTCTGAATGTGCCGATGAGACCATGGCTGGCGAGATCTAGAGCCAGGCTTTGATGCATCCATCTGTGCCTGGCTCGAACCTTGGTTTGTTGGTTTGTTACATGGATCACTCTGTTTAATGGTGTTGGGTGTGCGTGATGCTGTTCATTCCTTGCATAATGGATTGCTCTGTTTAATGGTGTTGTGTGTGCGTGATGCTGTTCATTCCTTGCATAATGGATTGCTCTGTTTAATGGTGTTGTTTGCGTGAATGCTGTTCATTCCTCGAGCATCTTTCAAACATGCGCCAGGGACAGGGGATTAAGTTCTCTCTGCTTGCCGTAGCTTATGATGGGCGAAACTAAGCAGCATGCGTTGTCTTCCATGGACGGAGTTTATTTGTTTTTCCCCAGCTCGCCGGCCGGTCTGTCGGTCATGCGTCGCCGTACGCGGACATGCTTTTTCCGCCGTCAGCAACTGCATGCAGCAGAGTGGAGCTTTGTACGTCTGTGCGCCTGCCTTGCTAGCGACGAAAACAATCCGGTCGATGCTTGAGCAGAACGATCTGCCTTTCCCGTTCTTGGTCACTTTTTATCTTAGTCATTCTTTTTCCCTTTTGAGATGTTGGCTAGTGCATGCCTGTGAATCCAGAACCTACGTCAGGAATTGAAACACTGGGCATGTAAATTTGTAAATGTCATGGGTTTTTTTGAGTCAAGTTTTATTATCACAAAGTTTTGGTTGTTGGTGACACTTGTTTTCCCTTGTCAGAATGATTTTAGCAATTATCAATTATTCACATTATGAAGTGGTAGGTATAACAGTCCTCCTAGGGCTAAGGCTAGCTTGAATTAGTTGCTGCCACTTCAATCTGGACAATTTTATTTTTGTATCAGTTAAATGTGATTACATTATTTAGAATTATTTGTCATTTGATCTTTTTCTTGCATTGTTACATCACAATTGTAGCCTGTCATATTCATCTGTCATATTCATCTGGCATTGAAGAAAGTATTTAATGCATTCATTTTGTAAATGGCCAAATGATGTTAGAAACTCTTTTTCTGAAGCAAACTGCATATGCAGAGCTAATGAGTACTCTGATGGCTAACATGCTAAGTTAATTAGATGAAGAATGTTCCAGCATTCCATGTCTTTTTGTCCATGAGCATTTCGTTTTGCCTTACCATCAATCTGTTTCAAGCAGAATAGCTTGAATAGTATTTTCTAACGTGAGGAAAATAATTGCTGCTCTGCAATACATCTGTGTTTTATTTGCCTGGAAGTTTGTTGTTTGTTAACATGTTAGCGGGTATTGATAGATTGTCTCCTATGAGAACATGCTTGGCATTTTGTCCATTCAAACATTTCTGTGTATCTCTCATATCTATGAATTTTCAAGCAGAATTTTGTGTTATCTGTTACTGTTGTTTTTCCTGCAATACAGTTCTGTACAACACATTTATCAGGTTTGTATTATTTGGCATTTGATCTTCTGCCTGCATTGTTGCATTGCAATTGTAGTCTGCCATATTCATCTGGTTTTGAAAGAAAGTATTGAATGGATCCATATTGTAAATTGCCAAAAAGATGTTGGAAAAGGTTACATTTGATCTTCTGAAGCAGACTGCCCATACAGAGCTCATGAGATTTCTGATGATCGTGCGTGTTATGAGGCCAACACCATAATCATTTCTGAGGTATTAATCGATGTAATGAAGTTATAAAATCTTCGTGTTTCGTTTCTCTGGAATGCTTCTTGGCTAGAACGTAGAGCCAATTGTTAACTCTGTTTCTCTGTCCCCTTCTGTATAATTTGTATATCTGCAGAAAATGTTGTGATTGTTGGTTTCATTATCACAATTTTGATTGTTGGTTGCTCTTGTTTTCCCTTGACAATGATTTTCTGAGTCATATGTTGAATTCAACCTAGAACAATTGCTCATCATAAATTCAATCTGTTTTTTATATTTGTTTCCTCTCCTTAATGTTTTGTTGTTTCAAGTCTGGTTTATTGAATCTTTCGAAGCAGACAGCATATGGTATTGCTAATGAGACTTTTGATGACTAACATGCTGAGTTAATTACATGTACAATGTTCTTGCAACCAATGTCTTTTTATCCATGTGCATTTTGTTTTGTCCACTTGATGATAGATCAATTGCACAAAGGGTTTAATATTTTTTGGTTATATAATTATAATTATGTTCTCAAGCTAATGTTTACACTACTGGTTAAAGCTTATGTTCTCGAGCTAATTTTTTTGGTTATATAATTATAATCATCTTTGTCAGCCATCTTTAGTGTTTTGTAGTTATCCATCTACGTGGTCTTTTTGCAGTTTGCATAGTAATCCATTTTTGTAGCTAATTTACAGTGATGTGTGCTGATAATGACATTTTACAAAATTTTGATAATTCATGACCTTTTTATTCTCACATGTGTACCATATTTCTCTCATTTTTGCCAATGATGCATGAAAGAATAGCCTAAATAATATTTTCTAAGGTGAGGAAAATAATGGCTGAGGCCCTGGCATGAAAATAATTGTTTGTGCTCTGCAATACATCTGAGTTTGATTTGTGTTTGATTTTCCATGGAGATTAGCTTGTTCTTGTTCTTACAAATTGTTTGTGCCCTGGCATGAGAACATGCTATTTTCTTGTTGACTATGCCTCATATAGGAACACATCCTTGCCAACATTTCGTTTTCATCTCATGTCTTCCTCGAGCATTTCGTTTTGCTTTGCTTGCATTGTTACATCGCAATATTAGTTTGCCAATTACTGATAGATCAATTGCACAAAGGATTTAATCTGTCCTGATTATATAAGTATAATTACACTAATGGATAAATTTAAACATATAATTTTAATCAGCCATTTTTAGTGTTTTGTTGTTATCCTTCTACGTGGTCTAAACTGGTTGCATTTTTAGTTAATTGTATTAAAGTTACGGTGATGTGCTGATGATGACCTTTTACAAAATTTTGATAAACCATGATAATTGGTTATCTGGCTTACCCATGTCTGAGGCGTGCATCTTAGATAATTACATTTGGCGGTTTCTTTGTTCCAGACGACTGGAAAATAAAGTTACCGATTTACTGTTGTCTATTTTTTTTTCTGAAAAATTACTGTTACTTATTTTTTCTGAAATATTACTGTTGCTTTTTTACTGGATTAATTACAGAGCAGTTACCGATCACTTTTTGGAAAATAAAGTTACCGATTTACTGTTTTCCACGTCAAAATGATTTTAGCAAATATAAATTATTCATACTGTGAATTAATAAGTATAACACTCCTGAGGTCTAGGTTGAATTAGTCACTGTCACTTCATTCTTACAGTTTTCTTTTTTTTGTCAGTTAATCTTGATTACATTATTCTGCTCTTCCATATCCATTGGGTATTGTATATGGTTAAATGGTATTAGAAAATACTCGGGACTACTTTTCATCTTCTATGAGATTTTTTTCCTTACCAACATTCTATGGCTAACATGAGTTTGTAAGCAACTTACATTGTGCTTCAACCGTATGAATCCCGAATGCTTATTTATTTTCACTTGAAGTGATAAGTAATGGTATGAAGCGAATAAAATTTCTTCATTCGCAGAAGAAGATAGAAACTAGGTATTTTGAGATAAAGCTGAAATTATGGAGATAAATTCTTTACTGATTTGATTTATTTGGCATTTGATCTTCTTCCTGCATTGGTACATTGTTGTCTGCCATTGAAGAATGTATTGAAGGCATCCATATTACAAATGGCCAAATGATGTTAGAAAATATCATCTGAAGCACACAGCATATGCAGAGTTGTTGAGAATTCTGATGGCTAACATGCTGAGTTAATTACAAGCACAATGTTTTTTGCATCCCATGTTTTTTGTCCATGTGCATTTCGTTTTGTCCATCTTTAGAGTTTTGTAGTTGTCCTTCTGTGTGGTCTGAAATGTTTGCACTTAGAAACACTTGGCATTTAAAATTGTAAATGCCATCACAAGGTTTTGGTTGTCGTGGTGGCTCTTGTTTTTCCTCGTCAAAATGATTTTAGCAATTATAAACAATTCAGTATACATGATTACATTATTTAGAATTATTTGGCATTTGATCTTCTGCTTGCAATGTTACATTGCAATTGAGCTCTGCTGCGTTCATGGTGAAAATCGGAGTCATGCTACTGATGCGTGCAAGTACCTTGAAAGGACCTCTGGTCGAGGCACTACTGACAGAGTCCCTTCCGAGGCATGTTTGGAGCCTATGTAGGCTGTTGCACGTGTAAACAACTTCGACCCCGCAAGACAACCTCCGGTGGTCAATATTATGCCACCCCTGAAGCAATAAGATGGCCAAGATCGGGGCAAAAGAGTAGTCCTCCCCATTTCCGGAGGAGGGACCCTCGGTAGTATGACGAAAAGACAGCGAAGAGAATATGTCTGGGAAGTAGGCCATATCGGATCTTCTTCGTCTGCTGCTATAATGCCTGAGTGGTCCCATGTACCAATATCTTTCTCCGCAGATGATGCGGCAAACATAAAGTTCCCACATGCAGATCCTATTGTCATTACTACCGATATAGCAGGAACTGAAGTCCGGAGAGTGCTGGTCGACGATGGGAGTTCAGTAGATATCATCTTCGTTCAAGCCTTCGATCAGCTCTGTATCTCCAGGAAACATCTACTCTCCACAGCTCGTCCCCTGCAAGGCTTCGCAGGACCTCCTTTTGATGCCCTCGGCCAGATAGGTCTTGAGGTTTCTTTCGGAGAGGGGCTCCTAGCAAGGACGGAGGAAGTAATCTTCAATGTTGGAGATGCCCCTTATGCATATAATGTTATCTTTGGAAGGGGCAAGTTAAACCAGTTCGAACCCGTGATGCATCATAACTATTTATGTATGAAGATGCCCATGCAAGTGGGGGTACTCACTGTCTTCGGTGCCAAGCCATTGCACGAAGGGCAGAATATGGTCATGGTCCCACTCTCGACTCAAGACAAGTGAATAATGTACAAGGCAACTCGGAGGATATCTCTGCTTCAAGTGAATCTTCGAAAAAATCCTTCAGAGATTTGCCTTCAGAGATCGCTACTTCGTTAGAAAAAGTAGTCAAAGAAAATTTGGATGTATTTGCTTGGTCCGATGAAGGCATTCCGGTAGTCAGTCGAGATATCATTGAACATAGCTTGCTTGTAAACCCGAGGGTTCATTTTGTTCGACAGGGGCTTCGAAAGTTATCAGTAGAAAGGGCCATCCTTGCTAAGGCAGAAGTGGAGAAATTACTGAAGGCTGGGATTATCAGAGTAGCTCATACGGAGTGGTTAGCTAACCCAGTCTTCGTCAGAAAGAAATCTTTCGGGAAGTGGTGCATGTGTATTGATTTTACATCTTTGAATAAAGCATGCCCACGTGACTCCTACCCCATGCCCCGAATTGATCAATTAGTTGATTCTACCGCTGGTTCAGAGTTATTAAGCTTCCTCGACGCGTATTCTGGCTATCATCAAATTTGGTTAAAGCGCGAAGATGAAATCAAAACAAGCTTTGTAACTCCTTCGGGAGTCTTCTGTTATGTAAGAATGCTTTTTGGCTTTAGAAATGCCGGGGCAACTTTTACGAGGTTAATTGCTAAGGCAGGTCATCAAATAGGCCGCAATGTAGAAGCCTATATGGATGAGATTGTAATAAAGAGTGCTTTAAAGCACCAACATAGCCTAGACTTAGCAGAAACATTTGAGAGCCTTAGGGCATGTGTAGTCCCTCTCAACCCCGAAAAATGTATCTTTGGGGCTCAGGCGGGGAAGTTGCTAGGGTATCTAGTTTCAAGTAGAGGAATTGAAGCTAGACCTACTCAAATAACTGCATTACAAAGGATGGCTCCGCTAGAAAATTTAAAGCAGGTATAAAAGCTGATTGGCCACCTAGCAACACTTAGCAGATTTCTAGCAAGGTCCACAGAACGAAGCCTCCCCATATTCAAAGCATTAAAAGCATCTGGAGATTTTGCATGGACACTGGAGTGTCAAAAGAGTTTTGATGATATTAAAAATTATCTCAACAACCTCGTTACACTTATCGTGTCCATTGCAGATGAAACCCTACTCCTCTATCTTGCAGTCCTTGTCAGAGAAGCTGATTTCAATGGGAAATTGGCGTAGAATCCAATCTATTTTGTATCTGAAGCCTTATCTGGAGCAAAAATAAGATATTCCGAGCTTAAGAAGTTCACTTATGATTTGATAATGGCTTTGAGGAAATTATGACATTATTTCTAGCACATAATGTAATTGTACCAACTTCGTATCCTTTGGGAGATATGCTCCGAAGCAAAGATTCTACGGGAAGAATTGGAGAATGGGTCGTCGAGCTAGCACCCTTTGACATCTCCTTCGTAGAAAGGACAGCAATCAAGTCGCAAGTGGTGGCAGACTTTGTGGTAGAATGGACTCCATCTGCAAGGTGGGCTCTGGAGAAATCAAATGAGGGAATTTGGACTATATACTCCGATGGAGCTTTTCAAGCGTCTGGAGCAAATATTGGAGCAATAATAATTTCCCCTTCAGGGTAAAGAGCGATGTACTCTGCAAAGCTCAACTTTAAGTCCACCAATAATATAGCGGAGTATGAAGGAATTTTGTTAGGACTTCGAAAAATGCGTGCTTTGGCTGCTACAAGAGTTGTTATTAAAACATATTCTCAAATTGTAGCAGGGCACGTTGATAAAAGTTTTCAAATCCGTCATCCGTAGCTTGCAAAATATCTGGAAGAGATCCGTAAGATCGAAGCAGCATTCAAAGAGATTTCTATCCGAAGTATACCAAGAGCTGAAAATATGGAAGCTGATACCTTAGAAAAAGCTACAGCCGGAGCTGTGCATATTCTAGAAGGAGCCTTTTTATGAAGAATTTACTTTGCTTTCGGTGCAACAAATTCCTTCTGCGGAAGTTCTTTGCATCCCAAGCACTGATTGGCAGAGCTCAATCATGGAGTTATTGCAAGGTGAAGCAAATTTGCCTGAAGGACCACAACTTTCGAGGTTGAAGCTATGAGTTTAGAATTATGTGCACCCCTACTCCGATGTATATCTCAAACCGAAGGTCAAGAGATACTCCGAGAAATTCAAGAAGGCCTTTGTGGTAGCCATCTGCCCCCCCGAGATTTAGCAGGAAAAACGCTTCGCCAAGGGCTTTATTGGCCTACAATAGTAGCTAATATGGAGAGCTTAGTTCGCACTTGCCAAGGTTGTCAATGGATGGGAAGACAAAATCATCATCCGACAACAACTCTTTAAGTCATTGCTCCAGTTTGGCCTATGGCTAGATGGGGCATGGATCTGATTGGCCTCTTCCCAGTAGCAAAAGGAAATCTGAAATTCACAGTGGTAGCAATTGAATATTTTTCCAAGTAGGTCGAAGCAGAACCCCTCACAGCTATCACTTCAAATAATGTACAAAAATTCTTTTGGAAAAATATTATATGCAGGTTCGGAGTGCCTCGACAGCTCACAGTCGACAATGGGACACAGTTTGATGCGGAGCCCTTCAGGAAGTTTTGTGAAGATCTTGGCATACAAATATGCTTTGCAGTTGTGCGCCATCCTCAGTCTAACGGAGCTGTCGAAATGGCTAATGGTAATATTTTATCAGGGTTGAATCGAAGAATAGTAGGGTTAGCAAAGGGGTTGTGGACTGAAGAACTCTCGAAGATTTTATGGTCCATTCGGACCACTCAAATGAGGTCCACATGTTTTACTCCTTTCAGATTATTATTCAGAGATGAAACTATGATGCCGACGAAGCTCAAAGGAGGATCTCTTCGCACCACCGAACCTGAAATAGAAGGAGAAAGGCAAGCTTCGCTTGATTTAACAGAAGAAACAAGGTTGTAGCTAATTTGTCGAAATATCAACATCAAACGAAGACTTGGTATGACCCAAAGGTTAAGTTTAATGAACTTAAACCAGGTCATTTAGTTTTGCGAAGCATCATAGCACCAGGGAAATTAGGAAATCAGGACGTCCTAGTTCTTTTAAACTAGCTAATTTAGAAGGCGAAGAGTTAAAGCATGTCTGACATGCGGAGCACCTAAAGTGATATTTTGCATAGGGGCTCCTTGTAATCATCTGTAAACACCTTCTGAATAAATAAAGCTCATGGTTCAGATAATGCCTACCTCTCAAACACTTCATACTTCTAGTGGACGCACTGGAGGAATGAAGTTGGCTGTGAGGGAAGTGTCATTCATTTGAACCAATTTTGCGGACTTCGAACCACTGGTTCAAAGCTTCTGACAAGGTGGGAAAGTCACAGAAAAATGAATTCCAAGCCACCGACTTGAAAGCATCTGTAAAAAGAGTCCAAGGAGACCAGATGATACGGATTATAGGCTCCGGCTTGAAAGCATCCGTAAAAAGAGTCTAAGGAGATCTGCGAATTCTGAACCACTGGTTTGATAGCATTCACAAAAAGAGCCGAAGGAGGCCAAACAAAATAGACTTTGAGCTAAAAGCTTAGAATGTCTATAAAAAGAGTCCAAAGTGACCAATTGTATTGGATGCTAAGGTATCCAAAAAAGAGTCCAAAGTGACTACATTCAAACAAAAAGGTACTAAGTTACCAGTTTTCAGAATCCAAGTTAATAGAGTCGAAGACATTTTTTAAGATCTTAGTCAATCTCTAAGTTGATAAGGGGCTCTGAGCCTCCAAAATTGAACTCCTAACTAAAGATATTTTCATTGCGCGTAACCACCTTCGACCAAGCTTCAAAGTTGCTTACACGCAAAGAGGGGCTGGGAAGTAGGAGACAATTTTGAAACATCAATCTTTATTATTCAAACAGATTACATTACATCATGAAAAGTCTGTATCTATGACGAGAAGGAAACGAAGACCTCCTCGGTTCCTAGAGCTACCGCTAAAGCTAGAACGATTCGTTCCGGAGCCAGGAGTTTTAATAACTTTACGTTTAACTTTTTTCCCTCCTTTCGAAGCTCAGAAATCCTTCTGTTCTTGTTGAAGTTCAGCCTAGGTTCGAAGTCACTCAGGGCTTCTTTCCTAGCTTTGAAGTTGTTCAGAACTCTTCTTTACTTGTTCTTTAGCAGTATTTTATTCTTCGGACCATTCAATGTCTTCAGAAGATGAGAGTCCTAAGTTAACTTCTTTTTCCTCTTCTTTAATATAAGATAATATATCTTTGCATATTTTGGGCGCGATTACACCGGAGCTGTCTCGAGGAATTGAAAATTGAGGGCGTCTGTGAGGTATTAGAGTTTCGAAGGTAGCCCATAGCAGGCGAAGTTCTTTGTTAACCTCTAGCACTTCAAGATCATCCAAAAAAGGTCGGAAAGCCTAGAAACATTTCCAAATAAGTCTTTTCATTCATAAAGGATAAAAGCATAAATTTTTACATATTTGGGGCCCTAAGGAGAACTAGACCTTCAGGTCCGGTGGGGGCTGACTGCTTGAAGCCTGCGACCGCGCTTGCTTTTGGCGAAATCCTTCATCAATCCAAGACATGATCGCTGATTGACCTTCGGATCTCCAAGATACTTGGTAGGCTTGCCAAGCTGCAGCTACATCATCGGAAGGGGTTAAGAGCCGGTCGTCGTCGAAGATGATAGGAGTCACCCCTGAATCTGGTGCTACTGATAGCCCTAAATCCTTGGGGAAGCCCCAAGGATAGCCACCAAGTCAGTCTCCCTGACTCCGCGATTAGCTCGAGCCAGAGGCTCTAGCAGAGTGCGAAGCCCAGTCCTTCGCTCTAGGAAAGGAGCTAGGAGGGGGAGCCTTGACAAGGCTCTTTGATCGTCTTCATTTGGAGAAGGGCAGGAGCGTAGCGTCGCGTCCCCGGAGACCTCTGTGGATTGGCCCCCTTCTGTGGACTAGCCTCCGTCTATAGATTCCGACGGGGTTAATCCAGAGTTCGGAGCAGGAAAAGGATCCACTTTTCGTTTAACTTTTCCAGGCCCCATTTTCATAGCCTCCTCCGAAATTGACTTCGGAGATGTTAAAGTTTCAGGCGCAGTCTTCGCGGCAGGAGTCATTTCCATTGGGGTTGATCCTGTAAAATCAAAAGGTATTATATATTGCACAATTTTACAGGACACGAAAAGAAAGGAAAAGTACTCATCCGAGGCTTACCTTCGACATTCTATCGATGGATGAGTATGGGACTGCTTGGAGGCTCTAATTCCTCTTTAAAATCCTCCTCGGATTCAGAGTTGGGGACCAAAGGATTAGCTGCTGGAATCTCTCCCAAAAAAGCAGTTATCACTTCGTCGGAGCCGAAGCTTGATCATTTGCTACCTCGACTCCGCCTTCTTCAGCGGTAGGGGCCTCTTGGCTAGGCAGGACATTCGAAGTTTTTGCCTGCTCGAAGTTGTCTTGCGTAGCAGGCACGGCCGCTGTGTCACCCATAGCCAGAACTTTGACCTCTGCCTATGCCCCTTCATCCTCGGTAATAAGGGCTACCAACACCCTCCGCATTTCTTTGTATCCTTCATCTTCCGATGACTCCGAAGATGAAGTAGAAGACTTGGAAGGGGCCACGTTCTTTGTCTTTCGAGCCAACTTCTTCATAGGAGTCTTGGCTGGCACCGAATTCCCGGTTTCAACTTTCCTCTTCTTAGGACCTGGCTCAGAAGTGCTCCAGTATGGAAGGGAAGGGGCGTCAACTCCGAGTACGCTCCATACTCGGTTGAACTGCTCCCAACTGACCCACCAGTTTCACCCTCCATTCCTTATCAGCGAGGGTAGGGGCTCCGGGGATCTTCTCCGAAGCCCATACCACTTGCTCCGAAGTCAAGGTGGCGCGTGGAGCTGAAAGATAAGTTTTTATTTCAGTTATATCATTTTTTATGAAATTATTGCATATGAAATATTTTGCAGTTTTCAAAGTTACATGCAGAGCTCGAAGAGATTTCTCGGAGTCCGCCCTCCGGATTCTCTTCGAAGTTAATAGGCCAGTT
Organism: Zizania palustris; assembly: GCA_019279435.1. NCBI lineage: Eukaryota > Viridiplantae > Streptophyta > Magnoliopsida > Poales > Poaceae > Zizania > Zizania palustris. The sequence continues at coordinate 967,613 of JAAALK010000080.1, read as the reverse complement.
GGCCATTAGAGGCGGAATTTGGAGCCCGATGAACTCCTCTGCTAAGTCCCGCATACTCATGCGGTGACTTATTGTCTGCAGCAGATTGAGGCGAGCTTCGAGTTGGCCCGAGTCTGGATGAACTTCTGCTTCCCTTCGGAAATATGTCTTTCAGAGGCCCGACCAAACTGCTATCCGCTCCCACTTCGGCGTAGAACCACCGAAGAATCCAATCCATGTACCATCTAGCATTGATGGCCTTCACTAGAAATCGAGTTTGGTACTCGTCTCGGAGCCTGAAGTTGATGCTGTCGAAGGCAACCACTATTTTCTCTCCTCCGGAGCCCTGGTAAGTCTTCGGCTGGCAGGAAGCCTTGTGGAGCGCTGCGAAGATCTCCGCTCTCTCTTCGCAACCTTTGGCTCGCATTGCCCATTCGAAGAACGCAAGACGTTCTATGGCTTCGGGGACAGTTGAGGAAGGGTGACGTGGAAAATTTCCAACACCTCTGACAAGAAGTCTACCGTAGGAAGCCCTAACCCTAACCCTAACCAGAGGTCCTCCCTCGGACTGACCGACCGAAGGCCAGAGGCCAGCCCTTCGCACTATATACGCCGGAGGCTACCCTTCGACCAAACCCTCCGCACCGTTGGCCCGACCGGTGGCCTAGCGTCAGTCTGACCAGCCCGTCTTGGCTGGTCCGACCGCTAGTTTAGCTTTGGTATAACCGACCCCTAAATTGGCCGGTTTAGTGTTTTTATCTACAACTTGGTGTTAGTGCGTTGGTACTTTGATCAATAGATTTTAGCGTCAACACACTTTTTGGCGACTCCATTGGGGACAAACATGCCAAGTACTACTACATCGGTGAAAGGTACTTACCGCCTACTACAACTACATCAACGGGACCCTCGACGCTAGTGGACCCGGTGGGGAGCGCGGAGATCGAAGACAACAACATTATCCTCCCTACCCTCGATGACCTATCCGAGGAAGATAGGGCAGAGATCGAGGCAAAGACAAAGGAGTTGCACGCCCTCTTGCTTGGCCGCTGCACCAAGACCCACGAGGCATTCGGCAAGCGCGACATCGACATCCCTGACCTCTCCGGGAGGAAGACAACACTATCGTCCCCTTGACTATCGTCCCGGGACATCGAGCAAAAGATAGCCACCACTGTAGACCAATTGGTTAGCACCACTTTTGCAAATCATCTAGAGTCCGTGGTCGACTCTCAAATGGAGGTGATGTTTGGGAGATTCAGCTTTTCTGAGGCCGCTTCCCCAACTCCGATTTCTAGTGTACCCCATGTTCATCACATACACAGTAGGATCGACCGGAGTACCGGGAAATCCATCGTGTCTTCGGCCTCATCATCCATGGATGAGACCGCAACAGATAAGATTTAATTAAGGATCAAAATAACCCAAAACCTTCATAGATTCACTCCCAGGCCTACCTGAAGTGGGCCTTCAGTAGGCCTACCGAAGTAGGCCTGTTGGGCCGAAGCCTACCTGCGAAGCAGGCCGCATAAGGGGCCCTCTAGGCCGAAGTTGGCATGTGAAGCAAGCCACCAAAGGGGCAGCCAAAGCCCCATGTGGATGGGCCTTCAACACTTCAGGGCTTCAGCTTATGCCAGAAATTGCATATTTTCGGTCCAAATTACTAATTTTTACTTTTGGACAATCTTGACCATTAATGCCATTTTTTGCTATCAACAATATGCTCTTTGGTGTTTGTCCATTAGTGAATAGATTATAAATTCTAAGTATTGAGGATGCACATATTTATAATATTAGTAATAAGAAACAACGACTCAATGATTTAAATCTTACCTACGTCTAGCATTATCGTTTGGGTTATATAAATGAGAAGCGCGTGCAGAAGCTCCATAGTGATGGACTTTTGGAGTCATTTGATTTTGAATCATATGACACATGCGAGTCTTTCTTACTTGGCAAAATGACAAAGACGCCATTCACTGGATAGAGTGAGAGGGTGAGTGGGCTATTGGCCATAGTACATATTGATGTGTGTGGTTCAATGAGTCACGCGACTATGAATGGTTTTCAGTACTTTATCACTTTTACCGACGACTTTAGTAGATATTGCTATGTATACTCGATGAGGCATAAGTAGGAATCCTTTGAAAAGTTAAAGGAGTTCCATTATGAAGTACAAAATCATACGTGCAAGACAATTAAATTTCTACGATCTGATCGTGGAGGAGAATATTTGATCCATGAGTTTAGTGATCATCTCAAGCAGTGTAGAATTGTTCCACATCTGACTCACCCCTAAACGCCCCAATGTAATAGGGTGTAACATCCCAAGAATTAAAAATAAAGAAAATAAAGAAAATGAATTTTCTAGAATATAAGTGATTTATGACATTACAGAAAATACTAAAAGAGTCCTAATAAAGCCAAACATGAGGAAATACTTCAAATTTTAACTTCGAAAATTTATGGTGGAATCTAGAGGCCAAGATATAATTTCAGGAATTTTTACAAATTTTTATCAATAGTGATTCAACCTTTAAACAAATAAATGAATTACTGGAATTATTTTAATTAAAAAAAGTATTTTAAATAAACTTGGGTTGTAAACCTCCAATCTACCCCAGCCCAGCCCAGTCCAAGCCTTGTGACACTGACATGTGGGGTCACCCTGTCGGTGCCGCTCCCCTCCTCTCTCTCCCGCCCGTGCCCCGCCTCGGCCCCACGCGTCAGCCTCTCCCTCCCTCTCGTCCGGTCACTGACAGCCTGAGCCTGGCTGTCGGCCCCCTTCTCCCCGCACTCGCACACCGATAGGTGGGGGCCACCTGTAGGGACCTTCTTCCCCGATGGAAAGGGATCCCCCCTTTCCATCGTCGGCGATGCCCCTACCAAATTGAGCCCACGTCAAAGCCTACCATCCACCGGTGATCGCCCTCCCCTGTTACCCCACGCGTTTTCGGCTTAGATGGCAAGCACACGTGCGCATGGAAGCTCGCCGGAGGGGAAAAAGGAAACCCCTCGTTTCCCTTCCATTTGGACGCCGGCGACCTCCTATAAATACCCCGACGATCACCGCAGCCGAGGCCTCACACCTTCGTCGCTAGCCACGCATTCCTGAGCCCACACCGCTCCTTTTCGAGTTTCTCCCCTGCTTCACCTCTGGCCGCTGTTCACCGTCGACTTAGACCCCCGCTGTCCATGCCATCGCCACCATCGAGATCCTCGTCGACCGCCCGTCACCGGCCACCCCTCGGTTGGCCGTAAGGACCGCCGGATCGCCATCGCCGCCAACCACCCGAGACGCCCTCGCCGTCTACCCTCGCCGCCGGTCGCCATCAGTCGTCCGCCACCACCATCACCGGTACCATCACACTCCTCTCGCTCCCCTCATTCCATTTCCGCCGGTAGATAGGCCCCTAGGTCCTCGCCGTCGCCGTCATGCCCGAGCCCCGCCGTCACCGGAGACGAAGGGTACTGTACCCCCTTACGTGCGTGCCGTGCCAGATTAAATCCAGGCCACACGATCACGAGCGAAGGGCCCACATGATTTAATCTCAGCCCTTGATTCGGTCAAAGGGGTAAGCTGTGATATGGGCCGTCCAAATCCAATTAACCCTCTCGCCTCGCGCCTGACCGCTTGATCTGGATCGGACGGTCCAGATCGATCCGGTCCACGTGCACAGTAAACCAGTTCACCGTAATCCTAGCTCACCATGGACCAAAACCAATTTTCTGTTTAAATAAAATTCAAGAAAATTGTTTAAACTTTGGAAATTCATAACTTGCTCATTTTAACTCCAAATTTCACCATTCAAATTTTGTTAAATTCCTCTCTTTATTCTCTACATGCTAATGCCATAAAAACAGTATGTCACTTTAGCCCAAAATATTCTTATTAAATAAATAATTAAAAACCCCTTAGGAATAAATTGATAATTCATAAAATAAATCAGGAAAAACCCTAAAATTTAACCTTTAATATTTTTCAACATAACTTCAGAATAATAAAGCTTAATTTCACATATTTAAAATCATAAAACTTGTATGCTTATGTTTTGAGATATTTTGATGGTTTATTGAATGTTTTATTTAATATTTCCGTGTCAAGAAGACTACGAGACCATTGAGGAGCCGGATTATTACCTCGAGGTTCCTCCATCACCATTTGCTGAGCAAGGCAAGTCACAACCCCCATTTTGATCATCATTGAGCCCATGTTTTAATAAATTATCGCTATAACTCATTGGATAATATTGCATTAGTCTAATCTCAAGCATTACACTATATTTATTAGATCCCCGTCCTTGTGTGTAAACCCAAGCCATGCTTATTGAGCCTGAACTCCTTGTCACTCTACAATATTATATTAGCTAGTGTCCAATGTACCGACACAACTACTATAGGATAAAAAGAATGAGTCGTAGATAGATGGATTCAACTATATGTATTTCCCCATTATTCTCTTCTCTGGACTCTGTTGGAGTTGGCTATGTTATAAGTGTGGTGGGTTCCAGGTGCAAGATAAGGCATTGGTTGGTCGCACCCGGGGCACTATAAGGACCAGTCTGCAGGATCTGTTGCAAAGCACTTCCGTACTAACCACAGGTCTAATGGGTAAGTCCTAATCGGAAGTATGAAACAAACCAACTCGATGCACCATAGTGGAGGGGGCAAGGGGCAACCTGCGAATGACTTGTATCGACGTGGCTCAAGGGGGGTATGGTGTTGGCTCGACGCGTCGGGGCACCATATGAAACCCATAAGAGGGTGCTGTCGGGTCGAGGCGGTCCATATGGAAGGTTTTGGCATGAGTTCCCGTGGTATGGGTCATCTTGTTACACTTTGGTGTATGGGATGAGTGCGTGCCTTGTGAGTACAGTGGTACACCTCTGATCAGAGTTTTAAATCTTTTTGAAAAGCCGAGCCCACGGTCAAGGGCGGGTTGTGTGACTTCTCGCAGTTAGTTTACAATTGCTTGAATGGTTGAGTTATTCATGGCATGTAAGGACTGTTGAGCGAGGGTGGGCTGATTGTACCCCTCGAGTTAGAAGATGATGCATACACATGTTTACATTTCTGTATTAATAACTTGATCACATTTAATTGCTTTACAAATTATGCTTTTCCGCAAAATTAGCCACTACCTTCCTTGTTATTACTCTGCATTATATTTGCATTTGGTGGCTTGCTGAGTACGATTGTACTCACCCCCGTTGACTTACACCACCAGAGCCCATCTACTATGAGGAGGATGAAGGTCTGGAGTAGCGACCCAGTCAAGGCGAGACTAGAAGGAGTCGTTCATCTAGGACCCTTGTTTTATTAGTTTCTCTTCACTTTATTCACTTTTGTACTAATATGGTCTACGAACCATGAATGCTTGTCGTATTGTACGTGGTCGTGTGATGAACATCTTGTCTTATTGATTTTCTATGGAATTTCAATAAAGGTCCAGATTTATTAAATCTGGGCGTTACAAGATGGTATCAGAGTCAACTTGACTGTAGGAAGCCAAACAGACCTGACCCTAGGACTTATGTTAACCATATTTTCTTACAAAACTACTTACCCTCTCATCTTCTGGAGTTTCACAAAAATTTTCTCTCTTTTCTAGGTGCCGGTCCATACCATGAGTGGGACTCTCCGCGATGAGGCTAGATTCGTCCGCGAGCTTCACATGCTCGTCGATTTCCTTGGGTTCGTGCATGAGCCCGCGTTCCACGGGATCTTTCCCAATGCGAACGAGAGCTATTGTGAGGTCACGGTCGTCATCTGCCCCTCCCCCACGCAGCCTGCATTCTACACCCATGGAGTCGGAGGACCTTCCTTTGTGGTGGCCAGCCAGCGCGCTGCTCTTCAGGCCCTCGCCGAGCTCCGGTTGGTCTATGACGGTCAGCTCCGCAACACCGTGTACCGCTTCATAACCATGCGTACCCCTGGGAGTCACCACAACATGTACATCAGCTCCCTCACTCAGCGCAACTCCGCCATCGCCCGCACCATGAGATTATTGGAGGCCATGGACAATCTTCACACTGAGGCCATCCTCAATGCCGATAGTCAGCACGACATCATCGACTTCTACCGCCATTCATCGGAGAATCTGAACCGCGAGAACACTGATCTTCGTCGCCAGGTTCAGCAGAACCACCACTTGACCGCCGAGGTGGAGGAGTTGAGGCGCCAGAATGAGCTCCTACGCCAGAGTGTCGCCGACACCACCTAGCTTCGCCACCAGATTCGAGAGTTGCAGAAGGATCTAGAGGAGATCGCTCCCCTTCTGCCCTGCAAGCGGAAGTCACTCCAGATCCCCACAGTTAGGCCCAAGAGGATCTCCCGCAGTGCCCCTCCCATCGGGCCCTCCAGCTCCACCACCCCTGCACCGACCCTCTCCGCCGAGCCTGTGATCAAGTCGGCCCTCGAGCTGCCTTAGACGTAGTGTTACAGGTTGTTTGTTTCGTTTTCGTTGCTTTGATTGTATTTCCACTCATGTCAAATATAAGGCATGGGTGAAGATTAAATAAAGGATCTATATGTAATAGTCTAAGTATAACACTTTTTGGAAATAAAACTTAGCCACATTTTCCCCTAAATTATATGTCTGTTTTGGAAAACTCCAGGATGACCAACACTCAGGGATCCGATGCTCCCCAAAACGGAGGGGACAACGGAAATCTGCCCCAATGGGGAGCAACGGGGCATAGGTAGGCCCCAGTCACCAATCACCCCACCCTGGCCGAAATGATGGCCAATCAAAACCAGTTGATCGCCACGCTGTTGAATCAGATGCAACAACAGCAGAATCAAATGCAGGAGCAACAGGCTTAACTTTTCCGTCTGCACCAATAGCAGCCCGAGCCCCCACATCCCTCCACTCCCGCTCCGTCACCAACTTCACAGCTGTCGGAATTCCTTCGTGTCCGCCCTCCCATGTTCTCTAGCACCACCAACCCCATGGAGGCTGGTGACTGGCTAAGAACGATTGGGAAAAAGTTGGATCTCCTGACCTGCACTGAACAGGAGAGGGTAGCCTTCGCTGCCCACCAACTCTAGGGACCCGCCGCGGAATGGTGGGATAACCTGCGTGAGACTCTGCTGGAGAGACGCGTCCATACTTGGGCAGAGTTCTCCGCCGCTTTCCGCGCTGCCAACGTCCCCGACAACATCATTGCCCAAAAACAGCAGGAATTTAGGGACCTGCAACAAGGAAGCAGTTCCATGACGGAATATTTGCACGAGTTTAACCGGCTGGCCCGGTATATGCCGGAAGAAGTCCGTATTGATACGGCCCGGCAGTCCAAGTTTCTCCGAGGGCTGAAGGACGAGCTTTCCCTTCAACTGGTCTCCGGAGACTATGCCAACTTTCAGAAGTTGGTCAACAAGGCAATCATTCAGGAGACCGAGCAGAACAAGGTCGACCTGAAGAAGAAGAGGATGATCGCTTTCTGCCAGAACCAAGGAATGGCGCAGAGGCCACATTTTGAACCTCCCCCACCGGCGCCCCAATATCACCCGCGCCTAGTGTACCGTCCCGCACCAGCCGCCAACAACCCAGGAGCAGGACATCCCCGCCCCGCTCCTGCCGCACCAGCTGCTCCATCCACCCCTACCAAGAAAGCAGAGGTCCTGCGCGACAAGCACGTCAAGCCCGTGATTTGTTTCAACTGCCGCCAGGAAGGGCATTACAACCACCAGTGCCCCCACCCCAAGCGTCCGCAAGGAGTCGCGGCCAACCCTGCCGTCCATGCCCGCATCAACCATGTCTCCGCTGAGGAAGCCCAGGCTGCACCGGAGATTGTTATGGGTAAGTTCACCGTACATTCAGCACCTACAGTGGTCTTATTTGATACTGGAGCTACGCACTCCTTCATTTCGACAACTTTTGTGGAAAAACATAATCTGAACAAATGCGAATTAGCAAGGCCAGTACTGATAGCCACCCCAGGCAAACAAACCCAAGCCCACTCTTATAGTCCAAGGGTATGGGTAGATATCCAAGGTAGAATATTCTGGGCCGACCCTGTTCTAATAGAATGCCAAGGTTTGGATCTGATTCTAGGAATGGACTGGCTCAACAAACATCAAGGAGTGATAAGGTGTGCCGAAGGCAAGTAACTATGACCAGTGAAAAGGGACTGTCGTCACATTTCAGATGCCGAGTCAGAAGCTCGGTATACCTCGTCTACACCAGATTACCTTGGAAGAGATACCGGTAGTCTGCGAGTACCCGAACGTGTTCCCGGAGGATTTACCAGGGATGCCACCCAAGAGGGACATCGAGTTCTGGATTGATCTAGTACCCGGGACCACTCCCATCTACAAGCGACCATATCGTATGGCCGCCAATGAGCTAGCTGAGATGAAGCAGCAGCTTGAAGACCTTGAGAAGAAGGGATACATCAGACCCAGCACATCCCCGTGGGGAGCCCCCATCATCTTCATCGAGAAGAAGGAAGATAAAGCGAAGCGTATGTGCGTAGATTATCGAGCCTTGAATGAGGTAACCGTCAAGAACAAGTACCCATTACCCAGGATCGATGATCTATTTGATCAGCTGAAAGGAGCCACCGTGTTCTCCAAGATCGACCTACAGTCTGGTTATCATCAGCTAAGGATCCGAGAGGAAGACATACCCAAGACGGCGTTCACCTCTCGATATCGACTTTATGAGTGCACCGTCATATCCTTTGGATTGACCAACGCCCCAGCTTTCTTCATGAATATGATGAATAAGGTGTTTATGGAATACTTGGACAAGTTTATCATGGTGTTTATAGATGACATTCTCATCTATTCCAAGGACAAAGAGGAGCACGAGACCCACATCCGATTGACCCTAGGAAAACTAAGGGAACATAAGTTGTATGCCAAGTACATTAAGTGTAAATTTTGGACGGCGGAAGTGAAGTTCCTAGGACACATTATCTTCCCACAAGGTATCGTGGTAGACCCTGCTACCGTGGAAGCAGTTACTGATTGGCTACCACCCACCAACGTATCAGAGATACGGAGCTTTCTTGGTTTAGCAGGATACTACCGATGATTTATCGAGAATTTCTCCAAGATAGCCAAGCCAATGACCAAGTTGTTGCAAAAAGGGGAAAAATTTGAATGGACTCCCGAATGTGAGGAAAGTTTTCGGACCCTCAAGACACGGCTGGTGTCAGCACCCATACTGACCCTACCAGATATAAGGAAGGACTTCCATGTTTATTGCGACGCATCTCACCAGGGATTGGGATGTGTTCTTATGCAAGACGGGAAGGTTGTCTCATACGCCTCTCGGCAATTGAGGCCCCATGAGCTAAACTACCCTACACACGACCTAGAATTGGCCGTTGTCGTGCATGCCCTGAAAATATGGAGGCACTATTTGGTCGGAAATCGCTGTGAAGTTTTTATAGACCACAAGAGTTTGAAGTATATCTTCACGCAGCCGGATCTCAACCTTAGGCAAAGGCGATGGTTAGAGCTGATAAAGGACTACGACATAGGCATTCACTACCATCCCGACAAAGCAAACGTGGTAGCTGATGCATTAAGTCGTAAAGGATATTGCACCGCCATCGTGATTCAGGATCACGCGCCTTTGTTGTATAAGGAGATGGAAAAGTTAAACCTCGGGATAACCATAGGAGCCTATCTAGCCACCCTTGAGACCCGACTAGTCCTGTTCGAGCAGATCCATGAAGCTCGGTTAGAAGACCTAGACATAGCAGAAATTAATAAGAACATGAGGCAGGGCAAGGCCCCAGGGTTTTCAGAGGACGAGAATGGCACCGTATAGTTCGGAACCCGGATCTGTGTGCCTGATAAACTGGAGAAAAAGACCCTTATTCTAAGGGAAGCTCATGACACTCTGTACTCCATCCACCCCGGGAGTATGAAGATGTACCAGGACTTGAAAGAACGGTATTGGTGGGTTAGCATGAAGAAGGAGATTGCTCAGTTCATCGCAGAATGTGACACCTGCCGACGAGTGAAGGCAGAGCACCAGAGATCCGTAGGACTATTACAGCCACATAAAGTGCCTGAATGGAAATGGGATGAGATCGGTATGGACTTCATCACCAGACTCCCAAAGACCCAACTTGGTTACGATTCTATATGGGTAATCATCGATCGGCTAACGAAGGTAGCTCACTTCATAGCCGTCAAGATGACCTTCAGTGGCCCTAAAATAGTAGAGTTGTATATGGCCCGCATAGTATGTCTTCATGGAGTACCTAAAAAGATAGTCTCCGATAGAGGGAGTCAGTTCATGTCTCAGTTCTAGAAAAACCTTCAAGAGGAAATGGGAATGAGACTAAACTTCAGCACAGCATACCACCCTCAGACAGATGGACAAACTGAAAGGGTGAATCAGATATTAGAGGATATGCTCCGGGCATGTGCCTTGCACTTTGGAGGAACTTGGGACAAGAGTTTGCCGTACGCCGAGTTCTCGTACAACAACAGTTATCAAGTTAGCCTTCAGATGTCCCCGTTCGAAGCTTTATATGGACGCAAATGCAGAACGCCTTTTCTTTGGGATCAGACCGGTGAATCCCAAGTATTTGGAACAGACATCCTTCGGGAACCTGAAGAGAAAGTACGGATTATCAGAGACCGACTCAAGACAGCCCAATATCGACAAAAGAGCTATGCGGACAATCGTCGTCGAGATTTAGCCTTTGAAGAGGGAGATCATGTCTACCTCCAAGTTACTCCTCTCTGTGGCACTCAACGGTTTAACATGAGAGGGAAGTTGGCACCTTGGTACGTTGGACCTTTCCCCATTGTTAGACGTCAAGGCGAGGTCGCTTATCAGTTAGAGCTACCACCCTCATTGGCTGGGGTACACGACGTGTTTCACGTGTCACAGCTAAAGAAGTGTCTTGGAGTCCCAATAGAGCAAGTTGACCTTCAATAGTTGAATATACAAGAGGACTTGACCTATGTTGAGAAGCCCGTCAAAATCTTGGAAGTCAAGGAAAGGACCACCAGGAGTCGAGTCATCCGTTTCTGTAAAGTTCAGTGAAGCAATCATCCCATAGAAGAAGCTACATGGGAAAAAGAGGAAGAACTAAAGGCGTAGCATCCAGAGCTATTCGAGGATTGATCCGAATCTCGAGGACGAGATTCTCTATAAGGGGGATAGGATTGTAACATCCCAAGAATTAAAAATGAATTTTCTGGAATATAAGTGATTTATGAAATTACAGAAAATACTAAAAGAGTCCTAATAAAGCCAAACAGGAGAAAATACTTCAAATTTTAACTTGGAAAATTTATGGTGGAATCTAGAGGCCAAGATATAATTTCAGGAATTTTTACAAATTTTTATCAACAGTGATTCAACCTTTAAACAAATAAATGAATTACTGGAATTATTTTAATTAAGAAAAGTATTTTAAATAAACTTGGGCTGTAAACCTCCAATCTACCCCGGCCCAGCCTAGTCCAAGCCTTGTGACACTGACATGTGGGGTCCCCCTATCGGCGCCTCTCCCCTCCTCTCTCTCCCGCCCGCGCCCCACCTCGGCCCCACGCGTCAGCCTCTCCCTCCCCCTCGTCCGATCGCTGACACCCCGGGCCCAGCTATCGGCCCCCTTCTCCCCGCACTCGCACACCGATAGGTGGGGCCACCTGTCGGGACCTTGTGCCTCGATGGAAAGGGATACCCCCTTTCCATCGCTAGCGATGCCCCTGCCAAATCCGCCCCCGCCTTTTCCCATAAACCAAATTGAGCCCACGCCGAAGCCTACCATCCACCAGTGATCGCCTTCCCCTATTACCCCACGCGTTTTCGTCTTAGATGGCAAGCACACATGCGCATGGAAGCTCGCTGGAGGGGAAAAAGGAAACCCCTCGGTTCCCTTCCGTTTGGACGCCGCCGACCCCTATAAATACCCCAACGATCACCGCAGCCGAGGCCTCACACCTTCGTCGCTAGCCACGCATTCCCGAGCCCCCACCGCTCCTTTTCGAGTTTCTCCCCTGCTTCACCTCTGGCCGCTGTTCACCATCGACTCAGACCCCTGCTGTCCAAGCCATCGCCACCGTCGGGATCCCCGTCGACCGCCCGTCACCGGCCACCCCTCGGTTGGTCGTAAGGGCCGCCGGATCGCCGTCGCCGCCAACCACCCGAGACGCCCTCGCCGTCGGTCACCGTTAGTCGTCCGCCGCCGCCATCACCAGTATCATCACACTCCTCTCACTCCCCTCATTCCATTTCCACCGGTAGATAGGCCCCTAGGCCCTCGCCATCACCGTCGCCGCCGCGTCCGAGCCCCGCCGTCTCCGGAGACAAAGGGTACTGTACCCCCTTATGCGCGTGCCGTGCCGGATTAAATCCAGGCCGCATGATCGCGAGCGAAGGGCCCAGATTAAATCCCTACGGGATTTAATCTCAGCCCTTGATTCGGTCAAAGGGGTAAGTTGTGATCTGGGCCGTCTAGATCCACTTAACCCTCTCGCCTCGCGCCTGACTGCTTGATCTGGATCGGACGGTCCAGATCGATTCGGTCCACGCGCACAGTAAACCAGTTCACCGTAAGCCTGGCTCACCGTGGACCAAAACCCATTTTCTGTTTAACTAAAATTCTAGAAAAATGTTTAAACTTTGGAAATTAATAACTTGCTCATTTTAACTCCAAATTTCACCATTTAAGTTTTGTTAAATTCCTCTCTTTATTCTCTACATGTTAATGCCATAAAAATAGTATGTCACTTTAGCCCAAAATATTATTATTAAATAAATAATTAAAAACCCCTTAGGAATAAATTGATAATTCATAAAATAAATCAGGAAAAACCCTAAAATTTAACCTTTAATATTTTTCAACATAACTTCAGAATAATAAAGCTTAATTTCACATATTTAAAATCATAAAACTTGTATGCTTATGTTTTGAGATATTTTGATGGTTTATTGAGTGTTTTATTTAATATTTCCATGTCAAGAAGACTACGAGACCGTCGAGGAGCAAGAGTATTACCCCGAGGTTCCTCCATCACCATTTGCTGAGCAAGGCAAGTCACAACCCCCATTTTGATCATCATTGATCCCATGTTTTAATAAATTATCGCTATAACTCATAGGATAATATTGCATTAGTCTAATCTCAAGCATTACACTATATTTATTAGATCCCCGTCCTTGTGTGTAAACCCAAGCCATGCTTATTGAGCCTGAACTCCTTGTCACTCAACAATATTATATTAGCTAGTGTCCAATGTACCGATACAACTGCTATAGGATAAAAAGAATGAGTCGTAGATAGATGGATTCTACTATATGTATTTCCCTGTTATTCTCTTCTCTGGACTCTGTTGGAGTTGGCTATGTTATAAGTGTGGTGGGTTCCAAGTGCAAGCTAGGGCATTGGTTGGTCGCACCCGGGGCACTATAAGGACCGGTCTGCAGGATCTGTTGCAAAGCACTTCCATACTAACCACAAGTCTAATGTGTAAGCCCTAATCGGAAGTATGGAACAAACCAACTCGATGCACCATAGTGGAGGGGGCAAGGGGCAACCTGCGGGTGACTTATACCGACGTGGCTCAAGGGGGGGTATGGTGTTGGCTCAACGCGTCGGGGCACCATATGAAACCCATAAGAGGGTGCTGTCGGGTCGAGGCGGTCCATATGGAAGGTTTTGGCACGAGTTCCCGTGGTATGGGTCATCTTGTTACACTTTGGTGTATGGGATGAGTGCGTGCCTTGTGAGTACAGTGGTACACCTCTGATCAGAGTTTTAAATCTTTTTGAAAAGCCGAGCCCACGGTCAAGGGCGGGTTGTGTGACTTCTCGCATTTAGTTTACAATTGCTTGAATGGTTGAGTTATTCATGGCATGTAAGGACTGTTGAGCGAGGGTGGGCTGACTGTACCCCTCGAGTTAGAAGATGATGCATACACATGTTTACATTTCTGTATTAATAACTTGATCACATTTAATTGCTTTACAAATTATGCTTTTCCGCAAAATTAGCCACTACCTTCCTTGTTATTACTCTGCATTATATTTGCATTTGGTGGCTTGCTGAGTATGATTGTACTCACCCCCATTGACTTACACCACCAGAGCCCATCTACTATGAGGAGGATGAAGGTCTGGAGTAGCGACCCAGTCAAGGCGAGACTAGAAGGAGTCGTTCATCTAGGACCCTTGTTTTATTAGTTTCTCTTCACTTTATTCACTTTTGTACTAATATGGTCTACGAACCATGAATGCTTGTCGTATTGTACGTGGTCGTGTGATGAACGTCTTGTCTTATTGATTTTCTATGGAATTTCAATAAAGGTCCGGATTTATTAAATCTAGGCGTTACATAGGGTGTCCGAGCAGAGAAACTGCACTTTATTGGATATGGTCTGGTCCATGATGAGTCACACTGATCTTCCATTATCCTTTTGGGGTTATGCTCTAGAAACCGTAGTTTCACGATAAATAGAGTTTCATCTAAGTTAGTAGAGAAGACGTCATATAATATATGGTCTGGGAGTCGTCCCAGTTTGTCTTTTCTAAAGATTTGGGGATGTGAGGCTTATGTCAAACGTATGACATATGACAAGCTCAGTCCTAAGTCTGACAAGTGCTTCTTTGTGGGGTATCCTAGGGAAACCAAAGGATACTATTTCTATAATAGCGAAGAGGGCAAAGTGTTTGTCGCTCGGAATGGCGTATTTATTGAGAAAGAGTTTCTCTCAAAAGAGGTTAGTGGGAGGAATGTGCATCTCGAAGAGGTTCAAGAGCCATTGGAAAGTGTTCCAGATCACACTGAACCAGAGCAGGAGGCGCAAGCTATTGCAGACCCTGTTATAGATGCACTAGCCCCACGAAGGTCTGGGAGAGTAGTCCATGCACCAGAGAGGTTCATGTTTTTGATCACCAGGATCGCGGCGTGTTATTGTTGGATAACGACGAGCCCAAGACCTGTGCAGAAGCAGTGATGGGACCAGACTTTGAGAAATGACATGGAACCATTGGATCCGAGTTGGAGTCCATGCGAGAAAACCAAGTTTGGAACTTGGATTATCCACCTGATGGTGTAAAAACTATTGAGTGTAAATGGATCTTCGAGAAAAAATAGACGTTGATGGAAATGTTCACATCTATTAGGCACGATTTGAGGCGAATGGTTTCAAAGTATTCAAAGTGTTGATTATGATGAAATAGTCTTCACTCATCGTTATGCTTACGTCTGTTCGGATTTGTTGGACCGAAAACGGCGACCAGAGGGGGGGGGGTGAATGGGAGCTTTTAAAATTTCACACTAAAAATAGCCTTCTGTTTTAATTTTGTCTTCTGCGGAACAGGCTTCGAACACACCCTTTGAAGTTCTGGTTTGGAGGTATTTCACAGCTCCAAAAACAGACTTCACAAGGAGCAAAAGTTCGAAGTCAAGAAGACTTCGCTCCACCCACAACACCAAGAACTGAACTCTGGTAAGTCAGCGCAGGCTCCGCACACTAGGTGCCTTCGAGCAGACTTCGCACTAAACCCTTCGCAAGAGCAGACTTTCCTCTGAGGACTTCGACCAAACACTTAGCGCTAGCAACTGGTACTAGGCTTCGTACTTCAGAGGTTGAGACGTACGTTGAGCACACTACGAAGAGGACTTTGACACGAGAAGAAAATAGGCTTCGATTTGAGCCAGACACAGTGCTTCACTAGTAATCAGAGAGGACTTGCCTCTAGTTTACACAGAGCGAACGAGCACTAAAGAACACTCTACACACGCACTGATCTCTAGCACACTTCTTCAAAAACACCTCAGACTACAATCCCAAACCAGGAAGAAGTGGTGTACAGTAAACTCAAAACAATCAGTGCAGAAACAACATACAAGTTCAAGCAAAAGATGAAAACATAATCAAAGTTTCATTACTTGAACAGGGAACACAAAATGAACTCACAGACTGAAAACAAGTTGTGTGGCGGCTAGCACAGGAGCTCAAAAATGGCTACTCAAAGTGTTACTGTGACCTAGCTAACCTCCACTATTTATAGGCACTATTTAGCCCTTTGAATAGACTACTTTACCCCTAGGGTTTACACTAGTTTTGTCTCATCAGAACAAGGGGGCACAGTTGGTAGTCTACTTTATTTGGAGGCTTCTTTTGTCAGCTTCGCAGAGGAGACAACATCAGCTTTTGCAGAGCAGACACGGTCAGCCTTTGCAGTTTTGGAGCCTTCTGAAGCCTCCCTTCGCACGCGAGGGGTGCGATAGCTTCGGTGAGAAGCCTTGAGCCTGACTGCCTTCTCTTCACCAAAGTCAGCCTTCGATACAGTGACGGTTTTGAGCTGAAGCCATCAAAGCCCTTGAGCCTTCGCGCCATCACCTCCGGAGTGGACCACCACAGCTTCGCAGCTACTCCCATCTTGAACTCCATCAGCCCGTGTACTGAAGCCATGCATGGCTGAAGTACTTCAAGACAACCACACTCCGAAGCCCCACCTTCGGAGTACCACCATTCGAAGTCCCTCCTTCGTCCAAGGCCTCTGCATGAAGCATTCCATGAGCACTTCATCGCAGTGTCTCTCCCCGAGCACACTCCTCGACAAACCTCACCCGGACCATGCCTTCGATGCACCTCGAATTCTAAGACCTTCGTTGGGTATACCTTCGAGTGCCTCCCTCCGGAGCACACTTCAAATGCCTTGCCTCATTGTTGAGGACTTTATCCACCATACTCCGAAGTCACTCCATTCAGAGTACCCATCGAAGTGCCTCGCCTCTGAGGACTTCATCTCAGGGTACCTACACCCAGAGCCATGCTCTGCACTCTCTGCCTTTGTCTGGCGCACCTCGACCCGAGGACCGACCTCGACCCCACGCAGCCTTCGTGACCGAGCTCCCCGCTCGCCTGACATCAAGCCTCCTGCTTGACCCAGGTTCACTTGCTGCGAACTGTCCGTCGCCTCCGAAGTCACCTGCGCACCACAGACAAGTGTATCCAGTACCCCGGAGTCCTCTCTGGGTAAACATCCTTCGGCACACACTCTGGTGTACCGCCCAAAATACCGAACCCTTTGGTACAACCGAGTCATCGTGTACTGTCAGACCCCTCCGATAGGCAATCTTCGCTGCAACAGCTGCAGCAAACAGAACCCACCAAACCCTTCGGTAAAACAACCTCCGAACCCCTTCGGGGGACCCCTTCGAATCAGAGGATAAAATCTGTCAATCACTCATCATAGACTCTGAAACCAACCCTTGTTTTCTCAATCTCCCCCTTGATGAGTGCATTGACAACCAAATTCTAGTTCAAGAAAATTTGAAAAATTTCAGCACACAAGTGACCATAAAAACTCAGAAACAAGCCAAATCATGTCACTTGACAAAAGAATTTTCCTCCCCCTTTTTCAAAAGAGTAAAAGCCCCTTAGGCAAATCTTTCCCTTTGCAAGATAAAAACTCCCCCTTAGTTATTTTACCCCCTTGCTGCAGAGAACTCAATAATTTCTCCTCCTTTGGCAATGCAAGCATCAAGGAGCATTTAACAGATGCACAACTTCGAAATGGGCAGAATTGCAAAGACATATAAAGCAAAAATATGCCAACTTTAATACTAATTTTCATGTGCTCAACTCAATTTAACATTCTCTAAAAACATAATGACAACATGTGATTTTATCATTTTGAAATAAAAGCATCACCACTCAAGCAAGGTAACTAGACAAGTAAAAACAAGGACTGCACAAAGCTAGTCAATTTCTACTCTAGACAGACAAGTCCAGTTCAAGTGGAGCATTGAAGGCAAACTTGATGAACAATGAATTTTTGTTGTTCTTTTCACAATGCTAGGGGTTATTTGTTTATCTACCTTATACTTTCCAATCAGGCTAAGCCTAGGCATGAAAGCCATCAGAAGCTTAAGGCGGTGATTTTGGCATACACTACACTATCCCAGTTCAGACCAATGTGCAATGGTAAGCAGTCTAGAATAGAGCAGTGCCACAAAGAAACCCACTTGGATCTTTTCGCTTGTAGCATGCAAATCATGGATTTTTGGATTTTTAATTAAGTGAACAAAATTGTTTAGCACTTGATGAATATCCATGAGTAAGTAATACAATTTTTCAAGTTGCAATGTTTAGCATCCATAGAAAAGGAGTCTTGCTATCAAGCAGATAAAAGATAGCTAAAGCAGTCCTATCTAAACATGCTAGATACAGGACTAAGCAGTGAGCAAGATTTTATTTTGGAAAGAAAAATCATGCACAAAATGTTTCAAACATATTAAATAGAGCTGAGCTGACATGATTTCATGAATTAAAATCAGGCATATAAGTGCAAAAGATGTAAATGCAATTTCACACATAATGAGCATATGTAGGACAACTCAAATCTGCTCCACCTCACAAAATGCCATAAGGGTGACAAACACCAAGTTCCCCATGCAAGTAGGCAAAACGAGAAGCATCGAGGGGTTTTGTGAAAATATTGGCTAGCTGGTGTTGGGTATCAACATATTAAAGTTCAATATCACTCTTCTCATTATGATCTCTGAGAAAATGATATCGCACATCAATGTGTTTGGTTCTGGAATGCTGAACCGGGTTGTTTGCAATACAAATAGCACTAGTGTTATCACAGAAAAGTGGAACACTCTTATAATCTAACCCAAAATCCCGCAAAGTGGAAACCATCCACAAAATCTGAGAGCAACAGGTAGCTGCAGCAACATATTCGGCCTCAGCCGTCGATTGTGCAACACTAGACTATTTGCGGGAAGACCAGCAAACCAGTGAAGTACCCAGAAAATGACAAGTACCAGAGGTACTTTTCCTATCAATCCTACACCTAGAAAAATCCGCATCGGAATAACCTCGAAGACATAAAGAGGAAGACGCAAAATACCAAATGCCAAATTCGAGGGTATGTTTGAGATACCTGAGAATGCGCTTTACCACTTGGCAGTGCGAAGCTCGTGGTGAAGCCTGAAAACGAGCGCACAGACACACTACGAAGTGTATGTCTGGCCTCGTAGCAGTCAAGTAGAGGAAGGAGATGATCGTGCTTCAGAACTCCTTCTAATCTATGATTTCTCCATCCTCATCAGGATCCAATGCTACAGATGTAGCCATTGGAGTGGCGAGGGGCTTCGCATCAGCCATGTCGAACTTCTTGAGCAGGTCCTTGGTGTACTTCATCTGGTGGACGAATGTACCTTGTTTGCTTTGCTTGATTTGCAAACCAAGGAAAAATGTGAGTTTGCCCATCATGGACATCTCGAATTCACTGCTCATGGTATCTGCAAACTCGGCAACCAAAGCATGAGAAGAGCCACCAAAGATGATATCATCCACATAAATCTAAACTGGGAGGAAATCTTTGCCATGCTTGAGAGTGAACAGGGTTTTATTAACAAATCCCATCAAATACCCCCGCTCAAGTAGAAAAGACTTAAGTCTATCATACCATGCTCGAGGGGCCTGCTTGAGTCCATAAAGAGCCTTATGAAGTTTAAGGACTTTATGTGGGTATTTGGGGTTTTCAAAGCAAGGGGTTATTTTACATAAACATATTCGCCTATGAAGCCATTAAGAAATGCACTTTTGACATCCATTTGATAGAGTTTGAATCCTCGGGATGTCGCAAAGGCAAGCAAAATCCTAATGGCCTCTAGACGCGCAACAGGTGCAAAGGTTTCAGTAAAATCAATCCCTTCTAATTGAGAATAACCCTAAGCTACAAGTCTAGCCTTGTTTCTAACTACAGACCCATCCTCCCATTGTTTGTTTTTGAAAATTTATTTTGTTCCAATGAAATGAACATTTGGTGGAGGATCAACTAAAGTCTAGACTTGGTTTCTCTCAAAATTTTCAAGTTCTTCATTCATGGCATTGATCCAACTAGAATAAGAAAATGCATGACTAACATCTAAGGGCTCAAAAGAAGCAACAAAAGCGGAATCAATGAAATGAGCATGAGAACGTGTTACCCTTTGATCAAGCTTACCAATGATCCGCTCGGGAGGATGCATCCTTTGAACATGATGTGGAGCCTCGCGGTGGGATGCAGTCTCCCCCTCAACTTGTGTGTCGGAGTGGTCCAAGATGACCGATGTCGAGGCAGTTGCTTCGGGACCTTGTGCCGAAATGGTCGAAGCGGGGTTGGCTTCGGGGGTTGATGTCGAGGGTAGCAGGGGTTCATCCTAGAAGTCTCCGGGATCTTCTTCTTCGAAGATGGTCTGCTCCATGTCGTGTTCATTTGCCTATTCAAAAGTGGAACTAATAGAGGGGGTTGATTCATCAATAGTCACATCACATGACTCGATGATAGTGTTAGTCTCCAAATTATAAACAAGATAAGAATGACCATGTGTAGTGTAACCCAAAAAGATCTCGTCAGAAGAGCGCGACTCAAATTTATCCAAATTTTCACGTTTTAGGATAAAGCAACGACAACAAAAAACTCGAAGATGAATAACTTTGGGCTGTCTCCCAAAACGTAGCTCATAAGATGTCAAGTTCAAAATTGAGCGCAAGAAGATTTGGTTTGAGATGTAACATGCAGTGTTCATGACCTCAGCTCAGAATTTCCTAGGAGTCATGTGCTCATCGAGCATCGTCCTAGCCATCTCAACCAAAGTGTGGTTCTTTCTCTCAACAACACCATTCTATTGAGGAACCCGCGGAGCAAAGAATTGATGTTCTATGCCATGCTCCATGCAAAAGTCAATAAAGAGACTGTTCTTGAACTCAGTGCCATTATCACTTCGAATCAATTTCAATGCACCAGGGAGTTCAGTGAAAAGTCTCAAAGCCAAGTTCCGAAAGTGTGAAAACACTTCATCCTTGCTAGCAAGAAAGAAGACCCAAGAGTAGCGAGAGAAATCATAGACAATGACTAGCACATACCACTTGCCGCCTAAAGAACTAACCCGAGAAAGACCTACAATGTCCATGTGGAGAAGTTCTCTGGGTTGTACAGTCATCACCGTGGTGACTGGCGAGTGCGAAGCGGCAATCATTTTTTCATGTCGACATGGAGCGCAACCTAAGTTCTTCTCAAACTTGAGCTTGGGCAATCCTCGGATCAGACCTAGGGCACTCAGACGAGCGAGCAACTCAAAGCTCATATGCCCTAGTCTCCTATGCCACTTCCAAAGCTCAGAAGTAGAATGTGCAACAAGACAATGAGAAGAACCAGATGACTCAGAAAAGTCAGCTCCAAAAACTCTCCCAACTCTAAAGATCTTACAAACCACAACGCCATCGAAATTGAGTACTTGCGAAGTATCACGATGAAATCACACTTCGAAGCCCTCATCAAGCAATTGAGATACAGAAAGCAAATTATATCCCAAGTTTTCAACCAAAGCAACATCTTTGAGAGTGAAATTCGAGTTGATTCTTACCACACCTTTACCCTTCACTCTACTCCTTAGATTGTTGCCGAAGGTGATATGTTCCTTTTGCTTGGTTGTGGTGAGGCTGGAGAACCATGCTGCATCTCCGGTCATATGGCGCAAACAACCGGAGTCTATGATCCACATGCCCTCCAAGCCTCGGTCCAGCGCCTACACATGATAAGAAAATCTCGATCGCTCAGTGCTGGGGTGAGTGAAAACATGACGAGGCATCCAGCACTGAGTGATATGAGTAGTAGGCATAGTAAAAATATACTATCTACGCATAGGGTAATCAGAATGATGCAAAGTGCGAGGTCTACCTACATGCTGTGACCCAAATTCATGACGAGGTCTCCTACTCTATCGAGGTAAAAAGCTACTCGCACGGGGTCTACGACCATATGGAATATGGTGAATACCTCGAGGAGCAAACCTCTCCAAGAAGTACGAGGAGCCTCGAAAAAAGGACGAGAGTAAAACTCAGACTCATGCATACCTAAAGATGGGTAGTTCATGTTCTGTAACCTCATTGCCTGAGAGTGTCGCTCATTTTTGATGCGACGAAAACAGAACTCAACCAAATGACCCGCCCGCTGATAATAAGACCAATGAAAAATTCTTCTAGGGGCACTCTCATGGGTCATAGGAGCAATCCTCACAGGCTCCTTGGGCTTCTGTTGTGTGATTTTCTTGGGAGGATTTTTCTTAGCATGAGGAGTGGTTTTCTTTGGAGTCCGGTAGGCTTTTTGGCTGATGGAGTGTCTAACAGGGCTCTTTCTTTCTCTAAGGTAGTGGGTGAGGTAAAAACAGTCTTGTTCTCACTGTGTGAGGGAATCCTCTCAAAACCCAATCCTAGAGCTAACCCTGCCCTGTCGGCACACATCTTGGTCTTGGCCAAGAGCAAGTTCATTCTACCATTTCCCTCAGTGCATTTGTTAACCACAGAAAGGAGGTACTCATTCTCAGTCATAAGGTTTTTAGTTCGCTCTCTAACAGTGCCTAGCTGGTCCTTAAGGGTTATGCAAGTGTCACACACAGGTTGCACATCCTTAGAACTATCGGCCCTCTCCAATCTAGCCTCTAAATCATGAACATGCTTATCACGTAAATCAATTCTCTCACGTAATAAAGAACAGTTCATGCATTCATTTATATCATGAGAACTAGAATCAACCATCAAAAGCTGCTTCTGTGCAGTCTCAAGCTCAGATAGAGTTTGAGCATGTATAGAACGCAACTGAGCAAGCTCACCCATGACAACAGTACAATATTCACATTCAACATCATTAATCCTAGACTTAAGCATGGTATAATCAATAGAAGCAGATTCTAGTCTAAGTCTAAGGTCTTTTCTATCTCTAGCGGCTTGCACAAGTAATCTATCCTGACCAAGAACTACTTCATTCAGTTCATCTAATTTAATTGAAAACTGGTCATAGGATAGAGGTACCTTAGATGAGTCAAGCTCATCGCCGCTGTGATCGATGTCGGCCATGAAGCAAAGGCTGGTGAAATCTCGTCCCTTCTTGTCCTTCTTATCCTTCTTCCTTGGGGACTCCTCCTCCTCATCGGAGCTCGACTCCTCAGTTGAGGAAGTGTCGATGTCGCTAAGAGCAGCAACAAAAGCTCTGGAAGCGGCTTTGGCTACCCTCTTAGCCACCTTGCCACACTTCCCCTTCACAAAAGGCTTCCTCTCCTTTTTGTGGTATTTGGGGCACTCACTCTCATCTCTCTTCCTGAGTTTAGGACAATTGTCTTGATGTGAGAAGTGTTGCCACACTCAAAACAACCACTAAAACCACTTCTCCTCTGATCCCATCTCTCATGGTGAAAATGGGTGAACCTTCTTGCAATGAGAGCAAGCTCATCATCATTCAGAGTATCCACCTGCTCCTTAGTGATGGAGACTAGGGAGGACAAAGCAAAACCATCTGCAAAAACACAAGTGTCTGATGTGCTTGGTTCTGCAGTGATGCCACGGCTAGTGCTAGAAACGAGTGCCAATGGTTGTTGTTCGCGTAAAATATTACGCTAACAGGTTTCTGAGGATTAGGAACTAACAAACATGGCATCTATAGATTCACCAGGTGCCTGCACAAACAGCTGATACTGTTGATTGTATGTGCTTTGGCGCCTGGCCTTAATCTGTGTAGAGCCCTCATGAAAAATAGTGAGTGTAGTCCAAATCTCCCTAGTTGTCCTAAGGTGTTGCACCCTATCAAACTCACTCTGACTCAAACCAATGAACAATATATTTCTAGCCTTGGAGTTGGCAATATACTAATCCTTCTCTGTTTGAGAGGTGCGAGTTTCAGGAATGGAGTATTGTGAGTCCACAATCTCCCAAATTGCATTTCCTTGGCTTAACAAGTAAGCCTCCATGCACACCTTCGAGTATGCAAAATCCGTCCCATCGAATAGAGGTATTTTACTAACTCTGTCCATGTCGCCAATAGATCAAAAAACCGGTTAAGGTCAACTGGTGATCTTAACCCGCTCTGATACCAATTGTTGGACCGAAAACGACGACCAGAGGGGGGTGAATGAGAGCTTTTAAAATTTCAGACTAAAAATATCCTTCTGTTTTAATTCTGTCTTCTGCAGAACAGGCTTCGAACACACCCTTCGAAGTTTTGGATTGGAGGTATTTCACAACTCCGAAAACAGACTTCACAAGGAGCAAAAGTTCGAAGTCAAGAAGACTTCGCTCCACCCACAACACCAAGAACTGAACACTCAGCGTTAGCAACTGGTACTAGGCTTTGTACTTCAGAGGTTGAGATGCACGCTGAGCACACTATGAAGAGGACTTTGACACGAGAAGAAAATAGGCTTCGATTTGAGCCAGACACAGTGCTTCGTTAGTAATCAGAGAGGACTTGCCTCCAGTTTACACAGAGCGAACGAGCACTAAAGAACACTCTACACACGCACTGATCTCTAGCACACTTCTTCAAAAACACCTCAGACTACAATCCTAAACCAGGAAGAAGTGGTGTATAGTAAACTCAAAACAATCAATACAGAAACAACATACAAGTTCAAGCAAAAGATGAAAATAGAATCAAAGTTTCATTACTTGAACAGGGAACACAAAATGAACTCACAGACTGAATACAAGTTGTGTGGCGGCTAGCACATGAGCTCAAAAATGACTGCTCAAAGTGTTACTGTGACCTAGCTAACCTCCACTATTTATAGGCACTATTCAGCCCTGTGGATAGACTACTTTACCCCTAGGGTTTACACTGGTTTTGTCTCATCAGAACATGGGGTACAATTGGTAGTCTACTTTATTTGGAGGCTTCTTTTGTCAGCTTTGCAGAGGAGACAACATCAACTTTTGTAGAGCAGACACGGTCAGCCTTTGTAGTTTTGGAGCCTTCTGAAGCCCCCCTTCGCACGTGAGGGGTGCATTAGCTTCGGTGAGAAGCCTTGAGCCTAACTGCCTTCTCTTCACCGAAGTTAGCCTTCGATACAGTGACAGTTTTGAGCCGAAGCCGTCAAAGCCCTTAAGCCTTCGTGACATCACCTCCAGAGTGGACCACCACGACTTCACAGCTACTCCCAGCTCGAACTCCGTTAGCCCGTGTACCGAAGCCATGCATGGCCGAAGTACTTCAAGACAACCACACTCCGAAGCCCCACCTTTGGAGTACCACCCTTTGAAGTCCCTCCTTCGTCCAAGGCCTCTGCATGAAGCATTCACTGAGCACTTCGTCGCAGTGTCTCTCCCCGAGCACACTCCTCGACGAACCTCACCCGGACCATGCCTTTGATGCACCTCGACTTCTGAGACCTTCGTTGGGTATACCTTCGAGTGCATCCCTCCGGAGCACACTTCGAATGCCTTGCCTCATTGCTGAGGACTTTGTCCACCATACTCCGAAGTCACTCCATTCGGAGTACCCTTCGAAGTGCCTCGCCTCTGAGGACTTCGTCTCAAGGTACCTTCACCCAGAGCCATGCTCTGCACTCTCTGCCTTCGTCTGGCGCACCTCGACCAGAGGACCGACCTCGACCCCACGCAACCTTCATGACCGAGCTCCCCGCTCGGCTGACATCAAGCCTCCCGCTTGACCTAGGTTCACTTGCTACGAACCGTCTGTTGCCTCCGAAGTCACCTGCGCACCATAGACAAACAAACAAGTGTATCCAGTACCCCGGAGTCCTCTCTGGGTAAACATCCTTCGGCACACACTCCGGTGTACCACCCAAAATACCGAACCCTTCGGTACAACCGAGTCATCGTGTACTATTGGACCCCTCAGACAGGCACACTCCGCTGCAACAGCTGCAGCAATCAGAACCCACCGAACCCTTCGATGAAACAACCTCTGAACCCCTTTGGAGGGACCCCTTTGAATCAGAGGATAAAATCTGTCAATCACTCATTACAGACTCCAAAACCAACCCTTGGTTTCTCAGGATTGTTGTAGCAATCGCCACATTTTATGTTTATGAGATATGACAAGCTTCTCAGAGTTAGAATCTTTGTTTTGATGAGGTAGTCAAAATGTTTGACTCCATCAAGAATAAAGAAGAGCCTTTTGTTTGTAAAAGGGCTAGTGGGAGCACACTTGTATTTCTGGTTCTATATGTGGATTACATATTGTTGATCGGAAATGACTTTCCTTTGTAGAATGTTGTCAAGACCTTACTGAAAAATGGTTTCTCAATGGACCTTGGAGACACAACATACACTTTGTCCATAAAGATCTATAGAGATAGATCGAAATGGCTAATTGGATTAGGCCAGAACAAATTACATTGACCAAGTTTTGAAATGGTTTCAAAATGTTGAATATGAGTGTGATCTCATATGCCTCCACGATCGGGTCAATCATATGTGCCATGTATGCGCCCAAATGTGTAGGTACAAGTCAAACCCAGGTGAGATTCACTGGGAAGTAATAAAAGGGATCCTCATGTACTTGAGAAGAACTGAGGATATATTCCGAGGACACGGTAGCGAAGAGGAGCTCAATGTAAGGAGTTACACCGATGCTAGCCTTCAGACTGATAAAAGATAATTCTCAATCACAATCTAGGTTTTTGTTCTGCCTCAACGGAGGTGTAGTGAGTTGGAAAGGTTCCAAGCGATAGGCGGTGGCCGATTCTACAACAGTAGCTGAGTATATTGCATCTTTGGAAGCTCTGAAGGAGGTTGTTTGGATTAGAAAGTTTGTTTCTAAGCTGAGTGTTGTCCCTACTGCGTCCAGTCTAGTTGACCTCTATTATGGTAATAGTGGTGCCATTGCATAAGCCTAGGAGCCTAGATAAGACCGGAAGTCTAAACATGTACTTCGATGATATCACCTGATCCGCGAGATCATTGAGAGAGGTGATGAGAAGATTTGCAAGGTGCACACGGATTTGAACATAGTGGATCCATGGACAGACTCTCTTCCACAGCCCAAGCATGAGACACATATGAGCTCCATGGGTATGGGATACTTGCATGAGTCATGTGTATCTGGGAGATGCTAGTGATGTCTATGCTAATGTAGGAGATAATTGTTATATTATTCCTTGAATAAACGTCGTTTGAATTTAATTAATGAGTATGACTTGTTATGTGAAACTATTTGCTTTATTACGATGTTGTTCAAAAGGGTTCCTAATCTTGTCATCATGTGGGACAATGATGATACATGGATTAGCACATCCGACTGATTGATGATCATGTTTCACAGATCATAGACATAGAGATGTCAAATCAGTGATGTGGACACATGTTGGTGAACATGGTGTTGGACAGACCCACTTGAGATACTGTTGGGATTGTTATTGTAAAGTGTCATTAGTTGTCATCTCAATGGTGTACCTATAGAGTCCTTAGACCTGAGATCGTCATTTGATTCTAGAATGCATAGTGACACACTTAGATGCTTCCTAACGCTATTCTGTAACTGGGTAGTAATAAGGATTGTTTTTGGGTGTGTTGTGAAACATGTCTTGGGATATGAATGGTCAATATGGAATTTACCCCTCTAATAATGGGAGAGTCGTCTCTAGGCCCCTAGAGGTATTGGATTGGAAAGTGCATGGCCATGCCACTATCACTAAGGAGTTAGTCATGATTTGAATCTAATGCTTGATCGAGTGAAATGTCGAGCTAACCAACAAGGATGGGATGTATCTCGCTTTGAGCTGCACTGATGGCGTATGGTAAAGGGACCGGTGCATACGTATATAAAGATTCATGAAAATTTGATTTTGTACACTTTCGGGGGTCAATATGTGCTACTAGGTACCACTATTGATCGGTGAGTCAGAAATGGTTTCCGGTGAACAACCATTAGTGTATGAACCTATCGGGTCACACACTTAAGGGGATGGATTGAGAAACATGCAAATAATTGATTCTTGTGCAAGTGGGAGATTGATGGATATGCCCACGAAAATTCCGTGTATTGGAAGTTTCGATAGGTAGTATCGGAAGTTCCAATTATTTTCTGGTCTCGAGTCAGAGAGCAAATGTTGCTTCGGAAGTTCCGATACGGTATCAGAAGTTCTGATGAGCGGAAGTTCTGATTTGGAATCAGAGAGAATTGTACTAATCGGAAGTTCCGAGGTGGGCAAAAACAGATTGGATCTATTGTGTGTCGTGCTGAATTGGGAGACCTAAAATACCCTGTCGGAAGTTCCGATACAGGATCAGAAGTTCTGATGTGGGGTATTAGATTGGATCTATTATGAATACGAATTAGTTGTAACTAATTTGTGGGTTCTGAGATGTGCACGACCCCAGGGGCTTTCAGCCCTATATAAAGAGAGGAGGAGGAGGTCTTGGGATAAGGAATAAGCCTAGATTAGGCCTAGCCACCATAGACTCCTCTCCTCCCTTTTCTTAATCTCAATCTTTGAGGTCGAGGATTTGTTGTCTCTCACGTGTGGTGATAGCACACCATCATGGAAGAAACTCCATCCCTATATGTGTGGACACCGTAGAGGCGTTGCTCCAAAAGCGATGCTCGTCGTCGTCACCACGAGGAAGATGAATTCTTCACCGATTGGATTGGCATGGAACGGCCGGGACGAAGCGAGGATAGGCTTGACACGCTTCATCAACCTCTTCTTCCACTACACCTAGCATGTCAAGTGCTATAAGGTACCGATCTATGTTCTCACATGCGCATGGGTCTTTGGTCTTAGGGCAGAAATTTTGAATTTGCCGACTAGCGTAGCTCCCATATTCTCCCACACTTTAAATGCCAGCTCTACCAACTGACTATTAATGTGGTTCACACTGTAGCATATGCTTCGTATGTCCCAGAACCTCTATATATAGTCTGGGACCAACTCATTCATCCTCTGTTTTACGGACATCAAGTCGGTCAGCTTCATCTCCTGGATGCCGGCGAAGAAGTACTTGTGAAATATTTTCTCCAGGTCGCCCATCCTCTGATGGAGTCCGCCAGAAGTGGACAAAACCATGCAAAGGCCGATCCTGATAGGGATAGAGGGAATAGTCAGACCTTCAGTGCTTCATCAATCGATGCCTCCCCACACTAGGCGAGGAAATGGCTAATGTGTTCTATCGTGGACATCGAGTATTGTCCTCAGAATTTGGTGAAATTTGACACCTTATACTGGTTCGATAGCAGCACTCGACCAAACCACTCAGGATACAACTGCTAATACATGTAAGTCTGCTCTTTGGGTTTCAACCTGAATTGATCTTTGATGAGCTCTGTGATCCGATTCACCCATTCATCTTCCTGCTGACTCGGCGATGGACACTGAGCAGGCATTGGTGCATGTTGGTACTGGTCCTACCGAGAAGCATCATATATGTATGTCCAGGAGGGATGACATCGGGTGCCCCCTTGGCGGCATGAGATCTGCCGGGGGTCTCTCTTGTGGCATCCCCTGCCTTGGAATCCTAAGATCGGGCACTAGGAACGGTGCTCGTGCATTCTTATCGGCCATGCCTAGCGTACCCTATGGCGGACTATGTGAGGGGCTGATGGCTGGGTCATCTTATCGCATTCGTAGCCAAGCGAAGAGCTCGGCTGGTTTGGCCTCATCGGTCCTTGCGGCTGTGATGCCGGTCGAGTGTACTGCAGTAGTCTCAATGGGTCATTGGGGAGGTATGCCGAACCTTGCGGTGCGTTGTAAACCACTATGCCCCTGATGGCCTCCTTGATCATTCCTTGAATAGTCATGGCTAGTGTCCTTGATTGGCTGACCAACAATCAGTGGATTTCCTGGTCAACAGTTTCCTATAGACTGGCTTGGAAGTTATCCATTGGTTGACCACCTTCTATGGTCAGCACTGGCATTGGGAGCAGGGCCCTCTGGACGGGGCCCAACTGATTCATGTCGTAGACCTGCAGGCATGATTTCCGGAACTCCTCCACATGTTGTTGCACCTCCGTTCATTGTTTCTCAAACAGAGCATCCATAGTGATCGTGATGACATTTCCCTCACTAAGCTCACCCTCCATGGCAAAGTTGTTGGAAATTGTCCCACCGACCATGCCAAAAAGCATGTTGGCGTGCTTTTTTCACACACTGAAACACGCACGGCCTGGGAGATCTGCTTGACTCCAGTGCAGGTCCTACATCTTAGAAAATGGTTTAGGGCGTGCCAATCAGTTTGACCCTGCAACTAATAAGGGATCGAAAAATATAAATGTTAGTAGCATAGCCCATCGACTGGCAAGCCAATGACTGTGGCGTAAAAGATAAGACCGTGAACCAGCGTGCCAATCGTCCATACGGTCGATAGCTTGAGTTGGCCCAAATGAGCGAGTGCACCATCGGCCGATAGAGAAAATAGGATGTGCATACATGCCAAAGAGCACCCTTCGATGGTGAACATGATATGGCGATGAATTAAGGATAACCTATTAGCTTGTACTCTGATAGAAATAAATAAAGCATGCCAGATAACAGATCAATATCATGGAAATCATCACAATAACTAGATCAGACTTAACCGAGACAGTAGATAGTCATGATGATCTAAATAATATATCAACGAATCGGGCAAACATTATTTAGATGAACAGTATACGACATGAAAAAGATGCAACAGCAAGAGATGTCGACTTAACCGATGAAGCCTCAAGCTATCAAACCGAGATCACTTCAATCTAAGAGATTAAACCTAACTGATACAGTCTTAAACGTACCCAAATACACTGAGAACAACCGACGACCGTGTTGTTTCACCGTTCTTCTCAAGAGATCGAATTGAATCGATGTAGCCGTGAGGATACTAACCTAGTTGGCATAGAAGTCAGGGGTGGCAGGACTCATCTCTTCACCGAAGATCAAACTGATGCAGTCCAGCTCCGAGAGGCTGAGTCCCCCCGGATAACCTTGGGGCACAAGGGTGGAGATGCGCTGATTGTAGATTGAACGAGAGTTAAACTAATATAGCCTAAGGGGTACATATTTATAGTCCATAGACTTGTCGTCCAAGTAACCTATCCAGCCGATTTTAGATGAATCTATAACCAATTTTTACTTTCTTCTCCATCGGCTACCCTTCCGATCATGCAGCTATTGTGGACGAACTTCTTTGACTTTCTTTGACTGGATCATCTTTGACCTTCTATTGACCATGCGGCGACTCATAGTGGACTCCTGGGCCTTACCAAATCTTGGCGCCAACACTATAACATGAAAATCACAGTTGAACCTATCAAACATGTACATGAGATGAAGAGTGTTACAAATATCTTTTATCTTCATGTATTTCGATCTTACCGTGATTAGGTTCAATCATTATCAATATATAGAGAGTGTTGACTAAATGATATATTCATTTCAAAATGAAGATGTTACATTAAATAAATTCTAACAAATCATGTAATATAAAGTGAGCTCCCCCTCAAGATGTCCATACATATGATTGTAGATGAAAAGCATATGAGTGTATTTCATAAAGATTAAAAGAGGAGTTCACTTTATATTCTATTCATGCAAGAGGCATCAATTAAGACAACGAGTAATTTAGTGTGTACCTCTTAAAATTTCAATCTTCATATCCAAATGAAACTAAACAAATAAATGATCAATAAAATATTAATATCAACACAATTAAGTTTGTCATTAATCACAAAAATCAAACTAATAACACATGAACTTACAGCCACACCGACGATCGTATCGACTGATTAGTGTCCTTGAAGAATGCATCGTTGCGATCTCTTGGAGTACTGGCATGATTGGTGTGATCGCCGATTTTATCTTGGTATATTTGCTAGGCCTAAGACTAAATCGTCATGATCTCTTAGGTTGATGTGAGCTAGGTATCGTGGTTTAAGGGTTAATCGACTGAGTCTGTCATCTTGATCTATTATATCTGATTTGTGTTGTGCACCATTCATCTAAAAAAGTATACCCAATGTGTTAAAGTAATGTTAATCAATCGTGATTATTGGGGGAAAATATTTCATCCTCAGAGCCATTGCTGCAACAAGATAAAGGCAAATGATTTAATCAAAGGTTTCCAGCGTCTAACTCCGGGAATACATTGGATCAAGTTCGAAGAATGAAGGCGAACTCTAGTTTGAAGTATATCTTCGAACATGGACTCTTCTGAGAGCTTCTTTGCCAGCTAGGATAGAAGACTTATCTTCTTTCTCATTAGATTAGTCTTTTATTGTTTTAGCCCTATTAAGGGTACCGAATAGTTTCCACTATGTCGGTTGTAATAGAGGGGTAAAAGGGTCTTTTCCTTAATGTTTGGGCCTATATATACCCCCCCTTTCACCCTGTAATAAGGACCGAATATTGAGTTATTCAATACACATCTTCAAACTGTTTTGAGCTATTATCCAATTCGGAGGCTTGAAACAGTTTACTCCCAAATACTTCGTTTGTTAGTTTCTAATCTCTCGAAACCTGTTAGCATAATGTTTTACGCCAACAGTTGGCACCGTCCGTGGGGAACTTAGTCCAAAAAACTTCGTTCTCTACCAAGTTTTCAAACCATGCCTCCCAAGCAGAGTTCAGGAGGTAGCCCTATTCGGAGGTCCCCTCGGACCTCCGGAGCAAGATCTTCAGATACAATTGAGGCCGGAGGACCTTCGACTTTTCCTCCAACTCAGACTCCGGAAGGAACTCCCCTTCCCCGAGCATACGGAGTTCCTCCCCTGACTCCATCAATACTTCGACCACTCGGAGTTCCTCTTTCGCCTCAAGTTCCACTTCGAACTGATGCATACAGGTCTCAAGACCCGGAAGGCCCTTCCGGAGGAGATGAAGACAGTCTTGGCGATATGGCCGCTCAAATGGCCAGTCTCCAAGCTGAAGTAGCAAGGTTGCGGCAAGAAGCCACAGATAGGCTCCGCCCTCAGGACACCCCAGTCATTCCTGAAGTGCCCGAAGACGATGAAGTTCGTTATCCCGAAGCCCCAGAAAACGCGTCCTTCGATACAGAATCTCCACTGCATCCAGAGCTACAAAAAGTGCGCTTCGATCCTAAGTTTAAAACTTCAAAGCTTTGCAAGTATGCTGGAGACGAAGACCCTGGGGAGTTCTCCTGTTCGTATGCATTAGCAATTGAAGCCAGTGGAGGAGTGCGAGACACCATTGCCAAATGATTTCCTCTAGCTCTTGAAGGAGTGGCGCTGCGGTGGTTCTGGTCTTTGAAGCCAGGGTCAATCAGGACCTGGGAGCAATTAAGGAGGAAGTTCATAAGCAATTTTCAGGGTACCTTCGTACCCCCAATGTCAACAGGAAGTCTTTTCCAGGTGAAGCAGCTCCCTGGAGAGACTTTAAGGCAGTTTTCAAGCGCTTTGCCCATACAAAGTCGCAAATTCGAGGGTTAACTACATCTTTTGTAGTTGATGCAGCTCGAGAGGGAGTTACCCACGTAGGCCTCCTTGATAAACTTCACAGGAAGCAGATATCTTCTGTTGCTCAGTTGATGTCTTATTTCGAAGAGTATGCAAGGTCAGAAGAGGGATGGCTTCGGAGAACTGTAGCAACTCCTTCAATCCTGCAAGAAGTTAAGTTGGAAGTGAAGACTTCAACACAGCCGCAGGGGCCTAGCTTCGAAGCTCAGCACGACAGGCATCGGGGGCAAAAGCATCCTCATTTAGAAGTATTGAACATTGCACCCCCGCAGAAATTTGCCCAAAGAACTTCGCAGCCTTCAGGAAGCAATACCAGCGGCTGGAGGCCGCCAGGGAAACCGGCTGGCAAAGCCTAGGCCTTTTTCTGCTGTGTCCATGGTGAGAATCGGAGTCACACGACTGATGCGTGTAAATCTATACTTGCTTTAAGAGGAGAGTACCTAGAAAGAACTTCGGGTCGAGGCACTACTGACCGAGTTCCGACCGAGGTGCGTCCGGAGCCTGTCCAGGCTGTGGCGCGGATAGAGAACTTCGACCCTGCAAGACGGCCTCCGGTGGTCAATGTTATGCCACCTCCGAAGCAGGAAGATGGTCATGATCGAGGGAAAAGTGATGCATCACGGGGTCCCGATCTTCACGACGTAGGATCGATCTTCAGATAACTAGCTGTAGAATAGCCGGATAACTTGCTCCAAGCAGCGATAACTAGTGCAACCTGGCAAATAAAACTCGAAGTCAACCACCGTCTTTAACCGGCAACCTGAATCGAGGATTCGCCCAACCACACTCTCAAAGAACCAACCAACACAGCCTACAATCAATCAAGGAGGACCTTGAAGGGAGTAGGAGCACCAATTAGGAGCGGATGAAGCCGCCGCTTCTGTAATCCCGCGAAGGAAATCACAAGAGCAAAGGAAGGTAGAGATCTCTCTCTGAATTTTTTAGCACGCAGCTGAACAAGGGGTTCTGTATTCAATCATCAAAAGTGCCGATTACAATGGTGCTAGGGGGTATTTATACAAGGAGTAGACCTCGAAGATAGGTGCAAACACGAAAAGAAAAGACTAGGTGAACTATGTGAAAACGAATCAGCTTCTGGAGAGTTTCTGCGTGGCTGTTGGTCTTCTGAGTGGTCTTCGGTATTTCAGCAATAACTCCTCCTTGGAAGCTTCAATTCATGAACGGTTGGATCTCTTGGAAAGGTGACTTGATAAGGTTTCACACCATGTAGAATATGCACCATGGAACTCTGTAGAATGATACAGTTTTAATACGAGAACATTGACTTCATGCAGACTGTTGACCTTCAGACCAGCAAGCACTAAAACTGGTCGGACGCCTTCATGCAAACTTCAAACTGGTCGGGGTTAGATTCATTGGAAACTAGACTTCAAGAGTTTTCCAACAAGTGCTCATTTGCCTTCATAGCTTTTGGAAATCAAAAGTTATGATTATTTCTTTGAGACAATCCTGCAGGACTTGCTTGGTTCGAGCATGATTCTTCTATGTGTCCATTTCCTTGTGAGTTCTTGTCATCCTTCTTGGTAAACCTGAGCATTAGCAATGTACACGACTTAGGTAGTATATAACTCTCATTAATAGTAAAATGAATTTCGCAAAGTAGTGCATGCACCTCTTGTTGAAGCTTCTTAGCTCGACTGCGTGTAATTGGTCCATCAAAAACATGTATTGGAGTCGTTGTGGTCGAAGTGGTCAGTGTAGAGGTTGGAGTGGTCGGCGTGGTCATATCAAAAAAAGTATTTCTCCCCATCTCCGGAGGAGGGACCCTCGGAAGTATGTCGAAGAGGCAGAGAAGAGAATATGTCAGAGAAGTGGGCCATATTGGAACTTCTTCGTCTGCAACTGCTATGCCTGAATTATCCCATGTGTCGATATCTTTTTCTGCAGATGATGCAGCTGGTATAAAGTTTCCACATGCAGACCCACTTGTCATCACTGCCGACATAGCAGGGACTGAGGTCCGGAGAGTGCTAATCGACGGAGGGAGTTTGGTAGATATTATCTTTGTCCAAGCTTTTGATCAACTCTGCATCTCCAGGAAGCATCTTCTCCCAGCAGCCCGTCCTTTGCAAGGCTTCGCAGGACCTCCTCTCGATGCCTTTGGCCAAATTGGCCTAGAAGTTACTTTCGGAGAGGGGCTACTAGCCAGGATGGAGGAAGTGATTTTTGATGTTGTGGATGCCCCATATGCATACAATGTTATCTTCGGAAGGGACATGTTGAATCAATTCGGAGCTGTGGCGCATCATAATTACTTGTGTATGAAGATGCCCACACAGGTGGGAGTGCTCACTGTTTTCAGAGATCAGGCCACCGCGTGAAGAGCGGAGTATGGTCATGGCCCTCCTCTTGACCCGAGACAGGTGAACAGCGTGCAAGATAACCCAGAGGTTTTTCTGCTCCTGGCGAATCTTCGAAGAAGTCCTTCCCAAGGCCAAGCCCTGAAGGAGAGATTGCAACAAAAGTTATTGTCAAAAATGGCAAGGAATATTCATTTCAGTTTGGCAAGGACTTGCCTCCAGAAGACGCTACTTCGTTAGAGAAAGTAGTTGAGGAGAATTTGGATGTCTTTGCTTGGTCTAATGAAGACATCACCGGAGTAAGTCGGGATATTATTGAGCATAGTTTACTTGTGAACCCGAAGGCTCGGCCTGTTCAGCAAGGACTCCGGAAGCTGTCTACGGAGAGGGCTATCCTTGCCAAAGACGAAGTGGAAAAGCTGCTGAAGGCTGGGATTATCAGAGAAGTGGCTCATATGGAGTGGTTAGCCAACCCAGTCTTCGTTAGGAAGAAATCTTCCGGGAAGTGGCGCATGTGTATTGATTTTACATCTTTGAATAAAGCATGCCCCCGTGACCCCTACCCCATGCCCCAAATTGATCAATTGGTTGACTCTACTGCTGGTTCGGAGTTATTAAGCTTCCTCTACGTGTATTCCGACTATCATCAAATCTGGCTAAAGCGCGAAGATGAAATCAAGACAAGCTTTGTAACTCCTTCGGGAGTTTTCTGTTATGTAAGAATGCCCTTTGGCTTAAGAAATGCCGGGGCTACTTTTTTGAGGTTAATTGCTAAGGCTCTAGGTCATCAACTAGGCCGCAATGTAGAGGCCTATATGGATGATATTGTAATAAAGAGTGCTTTAAAGCACCAACATAGCCTAGACTTAGCAGAAACATTTAATAGCCTTCGGGCATGTGGAATCCGTTTTAACCCCGAAAAATGTATCTTCGGGGCTCACGCTGGAAAATTGTTAGGGTATCTAGTTTCGAGCAGGGGAATCAAAGCTAGCCCCACTCAGATAACTGCGCTGCAAAGGATGGCCCCTCCGGAGAATTTAAAGCAAGTGCAAAAGCTGACTGGTCGTCTTGCAGCACTTAGCAGATTTTTGGCAAGGTCTGCGGAGAGAAGTTTGCCCATTTTTAAAGCATTGAAAGGGTCCGAAGATTTTGCATGGACACCGGAGTGTCAAAAAAGCTTCGAAGATATTAAAAATTATCTCAGTAATCTCGCTACAATCACGGTGCCTATTGCGGACGAAACCCTACTCCTCTACCTTGCAGCTACTGGCTCTACTGTCAGTGCAGTCCTTGTCAAAGAGGTTGATTTCAGCGGGAAGTTGGTACAGAATCCAGTCTATTTTGTGTCTGAAGCATTGTACGGAGCAAAAACAAGATATTCCGAGCTTGAGAAGTTCACTTATGCTCTGATAATGGCTTCGAGGAAGTTAAGACATTATTTCTTGGCGCATAATGTAATTATACCAACTTCATATCCCTTGGGAGATATGCTTCGAAGTAAGGATTCCATAGGAAGAATTGGGAAGTGGGCCGTTGAATTAGCACCCTTTGGCATATCCTTCGTGGCAAGGACAGCAATTAAGTCACAAGTGTCGGTGGACTGCAGAGTGGACTCCCCCTACAGCATGGGCTCCAGAGAAGCCAAGTGAAGGGATTTGGACCATTTACTCCGATTGAGCTTTCCAAGCATCTGGAGCAGGTGTCGGAGCAGTGATAATTTCGCCTTCAAGGCAAAAAGCAATGTACTCCGCAAGACTCAACTTTAAATCTACCAATAATACAGCGGAGTATGAAGGAATTTTATTAGGACTTCGAAAGGCACGTGCTCTAGGGGCTACAAGAGTTGTTATTAAGACAAATTCTAAAATTGTAGCAGGGCACGTAGACAAGAGCTTTCAAGTTCGGCATCCAGAGCTTGCAAAATACTTGGAAGAAATCCGTAAGATTGAAGGAACATTTAAAGGGATTTCCATTTAGAGTATACCCAAAGCAGAAAATGCGCAAGCTGATATCTTGGCAAAAGCTGCAGCTGGAGCTATGGACATTCCAGAAGAGGCTTTTTATGAAGAACTCAGTACACCTTCGGTGCCACAAATTCCTTCTGCGGAAATCCTTTGCATTCCAAGTACAGATTGGCGAAGTTCAATTATGGAATTGTTGCAAGGAGAAGCAAGTTTGTCTGAAGGGCCACAACTTTCAAGGTTGAAACTTAGAATTTGGAATTATCATATAATCAGCGGTACTTTGTACAAGGCCGGAGTATGTTCCCCTCTGCTCCGATGTATATCTCAAGCCGAAGGTCAAGAAATTCTTCGAGAAATTCATGAAGGACTTTGCGGTAGCCATCTGGCCCCTCGAGCTTTGGCAGGAAAAACACTTCGCCAGGGGCTTTATTGGCCTACAATAGTAGCTGATGCGGAGAACTTAGTCCGCACCTGACAAGGATTTCAGTGGATGGGACGAAGAAGTCATCGCCCACCAACAACTCTTCAAGTCATTGCTCCAGTATGGCCCATGGCCAGATGGGGCATGGATCTGATTGGCCCCTTCCCAGTAGCAAAAGGAAATTTGAAATTCGTAGTGGTAGCAATTGAGTATTTTTCTAAGTGGGTCGAAGCAGAGCCCCTAACAGCTATCACTTCGAATAATGTACAAAAATTTTTCTGGAAAAATATCATTTGTCAGTTCGGAGTGCCTCGACAACTCACAGTTGACAATGGAACACAATTCGATGCAGAACCCTTCAAGAAATTTTGTGAAGAACTAGGCATCCAATTATGCTTTGCTGCAGTGCGACATCCTCAGTCTAACGGAGCTGTAGAAAGAGCCAATGGTAATATTTTGTCAGGGCTGAATCGAAGAATAGTGGGATTGGCAAAAGGATTATGGACCGAAGAGCTCCCGAAGATTCTATGGTCCATTCGGACCACCCAAACGAGGTTCACGGGTTTCACTCCCTTCAGACTATTATTCGGAGACGAAGCTATGACGCCAACGGAGCTCAAAGGAGGATCCCTTCGCAGCACCGAACCGGAAATAGAAGCTGAAAGACAAACTTCGCTGGATTTAACAGAAGAGACAAGACTTCGAGTTGTCGCTAATTTGTCAAAGTATCAGCAGCAGACGAAGACTTGGTTCGACCCGAAAGTCAAGATTAACGAACTTAAGTCAGGTCATCTTTTTTTGCGAAGTATTATAGCGCCAGGGAAATTAGGAAATAAGTGGGAAGGTCCATACATAATTGTCCGCTCAGGGCGCCCTGGCTCTTTTAAGTTAGCTACTTTAGAAGGTGAAGAGCTAACGCATACATAGCATGCGGAGCACTTAAAGTGATATTTCGCATAGGGGCTCCTTGTAATCATTTGTAAACATCTTCCGAATTAATAAAGTTCATGGTTCAGATAATGCCTACCTCTCAAACATTTCTTACTTCTAGTGGACGCACTGGAAGAACGAAGTTGGCTGGGAGGGAAGTGTCATTAATTTGAACCAATTTTCGCACTTCGAACCACTGGTTTGAAGCTTCCAACGAGGTGGGAAAGTCACTGAAAAACGGATTCCAAGCCACCGGCTTGAAAGCATCCATAAAAAGAGTCGAAGGAGACCAAATAATGCGAATTCCAAGCTCCGGCTTGAAAGCATCCGTAAAAAGAGTCCAAGGAGACCACTGCGAATTCCAAACCACCGGTTTGATAGCATTCGCAAAAAGAGCCGAAGGAGGCCAAAACAAAACAGAGTTTGAGCTGATAAGCTTCGAATATCTGTAAAAAGAATCCAAAGTGACCAATCGTTTGGGACACTAAAATGTCCGAAAAGTTGTCCGAAGTGACTTCTTTCAAAACAAAAGGTACTAAGTTACCAGTTTTCAGACTCCAAGTAGTTGAAAATGTTTTGTAAGATTTTAATTAATCTTTAAGTCAAAGAGGGGCTCTGAACCCCCAAAATTGTACTGCTAAGTTTTCCTTTGCGCCTAACCATCTTCGAGTATAACGCGAAGTTGCTTACGCCCAAAGAGGGGCTGGGAAGTAGGGAGACAATTTTCAAATCAATATTTATCATTCGAACAAATTACAATTACATCACGAAAAATCGGTGTCTATGCCGAGAAGGAATCGAAGACCCCTTCGATCTCTAGAGCTACTACTAAGGTTGGAACGACTAGTTCCAGAGCTGGGAGTTCTAAGAACTCTACGTTTAACTCTTCTACCTCCCTTCGAAGCTCTAAAATCTTTCTGTTCTTGTTGAAGTTCAGCCCAGGTTTGAAGTCATTCGGGGCTCCTTTCCCAGCTTCGAAGTTCTTCAGGTTTTTTCCCTTGGTCTTCAGCAATACCTTCATCCTCAGACCATACAATGTCTTCAGAAGATGAAGTTTCCAAGCTAACCTCTTTTTCTTCCTCTTTAATATAAGATAGTATATCTTTACATATTTCGGGCGCAATTGCATCGGAGCTATCTCGAGGAATTAAAAATCGAGGTCGTTTATGAAGTTTTAAAAGATCAAAGGTAGCCCATAGCAGGCGGAGTTCTTCGGTAATGTTTAACACTTCGACATCATCCATATGAGGTTGAGAAGCCTAAAAACATGATAAGTAAATTTTCATTCATAATGTATTAAAGCATGATTTTTTACATAGTTGGATCCTAGAACAAAGCTAGACCTGCGGGTTCGGCGGAGGCTGGCTGCTCGAGGCTTGCGACTGAGCTTGCTTCTGGTGTTGCCCTTCATTGATCCAAGCCTTGATCGCAGTACGACCTTCGGCTCTCCATGAAGCTTGAAAGGCTTGCCAAGCTGCGGCCACGTCTTCAGAAGGATTGAGAAGCTGGTTTTCGTCGAAGGTAATTGGAGCCGCCGCTGAATCTGGCGTTATCGATAATCCTAGATCTTCGTAGTAGCGAAGTACTCCGAGAGCAGCCACTTGGCCGAAGATCTCTCCATACCAAATGCCTGCTGTCTTCATCGTCTTCGCAGCTCCTTGGATCATTTTTAGCCATCGCAGTAGGGAGACGTTGTCATTCGAAGGAAGTGTTCCAGTAGTACCGAAGTACTCTAGAACACCTAGGAGATGGTTCATGACTTCCGCAGCTACTTTCTCCGATTTCAGCTTATCTTCAATTAAAGCGTCCTTCGATGAAGTCAGCTCATCCACCACAACAGAGAGTCTAGCTACCTCCGTAGCCAGAGAACTCTTCTGGCTAAGCAAGTTGCTAGCCTCCTCCGTAGCTTTAGTTTTTTCTTCCTGGAGCCTGACAAGCTCAGCCCTCGCCATAGCATGTTCTGCCCACATCTTTTCTATCTCTGCCCGAAGCACAATTTGCTCTGCTTCGAGCTTTTTATTCACAGCCTCTAAGTTTTGTCTGGCCCTCCGCTCCGCTGAAACCATTTCATCCAAGTGGGAAACCCGGCCTTCGGAGATGTTAAGATTCCTCTGGAGAGCATTAATTTCCTCCTGAAGGCGAAGGCTTCCGCGCTCGTTCGAGACAGCTGCTGCTCGGGCCAAAACTATTTGCTGTGAAGAGGAAAAAGCAAGGTGAGAAATTATTTGTAGGTGAGATTAATTTTGTTTTACAGATACTTCGTACCTGGTACGCTGCACGCTCCAAGGCAGCGTTGAGCTCTGAACCCTCAGCTGCGCTCAGGATGGCTACCAAGTTTGTCTCCCCGACTTCACGGTTAGCTCGATCCAAAGGCTCGAGCAAAGTCCAAAGTTCGGTCCTTCACTCCAAGAAAGGAGCTAGAAGAGGGAGCATAGACAAAGCCCTCTGGTCGTCTTCATTCGGCGAGGGGTCGGAGCGCTGGGCTGCATCCTCAGAGACTTCGGTAGATTGGCCCCCTCCGTAGATTGACCCCCGTCTGTTGATTCAGACAGAGTTAATCCTGAATTCGGAACAGGGAAGGGGTCCATTTTGCCTTTACCTTTTCCAGGTCCCATTTGGGTGACTTCTGGAGCTAGCTCCGGAGTTGCTGAGGTCCCAGGAACCGTATCTTCGGGAGGAACCACTTCCATAGGAGCGGACCCTACTGAGACAAAGGTATTATATATTGCATAATTTTGTAGGGAAAAAGAACAAAGGGATTGTGCGAAGTTTACCCCCGAAGTCTTGTCGTCGGGTGAGCATTAGGCTGCTTGGAGGGTCAAAAGCTACCCCAAAGTCTTCGTCGGAGTCAAAATTCAGGACCGAAGCTTCGACTATCGGAGCCTCTCTAGGATCTGTAGTCGTTGCTTCGTCCGGAATCGGAGCTGGCTCTGCAACAACTTCGACTCCGCCTTCAGTCATAGGGGCTGCATCACGCGGCAAGTCTTGCTAGACAGCCGAAGTCCCAGCCTGCCCGGAGCTGCTTGGAACATTCGACACTGTTTGCAGCATCGCCAGTGCTTGCATCTGCCTGGGTTTCATCCTTGTCAATTAGGTCGACGAGGATTCTTCCTTCATCCTCTGAGGAATCGGAGACCGAAGCCACCGGACTTGAAGGCGCCACAGTTCTTGGTTTTCGGGCTACCTTCTTTGACGGAGTCTTGGCAGGGGCTGAAGTTCCAACTTCCGCCTTCCTTTTCTTAGGCCCTTGCTCCGAAGGCACCCAATCCAGAAGAGGAGGGGGAACAACTCGGAGTACCCCCCATACTCGGTTGAATCGTTCCCAAGTGCCCACTAGCTTTTTTCTCCATTCCTTCT
This sequence comes from Zizania palustris, assembly GCA_019279435.1. Lineage (NCBI taxonomy): Eukaryota > Viridiplantae > Streptophyta > Magnoliopsida > Poales > Poaceae > Zizania > Zizania palustris. Next base: position 925,478 of record JAAALK010000080.1, on the reverse strand, counting down.
CGGCCGGAGTTGAAATTTCAAGAATCTTCTCCGAAGCTCGCACAATTTGCTCCAAATTCATAGGAGCTAGAGAAGCTGAAAGATAAGTTGGCATTAGTTATTTCATCAAACAAATATATATGAAACATGTTGTTTTCGAAGTCACCTGCATGGCTCGAGTTCGAAGAGATCTTTCGGAGGCCGCCCTCCGGATCTTCCTCGAAGGTGATAGGTCAGTTGGCCATCAGAGGAGGAATCTGAAGTCCGATGAACTCCTCCGCCAGGTCCCGCATGCTTAGGCGGTGGCTAATTCGTTCAAGTAGGCTAAGGCGAGCTTCGAGTTGGCCTGGATCCGGGTGAACAAGGGCTTCCCTCCGGAAGTTTATGTCCTGTAGGGGTCCGGCCAGACGGCTTCCTGCCCCAACTTCGGCATAAAACCATAAGAGGATCCAATCTGTATACCATCTGGCATTGATGGCCTTAGCTGGAAACCGAAGAGCATATTCATCTCGAAGTAGGAAGTTAATGCTCCTGAAGGCCACCACGATCTTCTCACCTCCGGAGCCCACGAAGGTCTTAGGTTGGCAAGAAGCTCTGTGCAGGGCTGCGAAGATCTTTGCTCTTCCTTCGCAGCCTTCAGCTCACAACGCCCATTCTAAGATGGCAAGGCGTGCTATCGCGTTCGGAGATAGTTGGGGGAGAGTGACATGGAATAAGTCCAATACCTCCGACAGGAAGTCGACTGCCGGAAGCCCTAATCCTTCTTCGAAGAAGGCTTCGAAGACTACCACTTCTCCGGGCCTTGGCGAGGGAATAGCCTCTTTTCCAGGTTTGCGGATTACGATCTCTGAGCTAATCTTGCCTTCTATTGCTGCTGCGAGCGACTCCCTCTTGCAGGTTGACGGTCCCAGTTGGTAAGATTGGCCTGCATACTTCGATGACGCTGGAAGGAGATCGTGAGGACCAACATTTTGGGGATTTCTTCTTGGCGCCGCCATTGGTGTTGCTAATGCTGCAGCCGAAGTCGCCGCCGTTGATGCCGCTGCTGCCGCAGCTTACTGCCGGGCGAGGGCTGAAGCCGCCCCAGGGACTTTGAAACTGGTCTTCGCCATGGAATCGCTCTGGTTGCTAAAGGAGGAAGATGGAGGTTAGGGTTTGTTTGCGCTAAAGCGGTGAGAAGAGTACTCGAGAAGGGCTGGGCCCTCTATTTATATCCCAAGGACACGATTTTTTACTGTTTGTGTTTGCCGTTTCGCATTCCTGACCGTTACTCTTTGCAAAGTTAACGCATCGTGTAACTTCCGTTGGAGGAAAAAGCTAACGGCTATTTCTTCTAAGTCAAAAAAAGCTTTCGGACTCTTTAAGTTAGTTCTAAAATAGTTCGAATATAATTTTCTTAGAAGTCCATTCGAAGTTTTGAATCTCGGCATATTTCGGAGGTTGATTAAATCTGTTAACCCCTGCGCATGATTATTTTTCTTGCGTATACTGCTCTCCTAACGTTATAGATCTAGTGGAGAAGCGTATTCAAGGGGCTACTGTTGGGGGAAAATATTTCATCCTCAGAGCCATTGCTGCAACAAGATAAAGACAAACGATTTAATCAAAGGTTTCCAGCGTCTAACTCCGGGAATACATTGGATCAAGTTCGAAGAATGAAGGCGAACTCTAGTTCGAAGTATATCTTCGAACATGGACTCTTCTGAGAGCTTCTTTGCCAGCTAGGATGGAAGGCTTATCTTCTTTCTCATTAGATTAGTCTTTTACTGTTTTGGCCCTATTAAGGGTACCGAATAGTTTCCACTATGTCGGTTGTAATAGAGGGGGTAAAAGAGTCTTTTCCTTAATGTTTGGGCCTATATATACCCCCCGTTTCACCCTGTAATAAGGACCGAATATTGAGTTATTCAATACACATCTTCAAACTGTTCTGAGCTATTATCCAATTCGGAGGCTTGAAACAGTTTACTCGCAAATACTTCGTTTGTTAGTTTCTAATCTCTCGAAACCTGTTAGCATAATCTTTTACGCCAACAGTGATTGAGTGGCTGCCTTGGTTAGGTCCAATCTTGCTATTATGGTAGTTTGATAGTATGAATTCATTTTTTTTGGTATGATAGATTTGGTTTCTATCGGAGTACAAGCCGATAGGTTATCTTTAATTTCACATTATATCTCATTGACATTGGGGGTTGTTCATCGGCCTTTATGCGCGACGCGCTATCTACATGTCCATCGGCCCGATGGCGGGTTATATGCATTGGCCGATGGTGTAACCGAATCCTGATGGTCCGAGTGTCGCTATCGTCCCATAAGCCAATAAACACCGGTTTTCATGGATATTTCTTATCACCACGGTCATTGGCTCGATAGCCGATCAGCGTTGCTACTAATATTCCTATTTTCCCTTATCAGTTGTAGGGTCAAACTGATTGACATACTCAGAACCCTTTCTAAGATTGTATGACCTGCACTGGAGTTAAGAAGACCTCTCAGGCTACGCGTGTGACCAAAAATGACACCAATATGAGAAAATAGTAAATTTTGAAAACATACCGTGAGTTAGCACAAATCTCAAAGTTCTGGTGAGCGCAATACTTGCCACCTAAACGTTAATTGTGAGCTCATCATTTTAGTTATTTACTTGTTTTGTAAAAAAATATAAAATACGTAACAATTATATTATATTAAACCAGTAATTTATGTTCTAAATTTACGTATGTCCTAACCTTACACATGTCCATAAAAGCGTACATAATATAACCTACAAGATGGCGGTGAAACGAGAAATATATTCTATATAGGAAGTGACCTGTCACTAATAATGTAGAATTACTGATGTATGTAAAACAATTCATCATTATAAGTGTACTACTAACTCATGTCACTAATCCGTTAGTAAAGCTAAATCACTAAAAACTATTGACGTGGTAGTATGTGCTTCAAAGTTCGCTCGGCAAGAACTTAGCTGAATTAACCAATCTAGGTAGGTGGATTTCTTATAGGAAAAGGTTGTGTTTGCATTTCAATCGTGTGTCCAATCAGAATGTTGTGCTTTGATGCTTGTGGAAGTTGTTGGGTCTTCGGCTAATGTTTCCCTTGGTTGGGCCATAGGCCGTTTCATTAGTACTGGTTGATGTTTTTAATTTTGTTCATAGTTAGATAGATATCTCTTGTTTGTCCCTTAGAAAAATATCTTATGTTCCCCTCTCCAAATAATATAAACTATTGTTGAAAAAATTGATTCCTTTTCCAATCAATTATCGTGATGAAAAATTAATATCCTATTAAATATGTAAATAATTTTATCAGCACTATTGCTGACATTTGTGACATAATGTTTTCACATAAAATGTGCTTAAACATACATACACTTCTCATGATGGTTTGTGCGATGGATCAAAATTGGACAGCTCCGTGCAGCGTCTGATTTTTTACGCTGTGTTGGACGTTCCGACCGACCGAAGTTGGGTCTATTTCGGAGCTTCCGATCGTAAGGAGTTCTGTTAAAACAGAAAAGGTTTTTTAAAAAAATCCTAAACAGATTTTGAAGGCCACGGTACATATTTATTCTCGAGAGACAGATCAGAGCCGTCTGTTCCAAGAGGTGGCCGATGTCCGCTCCGCTATTTATACACCCTCTCGCCTCCATTTCCTCTCGTAGCACTCGCTTTCTTTCTTCCTCACATGGGCTCTGGTGCTTTCGTTTTCCCTTTCTTCTTTTTTGTGGAGATTATTGGTGTTTGGTTTGCTCGATCTTATTCTGCGCCTGTGCTGCCTCGATCTGTTCTGAACGTGCCGATGAGATCATGGCCGGCGAGATCTAGAGCCAGGCATACAGGCTACAGCAGGTCTACCGTCATCTCATCGCGAATCGTTTGTTGGTTTGGTACTTGGATTGCTCTGTTTAATGGTGTTGTGTGTGCGTGATGCTGTTCATTCCTTGCATAATGGATTGCTCTGTGTAATGGTGTTGTGTTTGCGTGAATGTTGTTCATTCCTCTAGGATCTTTCAAACATGTGCCATGGACAGGGGATTGAGTTTCTCTTCTTGCCGTAGCCCTGATAATCCGCACAAGCTGATGATGGGCGCAACTAAGGTGCATGCGTTGTCTTCCATGGACGAGTTTATTTGTTTTCCCCCCAGCTCGCCGGTCATGCGCTGCCGTACGCGGAGAAGCTTTTTCCGCCGTCAGCAACTGCCTGCAGCAGAGTGGAGCTTTGTACGTCTGTGCGTCTGCCTTGCGCGCGACGAAAACAATCCGCACCGTTCGATGCTTGAGCAGAATGATCTGCCTTTCCCGTTCTTGGCCACTTTTTATCTTTGTCACTCTTATTCCCTTTTGAATAAAGTTACTGATTTACTGTTTCTTTTTTCTTCTGAATATCTGTTTAATCACATATGGGCGGATGATGATTCTGATTGCGCCATAGATCATTGTGCGTGTTCTGAGGCCAATACCATTATCATTTCTGAGGTACTAATCGATGTAATGAGGTTATAAAATCCTCGCGTTTCGCTTCTCTGGAATGCTGCTTGGCTAGAACGTACAGCCAATTGTTATCTGCAGAAAACGTTGTGTGATGAATATTGAACCTATGTCAGGAATTTTTCTGAGTCAAGTTTCATTATCAAAATGTTTGGTTGTTGGTTGCTCCTTTTTTCCCTTGTCAAAATGAATTTAGCGATTATCAATTATTCATACTATGAAGTGATAAGTATAACAGTCTTATGCTGAATTTAACCTAGAACAATTGCTCATCATAAAGTCAATCGGTTTTTTCTTTTGTTCCATCTCCTTAATCGTTTTGTTGTTTCAAATCTGGTTGATTGAATCTTCTGAAGCATACCGCATGTGCAGAGCTAATGTGACTCTTCTGGTAGCCAACATGACAAGTTGATTATATGGACATTGTTCTTGCATCCATGTCTTTTTGTCCATGAGCATTTCGTTTTGTCCAATTGATGATAGATCAATTGCACAGAACGGTTTAATCTTTTATGGTTATATAATTATAATTGTGTTTTCGAGCTAATGTTTAAACTATCATCTTTATCAGCCATCTTAAGTGTTTTGTAGTTTTCCATCTACGTGGTCTGTTTCACTTTGCATAGTTACTAGATGTACAGTGATGTACTGATGATGACCTTTTTTCTCACATATGTGCCTTATTTCTCTCATTTTGCCAATGATGTCTGAAAGAATAGTCTGAATAATATTTTCTAAAGTGAGGAAAATAATTGTTGAGGCCCTTGAAGCATGAAAATAATTGTTGGTGCGCTGCAATATATACATCTGTGTTTGATTTGCCAGGGTGTTTGTTCATGGCAGAAAGAACTTTTGGTTCTTATTTCTTACAAATTATTTCTGTCCCGCATAGCTATGAGAACATGCTATTTTCTTGTTCTTGTTATATGCCCGTGTTTGGCTAGTGTCGCATCAATGCCTCATTGTTCTGCTTCCATTGTTACATTGCAATTGTAGTCTGCCATGATAATTTTGATAACCATGATAATTGGTTATCTGGCTTACCCATGTCTGAGGCGCGCATCTTAGATAATTACATTTGGCTTTGTTACTACAATTAAATTTACAGTGGTTGTGCTGATGAATGGCCTCTTCTTTTTTATTTCTGGTTTGTTTCACAACTGCTCCACATTGTTTGGTGCAGTAGTAATTTTTATAATTTTTCGTTGGAAACATTAGTTTCAGTTCTCTGAATTGCCTCTATTTGAACCGCTATGAAAGATTATATATGCATGTTTTTATGATATCGTAGAATTTTTTGCATAGCCAAAATGATAGTGATTTTTGTGATTGTAAATGTGTTGATCAAGATTTTTTCTTCTCACATGTGTGCCTGATTTCTCTCATTTTGCCAATGAAGCATGAAAATAATTGTTTCGCCATACGTATGTGTTTGATTTGTCTAGTAGCTTGTTCTTTGCAGAAAAGACTTTTTGCTCTTGTTCTTAAACAATTTTTTGTCGCGTTTATGTGAACATGCTATTTTCTTTATTGACTAGGCCACTTTTTTTATCTTAGCTCTTGTTTCAGTCTTTTCTTTTTCCCTCTTGAGATGTTGGCGGTTTCCTTGTTCCAGACGACTGGAAAATAAAGTGATCGATTTACTTTTGTCTATTTTTTCTGATGCTTCCTGGATTAATTACAGATGGGCCGACGGTGATTCTGCAGTGATTCTTCATTTTGGACAGTTTTTTTTAAGTTAAACTCGAGTACATTATTTGGAATTATTTGGCCTTTGATCTTCTGCTTGCATTGTTACATTGCTATTGTGCTCTTCCATATCCATTGGGGTATTGAAGAAAGTATTGAATGCATCTATATTGTAAATGGCTAAATGATAGAAAATACTATTCATCTTCTGAAGCAGACTGCAGATGCTAATGAGTACTGCGATGGCTATCTGATGGCTAACATGTCTTTTTGTCCATGAGAATTTCATTTTTGCCTTACCAACATTCTGTGACTATGGCTAACTTGATGAGCAACTTACCAACATTCTGCTTCAACCGTATGAATCTTGAATAAGCACTTGAAGTGATAAGTAATGGTATGAAGTGAATACAATTTCTTCATTTCCAAATTATAGATAAATTCTTTGATAAATTCTTTTCTTGTCAGTTAAGTGTGATTACTAATTTGATTTATTTGACATTTGATCTTCTACATGCATTGGTACATCAGTTGTCCGCCATATTCATCTGGCAATGAAAAATGTATTGAAAGCATCAATATTATAAATGGCCAAATGATTTTGGAAAATACCACGTAAGATCTTCTGAAGTAGACGGCATATGCAGAATTAATATGCTGAGTTAATTACATGCACAATATTTTTGCATCCCATGTTTTTTTGTCCATGTGCGTTTTGTGTTCTCAAGCTAATGTTTACAGTGTTGGATAATCCTAAACCTATCATCTTTATCAGCCATCTTTAGTGTTCTGTATTCCTATATGGTCTGAACAGTGTTTGCACAACGCATATTTACTAAATGTTTGAGGCGCGAATAGAAGGTAATTACATTTGGCTTTGTTACCACAACAAAATTTGCAATGGTTTCTGATGAACTGAGTCTTTTTGTTTTATGTTGATTTTATATCACTCCTTTTCAGCATATTTACAATGTAGCTCTTGATGTTTTTGATGATTTTAAATTTGCAGCAACGATTGATGTTGAGTTCACAATTGTACCTAGCTAAAATCTGATCCATATACAGTACCGGTTGAAAAGTTTACCACCTTAGTTTTCATCCACCTTTCAGCAAAACATGCTTCAACTCAATCTGTTTTTTTATTTGGTCGATACGTTGTTTCAAATCTGATTGATTGAATCATAATTTGTTGTTCGTAATGATACAAAAACATACAAAAACACTGCCTGGCTTTTAGTGTTAAAAAAACATACAAAAACACTGCAACCCTAGAAAATATTTCTCCGTATAGGCTGATGAATAGATCAATTGTTGTATTTAATTTGTCCTGATTATATAATTATAAATGGTACATTGCAGTTGTTGTTTGCCTTATTCATCTGGCATTGAAGAATGTATTGAATGCATCCATATTTCTTATGGCCAAATGATGTAAGACTCTCTTTCTGAAGCAGACTGCATATGCAGAGCTAATGAGTACTCTGATGGCTAACATGCTAAGTTAATTATATGGAAAATGTGCATATATCCCATGTCTTTTTGTCCATGAACATTTTGTTTTGTCTTACCAACATTCTATTTCAATTGAATTAATCTTTCATGTGTCAATCTTTGAATTCAATGTAGAACATAATATTTTCTTGTGTCCTAGTCGATGAGAAACTTACCAACATTCTATTTTGTCCTACCAATATTGTTTTGTTTTAATCAAATGACTCTTCTTAAATGTATACTGAATTCAATCTTGAATAATTGTGAACTCATCATCAATTCAAACCGTTTTATATTTTTGTTTTATTTGTCTCCTTAAATGTCCCCTTAATTGTTCTATTGTGCCTCTTTCTGGTTATGAGAAGAGCTAAGATACTTTGCCCATTAAACATTTTCTTGTTCTTGACTATGTTTGGCTAGAGACCCATTTTTGCCTCTAATTCTGATTGTTTATGAAAGGATGCAAATTAACCATTTCAGAGGCCCTCGATCTGTGACCTCTCAACTTGAACTTGGATGATTTGGAAATATCATTCCATTGTCTCATCTATTTGATTGAATCTTAATTTGCTAGACCAATGATGTAAATGATTGAATCTTAATCATTCCCTTGCCGAAGGGTGCGTGAAGGCCCCCCTTAAGCGCACTTCGAGATATAAGTAGTGGTAGAGAACTTAGCTTTTAGTACTAAGTTCCCTACAGACGACGCTAACTGTTGTAACAATTGCGTTAGCTATATGATGAATAGAATGACCCTCGAAGGGTTCTCTTAGAGGGGGAAAGAATTTATATTGGTTTAGGTCTCCCCTAAGGGATAATAGCCCTACATTCAGTCTACAGTGGATTGGGCATAATTTTGCCTCCAAGCCTGTTCATAGGAACGCATGCCAAAGGAAAAGACCTAAATACCCTCTATAGGTCATAGGCCTTATATGGGCAAGAAGGAAAAAAGACTAGACTACTGCATAAACAGCTTTACAGACGTACCAGACAAACATCACTTCTGAGCCGCTAAATGACATACTAGGGGCAGAGGGGCCCCCGGTATGGCTCTATACTGTAGCGGAGTTGAGATATTTTCCTGGTTCGAAGTAGTGGTCTGAGCTCTTTGGGCGGAGACTGCGTCAAGGCTTCTTAGGGCACTTCGAGATGGACTTCGAAGCATGCTTCAAACTGAACTCTGAAGGAACTCTCAGAGGCTAAGCTTTGGAAGGGATTGGAGGGGGTCCGAAGGCTGGCTCTGGAGAAACCCGAAGGAAAAACTGGAGGTTTGGCTCCGGAGGGCTTCGAAGGGAGCCCGGAGGCTAACTCAGATAAGCTTCAAAAGGAAATCGAAGACTTGGTCTAGCTGCTGCTTGGAAAATAACTTCGACGGGAGGGATTTGCTTCGACTTCACACTTTGGCGGTGTCAGGCTTTGGGCCCGAGGCCTTTAGAGGCTGGCATCATTTGGCCCCTGTTTAAGGGAAAACTTATTCTCCCAATAGTAGCCCATCGCCTGCAGCCCTTCGGAGTGAAGGGGTGCGTGCGCCTCTGGACAAATGACCCAAAGTAAAAAAGATAACTTCAGAGAAGACAGGCCTTCGGAGCTTGGACCGAAGGGGCATCGACTTGTGCAGGTAATGAATACTTGCTCTGACTGACGGGATGATTTCGAGTAGACCAAGCGACTCCGCAATGGTTATGAAATTGACCGTTGCAGCGCGAAGGGCATGATGGATCGCTTCAACTTCGCCTTGGGCCCATTTGTCATAGACTTCGGCATGGGAATCGTCGGGATTTTTACCGCCTATAAAAAGGGGTTTACCGCACACGGCTTCGGCTCACACTCTCATTTGCTTCCTTCCCAACTCCTAGTATCCTTCGTTTTCCTCTTTCCACCTTTAGCTTCATGTGGGGCTGGTTTCGCAACTCTTAGTGTCCTTCACGCTGAAGCCTCTCAACATGTCGAAGAAAGTCGCGTCGAAGAAGGCCTTGACCCTAGGTGTAAGTTCAAGCCTCTCAACATGTCGAAGAAAGTTGCGTCGAAGAAAGGCGCTTGGGGCTGAGGCACCTTCGGTCGTCGTCGAACAAATTTGAGCAAACTCTAGAAATGAGTGCTTCGGCCTCAACGGAGGAGTCTGTTCGAAGAGTCTGCGAGAGGAAGATATCGGAGGAGATCCAACTCTAGGTACTAGCGAAGTCCAAAGCTGTACCGAGGCCTCGGTCTGACAAGGTTGTGCTCTTTGAAGCGTTCTTTGAGGCATGCCTCAAGCTATCGGCAGTGGACATGTTAAGTGAAGTGCTGAAGGCGTACAACTTCGAGCTTCCTCAGCTGTCCCCATATGTCATGGTGAGGCTATCCATTTTCGAGTGGGCCATGAGGGCCGAAGGCTACGAGGGGTGCGCGGATGTCTTCATCGCCCTCCATGATGCTAACTGCTAGTCGAATCAAAGAGAGGGGGTAGACTGCGTCAAGAGGGCCTTGGCCTTCGGGAGTGCCAATTTCTAGCTCCGGAAGGAGTACCAAGACGTCTTCCCAGCGAGGGCCGTCAACAACAAGTGGTACTCGAAGTGGGACCAATAGTGGTTCTACGCTTCGGTGGGAGCGAACTCCTCTTCGGAGTACCAATGCACTTATTTCTTATCGACGCGAAGGTGTGGTGCAAATGAGCCCCGACATCCTCTAGTCAAGGATCCTGCTCCTGCGGAGGGTAGCTTTGAGGATGAGCATGAGGGACCTCGCGGAAGAGTTCATCACCCTTCGGCTCAGACCCCTCGCGCTCTCTTGGTCGGAGGGCCTTTTCCAACCTTCGGGCTCGGCAAGACCAAGCAAGGTGTCTGTGGAGTGCCTTGGCAAGACTTCGATCTCTTCATCTTCGTACTTCGTAGAAATAACTTGTGCTAACTTGGAACATTGATGAAGCTGCTCATGAAGTAAGGCCTCCGGAGGAGGCAATCATAGTAGCAGAGCGCGTCGTTGGGGCTCCGATGCCTAAGGAGCAAACTCAGAGGCTCACTCTGGTGGGGACTTAGGAATGTTGGAACAGAGTGTGGACCTGGCTTGGCATCGAGGGGGTCCAAGCACTGTCAGACTTCACCAACCACAACACCATCGGCGATTGGCTCCAAGAGGAAAAGGGTGGATGATGAAGAACCCAAAGCCTCAAGATTTCGCTCAGAGCTCCCAGCGGACGAAGCCCCTGTTGCGAAGGAGCCAACGGCCGTGAGCCTTGGGGATGGAGTGGAGCTAGCAAATGCTTCGTTGGTGGCCATCGAAGTGGTGGTGGCGACCACCGAAGTGGTGGTGGTGGAGACCACAATAGCGACCTCTTCGGGCACGGGGGGCTGGGGCCTAGCCCGCGCAGCGAAGGGACTGGGGAGCACACATCACTATCACCTCCTTCGAAGACATCTCCTTCGATGAAGGTAAACACTTGATCACTTTTCTCTTTCATACATGAATATTGACTTGTACTTTCATACGAGGCAAGCTTTTCACTCGCTTTGCGAGGTATGTACACTATCCGAAGCATCACTTCGATGTACAAATTTGCAATTACTTTAATAAAAAATAGAAGCCTTGCTTCACCTTAAAATCGAAGCCTGCTTCGCCTTAAAACTTTGCTCCATCTTAGTAAAAGTCGAAGCCTTACTTCAGATTTTAAAGCCAAAGCCTTGCTTCATGTTTTGAAATCGAAGCCTTGCTTCCTTTTTTAAAATTCGAAGTCTTGCTTCACTTTATCAAAAACTCGAAGCCTTGCTTCGCCTTGTTTAAAATTTGAAGCCTTGCTTTGCTTTAAAAATTCATACCACTCCTCCGAAGGCTACACAACGCCTCCAGGCCTGTAGCAGTGGGCTTTGAGACTTCCAAGCGACGGCTCAGCAAGTCCGGGATTCAAGGCCATACCCGAAGGTTGTACCCCCTCGCCACTTATGTCTACTTCGAAACAGCTTAAGTCTGATGAGGAGGAAGAACTCTGAAGGGGCTCCATCTTCACGGTAGACAGCAGATCCTGGGCCACTTCACCCTTTGGATGCCTCGAAAGCTTTAACCAAGGAGGCCTTCAGACCTAGCTACCTCGAGCACCACCCATAGCTGGCGAAGCTCCTCAGAGTCCTCAAGTACTTCGAGATCAACATTCAAAGGCTGAGCCTGGACAGGTATAAAGTACCCCCACATTTATATTAATAAACTGATAAGTTTTTACAAGCCTACAGCTAAAAGTTATAAGAAGACTAAGGAGGTCTACACCTTCGGAGGCGGAGGCGTCGACGTCGAAGGCTGAGCTGGCGAGGCTTGTGCCCTGGCTCGGCGAAGGCGGAGGGCCTTTTGGAGGACATCGAAGGCTCTTGAAGGTGGCGCCATGCTCCGCGGATGCCCAGCGGAGGCGTCACCAAGTGCCGGCCTCCGAAGGCCACTGGAGTCGCTGAGGTTGTTGCCTCGAGGTGGTTGCACCCCGAGTCATGAAGCATTTGCAGCACCCCTTGACCCGCCACTCGATCGGCAATCAGAGTGAAGCCCTTTAGGGACACCTCCGCTGTTGTAGCCGCAGTCTTTAGGAATTCGACGCGATCTCCGATTGGGTCCCGAAGGCTGAAGTCTGGAACCCAACACTCAGTCCCTATTTGCTCAAGGACTGAGGTCAAGCTCAAAGTGGCTTCGTAGACATTGTGAATAATGAATTCCTGCAGGCAGTGGCCGGCTTTGCGAAGCTCTGAGTTCTCCACCGCCAACTCCGCTCTGGCCTCCTCCGAAGCTCGAAGCTCCGCCCGAAACTTGTCGGTCTTCGAGACCAGGACCTCCCTCACCTTCTCGGCCTTAGCCCTCGCTGTCTCTGTTGAGGCTTCGGCTCTCCTTCACTTCTTGGCTTCCACCAAGATCTCATGTCGGAGGGCATCCCTCTCCTCCACCATGCCAGCCATCCGTTTGTCCACAGAGATTACAGCTGTAGCATTCAGCGCAAAGTCCTGAAAGAATTCAAAAAAATCATAAGTATGACTCGAAGACTGTATGGGACTTTACTCACCTAGATGAGGGCTTTTTTGCGTTTGAGAAGAGGTCGAAGGGGTTGGAGCGGCTGAGTTGAGCCACCAAGCCCCTTGACCCTGCAACAACGTAGCCTTCGTGGAATTCATGAATGGCCGCCTCCGTCACGGCCCCCCTCGGCTGCAGAGGCCAGACTATCTTTGCCACATCCAACTCCGGTGCAGGATCCAGTGGAGCCGGGCTCCGGTCCACCACTTCGACGTGCTCATCGGCCCCGTCCTGAAGGTTTCCTTCGTCGTGGCTATCGCCTCTGTCCTCCTCAGACAAAGTGCTATTGGACTCCGAGCTGCTACTGTTAGACTCTGATCTGCTGCTGTCACGGCTGCTGCTGCCGGAGGCCTCTGTTGGCTTCGGTCTGACAGACCTCGCACCGGCTTCGACATCTGCAAAAAAGTACAAGTTAATATCCACGTATGAAAAGAGAAGTATGTTTAAAGTGTTTACCTTCGTCGGAGATTTCTTCGAAGGTGGAGGGAGCGATGTGTGCTCCCCAGTCCCTTCGTTGCGAGGGCGGAGCCTCAGCCCCCACACCCGAAGGTGTCACCTTCGCGGCTCTTGCCACCACTTCGGTAGCTGCCGCCGGAGCCCCTACTGTCTCCGCTCCATTTCTAGGGCTCACGGCTGTTGCCTTCGCAGTAGAGGCTTCATTTGTTGGGAGCACCAAGCGAGCCCTTGAAGCTTCGAGTTCGTCGTCGTCCACCCTTTTCCTCTTGGAGCCACTCGCCGAGGGTGTAGGGCTGGAGAAGTCTGGCAGAGCTTGGACCCCCTCGACGCGGAGCCAGGTCCACACTCTGTTCCAGTGTTCCCAGGTCCCCACCAGAGCGAGCCGTTGAGCCTGCTCCTCAGGTGTTGGGGCTCCGACAACGCGCTTTGCCACCACGATGGCCTCCTCTGGAGTCCTTACTTCACGAGTGGCTTCATCAATATTTCAAGTCAGAACAAGTTTATTTTGTGAAGTATCAAAGTGAGAGTCTTACCAAGCCGTTCTGCTAACACCTCGCTTAGGCCCTCTGAGCCAGAAGGCTGAAAGAGACCCTCTGGCCAAGAGAGTGCGAGGGGGCTGAGCTGAAGGGTGATGAACTCCTCTATGAGGTCCCTCATGCTCATCCTCGAAGCTACCCTCCGCAGGAGAAAAATTCTTGAACGAAGGATGTCAGAGCTTGTCTTCACCACGCCTTCGCGTTGGTAGGAGATGAGTGCGTTGGTACTCCAAAGGGGAGAGTTCGCGCCAACTGAGGCGTAGAACCACTCTGTGTCCCACTTCGAGTACCACTTACTGTTAGCAGCCCTCGCTGGGAAGGCGTACTGGTACTCCTTCCAGAGTTGGAAGTTTGCGCTCCCGAAGGCCAAGGCCCTCTTGACGCGGTCTGAACCATTCCTCTGCTTCGGCTGGCAGTTGGCATCATGGAGGGTTACGAAGACATTGGCGCACCCCTCGTAGCCTTCGGCCCTCATAGCCCACTCAAAGACCGCTAGCCTCGCCACGGCGTTCAGCGACAGTTGAGGAAGCTCGAGGTTGTAGGCCTTAAAGACTTTGCTCATCATCTCCACCACTAGTAGTCCGAGGCTGGCCTCGAAGAGTACTACTTCGTTAGCCCAAGGCCTCGGTATGGCCTCTGACTTCTTCGACACCTAAAGCTAGATCTCTGGTGATATCTTCCCCTCATGGGCTTTGCGGACAAACTCCTCTGTTGAGGCTGAAGCCCTCATCTCTAGAGTCTACTCAAACTTATCTGATGGTGACCGAAGGTCTCTTGGCCCCAACCGCCTCGCTGCAGGCTTCGCCACCATTGCAGTCGCTGCTTGCGCCTTGGTAGAGCTCGAACTCGAGCCCAGGGCCAAATCCTTCTTTGAAGCAACCTTCTTCGGCATTTTGTGGGGCTTCGGCGTGAAGGGCGCTAGAGCTTGTGAAGCTGGCTCCGGCGTCAAGCTAGAGATGAAGAGAAGAGAGCGAAGGATGTGAGGCGCTAAGAAAGAAGCAAATGAGAAGTGTGCCGAAGCCGTGTGCGGTAAACCCCTTTTATAGGCGATAAAAATCCCGACGGTTCCCGTGCCGAAGTCACTGATGGGTGGGCCTCAAGCGAAGCTGAAGCAAACCGGCGCTCTGTAACAGTCAGTTTTATAGCCGTTGCGGAGCCATTTGGTCTCTCCGAGGTCACTCTGTTAGTCGAGGCAGGCAATTATTGCCTGCTCAAGTCGAAGCCCCCTTCGGTCCAAGCTCTGAAGGCCTCTCTTCTCTAAAGTTACTTTTGCTGTCATTTGTCTAGAGGCGCACGCACCCCTTCATTCCGAAGGGCTACGGGAGTGGGGCTACTATTCGGGGAATAAGTTATCCCTTGAATAGGGGCCAAATGATGTAAGCCTCTGTAGGCCTTCAGCCCGGAGCCTGACACTGTCGAAGCAAATTCCTACCTTCCGAAGTGGTTTCCAAACCTCCGGACTCCTTTCGGAGCCCTCCGGAGCGAAGCCTCCAGGCTCCTTCCGAAGTCTACCAGAAGCCAAGTCTTCAAGCTCTCTTTGAAGTTCTCTTCGGAGTTAGCCTCAGGGCTTTCTTTGGAGTTAACCTCCGAGCTCCTTTCGGAGCTCCCCAGAGCCGGTCTCTGGACCCTCTCCAACCAATTCGAAGCTAAGTCTCCGAGAGCCCAGTTCGGAGCACACTTCGATGCCCGCTTCGGAGTGTCCTTTGAAGCCTTCATCATAGCCTCTTCCCGAAGAGCTTCGGCCACTACTTCGAACCAGGAAAATATTCCCACTCTGCTACAGTGTAGAAGCCATACCGGGGGCCCCTCTGCCCCTAGTATGTCGTTTAGCTATTCAGAAGTGACCTTTATCTCACACGTCTGTAAAGCTGTAAAGCACTTTGTATAGTAGAGTAGTCTTTTTCCCCTTCTTGCCCCTATAAAACCTATGATTTATAGAGGGCATTTAGGTCTTTTCCTTTGGCCTACGTGCCTATAAAAGCAAGGCCAAGCCCTTGTAATAAGGGGGGTTCCGGGAGATCCATGAGATCCTCCTGATCCATTACATTCAACCAAGGCAAACTATGCCAAATCCACCACAAACTGGACGTAGGGCTATTATCCCTTTGGGGAGGTCCGAACCAGTATAAATCTTTTCTCCTTCTGAGAGAACCCTTCGAGGTTCATTTTATACACTATATAAACACAAAACCTGTGTTGTAGCTAACACAATTGCTACAACAGACACCCTTCGGCACGAGGCCTAGGAGGAGGCCGAGAGGCAAAGGCGAGCCGAAGCAGCAGTAGAGGCGGCGAGGTCCGAGGCCAAGAAGGCGAGGGAAGTCTTGGTCTCAGAAACCAACAAGCTTCGAGAGACACTTCGAGCTTCGGAGGAGGCTAGGGGCGAAGCTGGCGGTGGAGTGCTCTGAACTTCGTGCAGCCAGCCACTGCTTGGAGAACTTCGTGGTTCGAGGGGTTGACGAGGCCACCTCGAGCTTGACTATAGTCCTTGAGCAATTGGGGACTAAGTGCCAGGCCCCGGACTTCAGCCCTCAAGACCCAATCAGGGAATGCCTTGAGTTCCTATGGACTGCAGCTGCGATGGCGGAGACATCAATGAAGAAGGGCTTCACTCTGATGGTTGGCCGAGTGGCAAGCCAAGGAGTGTTGCAGATGCTTCATGACGCAAGGTGCAACCACCTTGATGCAGCAACCTGGGCGACTCCGGTGGCCTTCGGAGGACAGCACTTGGTTGCGTCGCCTTCACACGTCTACGAAGCGTGGCGCCGTCTTCAGGAACCTTAGAAAGCCCAAGGCTGCAAAGTAGTCCTCGACCTCCAACGGCTCTCCCGCCTTCACCGAGCTAGGGCACAACCCTCGCCAGCTTAGCCTTCGACGTTGAAGCCTTCGCCTCCGAAGGTGTAGACCTCCTTAGGATTCTTGTAATTCTTAGTTGTAGGCTTGTAAACAACTCATCAACTTATTAATATAAATGTAGGGGTACTTTATACCTGCCCAGGCTCAGCCTTCGAATGTTGAACTCAAAGTACTTGAGGATTCGGAGGAGCTTCGCTAGCTTTTAGTGGTGCTCAAAGTAGTTAGGTCTAAAAGCCCCCCTCAGTTCAAGCTTCCGAGGGGTCCTAGGGGCGAAGCCATTTCCGAGGTAGCACTTGGAGCTTCTTCGGAGTTCTTCCTCCTCTCTAGACTTATGTTGTTTCTAAGTATACTTAAGTGGTGAGGGGGCACAACCTTTGGTTACGGCCTTAACAAGCGACGAAGCCCTAGACTTTTCTGCCTTCGATACGGCACCGCCTGCATCCCAGACTTGGACAAACCTGCAAGGTGAAAGGCGAGGTCTACAGCCTTCGGAGCGTGGACGGTCTGGCCGTGGGAGAACAGGCTTCGACGGGGCTTCGTCTAGCCGAGGGGGCCCTGCCCATAAGAAGAGCAAACGAGGTCCGAACATGCTGGGGCCTCGAGCTCGCTTTTTCCTAGGCTTAGATACATTCTACTCATAATTTTGTTTTCAAAGTGTATTTGCAACATACTTCTCAATTATTATTCAATGAATGGGATTTATTGTATTTGCATACTTCGTCTGCATGCTTGTCACGCTCGTACTGCGCATTTCATTCGCACACTTCACATACATACTTCGGTCCCCCCTTGCGCGTGGCAGATAGGGACTTAGTCATTGCTGGTGCGAGCAATTAAGAATGCGAAGGGGTGCACCTTTTGGCGACTTCGGACGCTTATATCACGTCAAGCGAAGGCTTCTTTTGGGCTTCGAATGCATTAATTTGAAGTGAAGCAAGGCTTCAGCGTACTCAAATTAAGCGAAGCATGCTTCATCATGCTTGGATTTGGATAATATGCGCGAGCGAGGCTCTGAAGCGCACTTAGATTTTAAGCAAAGCATGACTTCGGCATGCTTAAACCTTAGACTAGATTTTGACACATGAAGCAAGGCTTCGAAGCGTGTTTAGATAGCAAAGCAAGGCTTCTGAGCTTGATTCTGTAATGAGAATGGAATGGGTGGTGTAGATTCACCGAACCTGTGATAATGTGAGCCACCTTCGGCTCTGAGCCACCTTCGACTCTAGGTCATCTTCAACCCTGGGATGCTTCGGGTACGGAACCCGAAATACCTAGACGCATAGGGCCGATGGCCCGGAGTCCCTCATGTTACTGCTACGGGCCCGGAGGTGTTGTGTAGCCTTCAGATGTTGAGTCTGGTTTCAAATAGACTTCGAAGTAGTGCTTTGGTCCTTATCAATACAAAGCGGTAACCTCGATTCTTAAAAGAATGAGGCCTTGACTTCGGATCTTGATAAGGATACAACAGATCTTCGGTTTTTTAAAAGGAAACAAGGCTTCGACAATCAAAAAACGAAGCAGAGCTTCGGCATTAAATGAAGTGAAGAAAGGCTCCAATATTTAGATAAGGCAAAGCAATGCTTCGGTATTGAAAGGTTGAAGTGAGGCTTCAGTATTAAAAAAGGGGCGAAGCGAGGCTTCGGATGGTCTAAATACTGAGCGGCTTCGCGTGATTGAAGAGCTTGCCTCAGAGCCCCTTGGTCTTCGGAGACCTTCGATGCGCGTCTGGAGCCTCTTGCAAAAGGATACACTCCGAGGCACAGGGAGTGGCAGAAGGCGAGAAAAGCCTTCGAGCTTCACTCAAAGCCCCTTAAGGGTGCGTGAAGTCCTAGGACTTCGAATCTCCCCCCTCAAGCGCACTTCGAGATACAAGCAATGGTAGAGAATTTAGATTTTAGTACTAAGTTCTCCACGGACGGCGCCAACTGTTGTAGCAATTACGTTAGCTACAACAGGTTTCTGAGTGTATAATGAATAGAATGAACCTCGAAGGGTTCTCTCAGAGAGAGAAAGGATTTATACTGGTTCAGGCCTCCCCTAAGGGATAATAGCCCTACGTCTAGTCTACAGTGGATTGGGCATAATTTTGCCTCCTTCAAGCCTGTCTATTACAAGGGCATGGCCCTGCTTTTATAGGCATGCAGGCCAAAGAAAAAGACCTAAATGCCCTCTATAGGTGATAGGTCTTATAGGGGCAAGAAGGGAAAAAAGACTAGACTACTGCATAAACAACTTTACAGACGTGTCAGATAGAAGTCACTTCTGAGCTGCTAAATGACATACTAGGGGCAGAGGGGCCCCCGATATGGCTCTATACTATAGCGGAGTTGAGATATTTTCCTAGTTCGAAGTAGTGGCCGGAGCTCTTTGGGCGGAGACTGCGTCAAGGGCTTCGAAGGGCACTTCGAGGTGGACTTCGAAGCATGCTCTGAACTGAACTCAAAAGGAACTCCCAGAGGCTAAGCTTCGAAAGGGATCAGAGGGGGTCCGAAGGCTGGCTCTGGAGAAACCCGAATGAAAAACTGGAGGTTTGGCTCCGGAGGGCTCCGAAGGGAACCCGGAGGCTACCTCTGAAGGAAACCTGGAGGCTTGACTCCGGAGGGCTCCGAAGGGAGCCCGGAGGCTAACTCAGGCAGGCTTCGAAAAGAAGTTGGAGACTTGGTCTAGCTACTTCTTGGAAAATAACTTCGACATGAGGGATCTGCTTCGTCTTCACAATTCGGCGGTGTTAGGCTCTAGGCCCGAGGCCTTCGGAGGCCGACGTCATTTTATTGTACCTCGTTATAGTGCTTTAGTTGTCAGTGCTGCTATATTAAACACAATGGAACATTGATAGTTGGTGCATAAAACTACAGTGCTAATAAGTCTCTAAATATTTGTCTTATCCAAATTAAATTTGTTGCCTTTACTAATTGTGTATTCTATAGTAGTACTACACCCAACCTCCTAGAAAATCAATATAGGTTTTATGTGATTGCTGAATTTACTTTTCACTTATGTATAAGTGGACTAATATAAAAACTCATTTTGCAAATATACTTCAAAATTTTCTCAAGGAGACCGATGATGGCTTGGGACATTCTTAATGGATCATATAATATCTCTTCGATGGGAGATTTCCATTGTGGATGTATGAATTATTTTTTGTCGGTTGTGATGTAAATATGACTTGTAACAGTTAGTGAACAACTCATTTATGTAATGTATGCTTTGATTCTACAATACATACTTGTTTTGGTATTATATGATAAAACTTCTATGATGTGTTTGCAATGTACAATGTGACCATATGTATCATGACCATAATATTAGTGATGATTCTAAATAAAAGGGTACACTTTGTTTGGTGGATATTGCGGCCTGTCACTAAATGGTCTTTTTAGTGATGGATGTTCATCCATCACTAATGATATATCTTTATTGACATAATAAGAGTGACGAGTGTGATGTTCATCACTAATGAGTTTATGATCCATCACTAATGAGATTTTTAGGTAGTGTTCTACTATTCATGTGGATGCATTTCTCGTGCTAAGTTGTTTGCCACCAAAAGCAAATCCTAGCTTCCACCCGTCGAGAGCTTGACCATCTAGCCGACTGCTTGGGTGCTAATACACCATCGGCCGATGTTCCCCCTTAGATGTGTGAATATTGGTAGATGCATTGCTATTCTGCTTCACTCATTGGCATCGACATTGCTGATTGGATAAATATTGTTATCAGCTTCTGGAAGATTGGTTGAGGACATCATCGACTACTTCTTGAGGACTTTGATTCGCTATCTTGAGACAACATCTAATGACCTTTTTTAGGTAGTGTTCTACCATACATGTTGATGCATTTCTCGTGCTATGTTGTTAGCCATTGATATCAAACTCTACCCACCACCTCTCAAGAGCTTGACCAATTATTCCAAGCAATTCTTCCATGGCTAGTGCAACCTTGAATTGAAGAAGATAAGGTTTGGCTTGCAACTCTTCATCTAGGCAGCATAATAGTGGTACACTCATATTTAATACGAGTATGACACTCCACTTAGACATAATAAGCTTGGAGAATTGGCAGTGCTCCATAGAACAAGAAATTTCGCCAATTACTAGGAATGGTTCCATGCACTCCTCAGCTTTGCAGGTAAACTCATAGAGGAACAGAAGATTGAACTCTTTACACAGGGGTTGCAAGGAATAATGTAGATTGATGTCAAACTTTAGAATAGATGCCAAGACACAACAACAATGAACATCTATCATCGATGAATGAACGAAAATTTGGAGGGTTATTTGAGTTGGTTTGTTAGTTGATAATGTTTCCCTAAATTTATATACTGCTTCAGATTCTCCATACTTCCGGTCAAGATGGAGCCTCGACTTTAAATGTTAATGAGCAACACACTACTACTCTGAGAGGCAGCGACCACAATTCTAACCAACCAAGTGAGGGTTGTGACTGAGTATGAATGTTATTTCTTCATATGACTTGTGACTTTGTGGATTTGAACATGACTTGTGAATTTGAAAATGACTTGTTACTTTGAATGTACTGTGCCTTTAAATGTGATTTGTGACTTTGAATGGTTGTGTTTGTGAATGTGAATGGTTTGTGAATGTGGATATGTTTGGTTAATTTGTGGAGGTGAAGAATGTGAATGTGCATGTGCATGTGAATGTGCATGTGCATGTGAATGTATTTGTGGATGTGATTTGAATGTGTGAATGTGTTTGTGGATGTGTATATGATTGTGAATGTATGAATATGTTTGTGGATGTGAATGTGAAGGGGTGAAATAGAAAAATGCAGAAAAATAGTAACTTTTGTCGGCTATGGTTAGTCGATGGAAGTTAAAAATCAGTAACTTCTATTGGCTAGGCATGGCCAACGGAAGTTACTACTTTCCTACTAACTTCTATCGACCACGTCTAGCTGATAAAAGTTAATTAACTTTCGTCAGCGGCCGATAGAATTTAGTTAACTACCATCGACAGGCTTCTCTTGGTCAAAAACCGATGTAAGATCGCTTCTTCCATTGGATTTATCCTAACTTCCATCGGCTAAGCCGACGGAAGTTTCCTGTTTTCCTATTGTGATTCGAACAACAAACTCACAACTCTCATTGTATGTCACCAGCAACAGGGGTTGTACCTATGTGTGTAGCCCTCGCTGCTAGGCATGGAGATACAAGTATGTTGAGAAGCGGGTTTGTGCTACAATTGTGCTTAGAAATTGAGCCCTACTCACATATGCAACTAGTTGTTCTAGTCACCCTCTTTAGTGGATATAGATGCCACGAATGACCTTGGTATTTCTCTCAATATGGTTGCAAGAGTATGTTTGTGTGGATATGAGACCATTGCTCTTATAAACACGAGTTTCACACGTACTTTTATTTTAGAGATGGTTGCTACTACCACGAGACTCCATCTCCTTCCTTGATTTGGCACTCGAGTCCACATGGATAATGCAAGTGTAGTGGTCCTAGAAGTGTAGTGGCTATGCACCTAGGGCCAAATATTGTGGGATTTCACCAATAAGCGCATCTTTTTTCATCACAAGGGTGAGCTAATCTTCTGGAGCAGAATTGACACGACAGCTGTGAAGGAACCACACACACACGACAGCTGTGAAGGAACCACACACACACAGGTGCATTATGAATGATATCCTTGCCGACTTTTTGGAGGAATTTGGGCACCCATTCGCTGAATTGTGTGGGTGCCTTCACCACGCCGCCATGTCCACCACATCCATCTTCTTCCTTGCATGGCTTCGATGGATATCCATCCATACCACTCTGTAAATATTTAATTTGTGCAACTCCTCTTATACCTGCTACACTCTCATTGTACATGAAAACTTTAATTTGACATAAAGTTGATAAATTAGTGATAAGATTAAAAGAAAGTGTCCTTTATTAATAAGAATGCAGTATTATGAAATAATATATAAGTGTTACTGAAGAAAATAAAACCTTTATATAAGTTGCAATGATTGTTATCTTCTCAATAATGTAGTTAGTTTTTTTGTGTCCTTTGTTTATGCAGAGAGGATAATATATCTTGCTGCTGTTGAAAATTTAGTTGCTATACACAAGCCTTATGTGGCTACAATTGGTTTGCAAAAGTACGGAAGAAGAGACAATTATTGTAAAATATAATTATTATAAGAGACAATTGTGTTTGGAAATGATGGTTGTATGAACATAGTTTGGAGTGATGTATGAACAATTAGTCTTTTTCTAGAATAAGTACAAATGAAATTAATGTTTGAAGATTTTGTGACAAAAAACGTCATTACGTAATAGCCACCACGTCAATGCGCACGTGCCGCCATGTTAATGAAACGAGAACACGTGTCAACTAGGAAATCGTACACGTGTCAACATCTTTATCGTACACGTGTTTGCTAGATACGTCGACTGAAACAGTTTAGTGACAAGGGTCAAATCTTCATGTTTGTAACCTTATCTATGATGAAATAAGTTGAATTTTCACGGCGCAGCAAATGTGACGTGCCATAGGTGACGATCATAATTTAGTCATTAGTTCATCATAGATATATGTTACTAATGATATTGGCTTTTACTATGATAAAAGCGATTTGTTTTGGATGTAGCTTTTTCTTGTAGTGAAATTATAGATCATATTTGTAGGATTTAAAAAAATAGGGATCAAGATTGTAGTGAAACTATTGTATATTGATTAATTTTTAGGAAGATATAGAGTTTGGGATGATCCCTATATGAGATTTAGGGAATAAAATTTAGGGTATATCTTGGATATACTCTGAAGGACTTAGCAGAAGCAGCATATATTATAGGTATCAAGATCTATAGAGATAGATCAAGGAGGCTAATTGGATTAAGCCAAGATACATATATTGCAAGGTGTTGAAGAGGTTCAACATGCAAGATTCCAAGAAAGGTTTATTACCGATGTCACATGGCATAAGTCTTAGCAAGACTTAGTGTGTGAGTACACCTGATGAGTGAGATATGATGAATATGTTTCCTTATATTTCGACAATTGGATCCATCAGGTATGTCATGCTATGTACATGCCTAGATGTCTCGTATGCTTTGAGCATAATGAGCAGATACCAATTGGATCTAGGTGAGAGTCATTGGATAGCCATAAAGAATATCTTAAAGTACATTAGAATGACTAAATATATGTTCCTAGTTTATAGAGGTGAGTAAGATCTCATTGTAAATAGTTACACCGGCATAATCTTCCAACCCGACAAGGATGACTACATGTCGCAATCTAGATTCATTAGTATTATACCCTTAGAGTCAACATGGAGATTTTGCACGATGAATACTATGCTTATGAAATGTTGTTCTATTCCTTGAAATAGATTGTCATTATGGATCAACAAATGCACAATTTGTTCATCAAACTCATAATGTGATTATTTCTAAATCATCACTGTTCAATTCTAAGCCATTTGTGGAACATATATGACTAAAATTGGCATGTGTCTTAATTAATGATCATGTATCATGGACCATGGGTATGAAGAAACCAACTCAATAACATGGACATATGTTGGATATACCCACTATGAGGTACTGTTGAGATTCTATGTGTCATCAGTTAGTCTCAATATTGTTTATGTAAAGTCCATAGACCTGAGATCACCATGCTTCCTAACATGCACGGTGCCTTACTTTGGGACTACCAAATGCTACAAAGTAATTGGGTATGCATAAAAGTAGTCATTGGTTCTATCATGAAACATGTAGTGGAATGTGAGTAATCAAGATGGAATTTGCCCCTCCTTTTCAAGAGAGATATCTTTGGGCCCCTCGATGTAATGTATTATGGAAGTGCATAGCCACGCCAACATGATTAAGGTGTTGATCAAATGTTATAATCCATTAGAAAAGATCAAGAGAGGGATTGATCTATTGATAGGATGGCACAAATCTCACCTTGCGCTCGATCAATATCATGAGGCAAAGGGACACATACATATGGAACATTACAAGGTTCAGTCGATATAATGTTTATGTATACCTAGTTTAATATTCTTTGATAGAGGCCATTGTTAATGGATTTTGGAAAGGAGTTTCCACGTGTTAACCAAGCTATACATGAACCTATAGGGTCACACACTTAATGGGTTATAACATTGGATTCAAATAGGATTTGAATTTGGCTTAGTTTGGATAGATATAAAAATGGTTTGGATGGAGATCTAAATAGAGTCTTAGTTGGGCCTGAGAGGGCCCAAGCTAGGACATCTATATATATGAGGTTGCAGGGCGCAAGGAAAGATAGAGAGTTTTTTGTCTCGCATGTTGATGCGATGCTCATGCTACGTTGTTAGCTACCAAGAGAAAACTCTAGCCACCAGTTCTCAAGAGCCTAACCATCTAGATGAGTGCCCACGTGCTAGTACACCATCAACCAGTGTTCGTACCCTAGATGTGTGGATACCAGTAGAGGCATTGTTGTTCTACTTGGCTCATTAGTGCTGACATCCCTGATTGGATCAACATTGTTATTGGCTTCTAGAAGATTAGTTGAGGATATCATTGGCTAGTTCTCGGGGACTTTGATTGGATACCTCAAGATGACGTCGATCAACATATAAAGGATGGCTCCATGAGTTTCTCGACCATTTCAGCATGCTCAAGTTGGATCATCTTGTTACTTGAACTCTCCTTCCACTGCACTCCATGCCTAAGGTAGCTAGTTTCCCTGGTATGTGTGGTAGAAAAAAATTGTTTTTTGGCTAGCATAGCTTCCATGTTATCCAATAGGGGATCCACTTGAACTTGCCTAAGGGTTTCATCCATGCAAGCCAATAGGTCAATGACATCAGCTATGGTGAGACTATCATTTCACATGCACAAGAAGTGTCTATGTTTCCATGTACAGTGATGACTCCGTTGGGACCAGTAGCATGAGCACAAGGTAATGATAGTGCCTGACGACCATGAATTTGGCTATGGAGGGTCTTTCGAGGATGACATGGAATAGGATGTCATATTCTATGACCCAAGAAGGTTATATACTTAGTCTGGTAATTATCATGAGAGCCAAACATGACTATCAAGGTGATCGAGCCGAGAGGCACCGAGCCTTGTCTGGGTACGAAACCGTAAAATGGAAAATTGTCCTCATTTTGGAGGCTATCGACTTAAATGCCGAGGTCAACGAGGGATTGGCAAAAAAGGATGTCGAGTCCACTTCCTCTGTCAATCAGGACTCATCTCATGCACACTTTGAATATTATTGGATTGATGAAAAGCAATCATCTCCTAGTTTTTGGGACATTTATCCACTAGTCATCTCAAGAGAAGGTGATGAGGACTTCTGACCACAGTAGCTATTTAATCTACTCAAATCTAGCAGCATTGATCCATCAATCCAAGACATTTTTCTACTGCTTGGTATTGACTGAAGAGCCCCCACCAAAATATTATGTTAACCATCTTATGGGGTTCCTAAAAATCATTGCCATTCTATGGTCGATTTTTTCCATGAAGCGTCATTATTGTCTCAATGTCGTTTACTCCGGCGAGGATTTTTCTGAGATTCTTTACCCAACATGTCTTGTAGGGAATAGCACTTGCGCATGGTGAGATTGACCTTAGGGTGAAATGGGCAATTCTTGTCTCACTCCCCTGCATTGATTCACATTCTTAGCATCTTCAATTATAAGCCATCACAATAGTTCTCTTTGTCTTTCTCTTCTGATCTTGTTTACCTTGGGAGGATCATGGACGATTGTCTTCCCATCGAGGGAATTGGGGGCGATTGTCCCTCCTTTGGTCTGACTAGACCTCATGACACAAGCACTCTATTTTCTCCCTTCGTGCATCTATAATATCGGTGTATCTCTCTGCAATAGATATCTTCCACGTTATGGTCTTTGGCTTATTTCTTACGATGGCCTCATGTAGATCAGAAGTGTGGTGCATGGCTTCGATGGAATAATTAAATGATGTCATGCTCCTTGATGCCCACGATGGTTGTCCTTTTTTAGAGAATCTCTGGGTAAAAATTTAAAGTTATTCATTCTCTTTTTGCCACAATTGTTGTAGGTCATATCGAGTCCTAGGTTTCTGCTAGGTTTCCTGGTAATTGTTGATGAAGGCTGAGTAGAGTCATACCTAGGAGTTGGAGTTCCTGTGCAATCTAGATAGTCAGTTGTTGGCAGATGATGAAAGCATGACCGACATGTAATTCGCCATTACTGTTTTCTCACCGCCGAATGCGTGAACAACTATGTAGTTGAGTTTTTACCACCGCAAGGGATACATCTTTCCATCGTAAGGCTCAATCCCTCTTGGGCAGAATGACTTTGGCAACCTTACTTGCCTCAAATGACTGGTGAACGCAGGGAAAACAATTGTGATCATCCCAGCTTCTGCTTCTCATGTGGTTGTGGTGGTTTCAGCTCTTGTTGTTGTTGGAGTTGGCACTATCAGTGTTACTACCAATGCTAGTGCAACCATCTTCAATATAGTCTCGGTCGTCTGACTGCTTTTGGATCTCAGAAAATATCATGTTTTGTCTTCTCAAAGGCAGTGGCGATATGAGATGATCACCGTGTGGACTACCGACTGGTGGAGTTTGGCCATACGATGACAAGTACCGACCTAAATCATCGTTCTCCTTGTCTTGCGGGAAAGGGATTGGTGGTCGAGTCAAAGCCAGGGCCGATGCATTAATTTGTGTTGCTGCCATCTAGGAAAAGGCTTTTGCTCATCGTAGTTTCAGTGTCTCGTTTGCCACCATATTGGTAGGGAGAACTCGTCCTCGAGGGTTTGGCAAACTCTATCCTCTTGCTCAATCCCATCATCTCTGGTAGGTCCACGCCATTCATTGCTAGTCGAGGATGCCTCTCCCTCAACCATCATGATGAGATTAGCTAGGAATAGAGGGTTGTTCGATCATTGACTATCCTTAAATCTATTGACTAACCCGACCTCTGTCCATTGGCACCAGATGACTCGACCCTTCTTGCTAGAGAAGATGATGCAGTGTTGAGGGATAACTAGACCCTATGTATGGTTCTGAACTTGGTCGATCCATGAGTAGCGCTCAACAAAGGGTTCGATAAGACAAGTTGTACCATTGAATCTCTGATGAATTCTATACTTCCAAACATGAATATGGAGCCAACCGATGAATCACCAAGCAGTCGACCTAAGGGTGTACCAAGATGGTCATTAGATATGCATTAGGGAAGTGGAGAGCCTTTGAAACCAATGGTCGATTATAGAACACAAGATTCAAGGTTTATACTGGTTTGGGCCTCCTAGAATAGTGGCGGTTCTACAGGATAGTCCAGGTGGGCCCTGGACCACCTTGTATTTTGGCCTAATATTATAGCTCATATTTTCCATTTTTTTCAAAATTACAGTGTTTCTAGAACTATTTATTTATACATGGAAAATAATATTAATAATATTACTTGTTTCTGTCCATAATTTGGATGGCATCATTCAGACTCTTGGCCTGTAATAGAGAACACTATAAATATTTTAACTTAAAGTGTAAAGTAAGGGAAATATGATTAATGCCATTTGTAATTTAAGTTGGAATGAATAATATTTTGCTTGAATTGTGTGATACTTTTTATGTTGTAATTTGCAAAATTTTGGACTTATCTGTTGATTTTAGTTGATTTATAATGTTATGAAATAGAAATGCTATATTTATGTTATATTTTTTAAAAAAATAGAGTATACAATAGGAACACCAAGAGAAAAAATCCTAGAGCCGCAACTGTCCTAGAGGATAATAACTCCACGTCTATTATTTTGGTGTATAATACGGTGGATGGTTTATTATACGACACAATTAAGCTATGGAGGCTTAAAACATCAAAATCAAGAAAACTAAGATGTGTTTCGATGATTCAATGCCTCTAGGGGTAGACTACCTCCTTTATATACTTAGGAGATGAGCCGAACAGCCTAATACTCTCCTAAGTCAATCTATGATTTCCTACCAAACTTGGATGCTAATTCCCTAATTACATGGATTTTTGTACAAACAAATCTCCTCACACTTTATGTGGAGTTTAGTTACCTGATAAAGATTCAACCTTTCTTATCGGAACCAAACCCCCCTCCATGGGCAATATCTAATAGCAATGTTGGATTTGTCATGCTCTTGGTCCGGACTAATAAGCTCAATCGTGGGGTACCTAGGGGTCACATCCAAAATAGGCTTCCTATTAAAAGAGGATTTTGGCTAGTTATGACACTCAATATAAATCATTGCAGACCAGGATCACTAATTTTTTTTCCAATCAAAAGTTAGGACCATCAAAATTTACGAAAATGTAAGATAAGACCAATTTGTTCTAAAACTAAAATCTTGATTACTCCTAGAATACAAGGAATTAAGCAACGAGACTTTATTGTATTTTAAGAAATCATATATTAAGACAAAAATTGCAAATTGATGAACATTAAGAAGAAATAATGTGATACCACACTCCCTAGTGCTTGAAGATGAATCTTTATTGTATAAGAGTGTTCACAAGGCTAAACAAAAAACCATGTCCAAAACCCTAGATGAAACAAAAAAGGTTAAACCCTATTTTTTTCTCTTGATCGATCTCTTAATTTTTCTCTCCCCTCACGTGGGTCATGGCTGCCACCATGAGCTATGAAATTAACAACCTCCAAAGTCCTAATCCTCTTAGGAATCCTTATCTCTTACTAGATCTGAAATCCTAACTCATCTAAATTTTGCTCCTTTCCATATTCGCACACATCCTACGTACGTCATAAGGAAACATCATCTTCATGTGTAGCATCTTGAAACGCGAGCATCCCACATGACTTCCTTGATAATTCTTAACCTCAGCTCCTCCCCGAGCCTAGCTCTGATCTCGTCATTTACAACGATTCACCCTCAAGCAATGTCTACACATGAACAAACCAAGAAATTCTTTTTTTTTGAAAACAAGTTCTTTCCAACAAACTTGATGTATTTATTGAATAACCATTAAAACATATGATCCAACTCAAACATCAAAAACCCGAGTGATCCAAAATCCCAAGTGCTGAATTCTAAGTGTGGAGTGTTGAATCCCGAGTGCTGAGAGCCCGACCACTTGATTAGTATGCCCGACAATCCGACCAGTGTGCCTACCACTGATATCAACATCAAACCAATTTTTTATCACATATCAATGATCATACACACGATCTCATAGATATAAAGTATAAAATCACAGGGCTTACAATGCCAATTTTATAAGGCATTGCCGATATGTCGAATGGGTATCAAATATAGTGCTAGTTCTGGTCTAGAAGAAAAATGGTCAATCAAGAATATGCATTGATTTCTAGGACTTGAATAAAGCTACCCCTAAATATGAATATCCAATGTCGATTACTGATTTGCTAGTTGATACAGCAATTGGGCACAAAATTATTATTTTCATGGATGGTAATGCTGGATATAATCAAATATTCATGATAGAATAGGGTATCCCCAAGATAGCATTATGGTGCCTAGGTGCTATTAGCCTATTCGAATGGGTAGTCATGACTTTTGGATTATGAAACACCATAGCAACATATTAAAGATCAATGAATTACATATTTCACGATCTCATCGACTTGTTAGTAGAAAATTATATTGATGATGTGGTTGTAAAATCACAAGATGATGAAGGACATTTAGCTGATTTTGAAAAAGTGGTATAGAGAGCAAAGAAGTATGGACTCCACATGAACCCAAAGAAGTCTGCCTTTGGTGTATCAGTGGGGAAGTTTCTGGTGTTAATAGTCAATGAAAGAGGCATGTGGATAATTCAAAATATCATTCAGGCTATTAACACAAAAATACCACCAGAAAACAAAATTGATCTCCAATCTATGATTGGCAAAATTAATTTTGTTCGATGATTTATATCAAATTTGTCAGGATGATTAGAACCATTCATGCCTTCGTTGAAGTTAAAATATGATCAATAATTTATTTTGACCGATGAGCATCAAAAGGGATTTGATGAGATTAAAATTTATTTGAGTTCTCCACCAGTCTTAAGAGCACCATAGCAAGGTAAACCATTCAAAATATATTTATTGACTGATAACATGAGTATTGGGTCTGTTTTAATTCATGAAATGGATGGAAATGAATGTGTCATGTTTTATCTTAGTTGATGCTGATTAGATGTTAAAAAGGTATCATGTGGTTAAGAAGTTATGTTTATGTCTTTCTTTTTCATGTACCAAATTGAGGCATTACATATTGTCTGTGTAATGCACTATCATATGCAAAGCCGAAGTGATCAAATACATGCTTTTGGCTCTAATTTGAAAGGGGAGGATTGACAATTGGGTGTTTTCATTATCAGAGTTTGATCTTGAATACGAATTGGTCAAAGCGGACAAATAACAAGCCATCATCGATTTTTTTGTCGAGCACATGGATAAATCTATAGATTTCATGGAGTTGATATCATAGACTTTGTTATGTGCAGACATGGATGTGGCATCAGGCTAGTGATCATATCACCCTCGGGGGCAAGCTTTGAACCTGCCTTTAAAATCAAGCCCTACTACACTAACAATAACCCAGAATATGAGGCAGTCCTAGAGGGGTTAAAATTATTATTTGAGATAGAATTTGATGTGGTTGAAGTCATGAGTGATTCATTATTGGTAATTAAGTAACTTTCTTGAGAATATGATTGCAAGGATAATGTTTTGAGGGCATACTTTGATGAATGTAAGGAGCTACTTAAAAAAACTAAGTTGGTATCGTTGACACATGTATCCAGAAATCAAAATTCAGAAGCCAATGATTTGGCTCAAAGCAGCATCAGGATATCGGTCGATATTCCTGGTTCTTTTTTCACTATCTATAGAATATGAATATGCTTTTTTACATGTGTCAAATCTTCTTGAAGTTCTATCTTCTCTACATCTATTGCTTTAGAGGGAACACACGGACACATCTTCAATTGGGACACATGGAACACATTGTGGATATCTTCCATGGTTGGGGGTAACTCCAACTCATAGGCGATTTCTCCCCTTTGACTTGTTATCCAGTATGGTCCCACAAAGCATAGTTCTAACTTTCCTTTGGTTTGAAAATGATGAACTCCATGAAAAGGGGTAACTTGAAGGTATACTCTTTCCTTGTCTCTCTCTATTGCCTCTAGAGCCCTCAATCTCTTATCGGACACTTCCTCCATATTATCTTTCAAGAGAATTTCATAATCAACGACTAATAAGCCATTTTGTTTAAGCAACCTCAAAGAGCAAAGATTCACCTCTACTAGTAAAACTGCTTCCTGCCCATACACCAACTCAAATGGGCTCACCTTCATAGCACCTTGCTTTGCTATTCTGCATGCCCATAATGCTTCAGAAAGCACCTCATTCCACATTCTAGGAACCTCTCCAATCTTCTTCTTAATGAGCTTAATCACAACCTTATTACTAGACTCAGCCTGACCATTGGCCTGAGCATAGTATGGTGAGGAGTTTATCAACTTTATACCATACGATTCAACAAAATCTCTTACTTCTTTATAAACAAATGAAGCACCCTGATCTGTAGTAAGAGTTTGAGGAATACTGAATCTATGTATGATGTGCCTCAAGATAAAATCGATTACCTCATTGTGAGTCATATTCTTGAGTGGCACAACCTTGATCCACTTGGTGAAATAAACCATAGCCATCAACACGAACCGATGCCCCTTTGAAGAAGGAGGATGTATTTGGCCGATGAAGTCCAAGCCCCAACCTCAGAATGACCATGGTTTGGTAATAGGATTCAATAGTGATGCTGGAGCAAGTTGAATATTACCGAATCATTGACATGCTTCACATCCTCTGTAATACTTAAAACAATCTTCAATCATTATCGACCAATAAAAACCTGCTCTCTTAAGTATCCAATTCATCTTCTGGGCTAACTGATGAGTTCCGCAGAGTCCTTCGTGAACTTCTCCCATATCAAATTTAGATTGATCGGCGCCTAAACTCTTCAATAGCACTCCACCAATTGTTCGGCGATACAAAACATCATCGAGCAAAACAAACTTAAATGCTTGTCACCAAACCCTCCAATCATCCCTTCGGCTAGGGTCCTTCAAATATTGAATAATTGGAACTCTCCAATCATCCACGTGATCTTTAGAAGTCTCTACCAAATCCTCATCCGAATTGGCATTTAAAACAGAGATCTCAACCTGCCCCCATGTCCCAAACCAGTATGACATGGGTCGGTCAGACCGGCCTAGCATGGCCGGTCAGACCGACTAGGTCTAGATGGTCGGACCGACCAACCAAGGCTGGTCATATCAATGTCGCCCAAAAACTCGCGCGACACGGTTTTTTCAAGCATCAGCTTTTCTTGTACAAAAAATATGCTTTTCTTAACTTGGTAGCCAGATGCTTGTTGAGCCAAATCATTTGCTAATGAGTTGGCTTCTCTGGACACATGAGAAATCTTGAAATCATCAAGAGTACTTATTATGTCCAGACACTTATCCAAGTAGCTATTCAAAAGACCATTAAAACATTGGGCCTTCTTGGATACTTGCTACACAACTAACAATGAATCACCATATGCATGAACATATTTAACGCCCATAAAATTCAAAATCTCAAGTCCTAGCAACAAAGCTTCATATTTGGCTTGATTATTAGTGCAAGGGAATTCCAAATGGGCCGATGTCTCGAAACTCATACCGTTAGGTTATATGAGTACCACTCCAACACCATGGCTATTCTTGCAAGTCAAACCATCAAAGTAAAGTTCCCATGACACTACTTCAACTAGAGCAACGTCGTCACTCCAATTGACATCTACATGGTGATCAACAATAAAATTTACAATGATCTGGACTTTCATAGCTTTCAAGGGTTCATAAGCCAAACCGTACTCTATCAAAGCATAAGCCCACTTTCCGATTCTCCCACTTAGAATCAGATTTTGCAATATGTATTTTATAACATTGGTTTGACAAGTAACAATACATGTGATAGATAGAAGATAGTGTCGGAGTTTGGTACATGCATAGTAAAGTGATAAACATAAACACTGTAAAAACATGTACCTCGTCTCGACATCCAATAGGCAGCGACTCAAGAATGTGATGATGTACTCCTTCCCTTCCACCTCTTGAGTCAACACAACTCCTATCATGCTATCTTCTGTAGCAACATACAACCGAAATGGGATTTTGACTTTTGGTGTCCTCACTACTGGTGGTGACAATAAGAATTTCTTGATTTGATCAAAAGCATGTTGCTAACTTGCCCCCTAAGTGAATTCGGCTTCATTTTTAGCCGAAGTATAGGGACAAAAGCATCGATCTTGGTAGACAAGTTAGATATGAAATGACACAAATAATCCACCTTGCCTAACAACTTTTACACATCTTTCTTACATGTTGGTGCTTTAAACTCTTTGATCTTGTCATGTCTCCTAGGATCAATTTCAATACCTCTCTCATGGATCATGAATCCTAAGAACTTACCCGCAGACACACCAAAAGCACATTTGAGTGGGTTCATTTTCAAACCATACTGGCATATCCTTTCAAAAGCAACTTTTAAATCGTCTAAATGGTTACCCATATCATCCGATTTGACTACAACATCATCTATGTAGACTTTTAACCTAACTCCTAGCAAGTCATGAAAGATCAAGTTCCTGACACGTTGATACGTAGCACCAGCATTCTTCAAACCAAAAGTCATCACTACCCACTCAAACAAGCCGACAAAACCAGGACATCTAAAGGTCGTTTTGTAAACATCTTCTTCGGCCATAAAGATTTGAATATAACCAACATTGCCGTCAAGAAAAATTAGTACCTTATATCCTAAGGCGTTGTTGATCAACATGTCAGCTATCAACATGCATGGGATACTCATTCTTTGGAGTGGCCTTGTTCAAATCCCTAAAATTGATACACATGCAAATCTTGCTACTCCCTTTCTTCTTCACATGCACAATGTTAGCTACCCATTTGACATACTTGCATGGCCTAATAAACCTTGCCTTCAGCAATCGGTCTATCTCCTCTTTAACTCGGTCATACACGTCTGAATTAAAGCGACGAGGGGCATGTTTATAAGGCCTAAAACCAAGTTTAATAGGAAGCCGATGCTCAACGAGCTCGTGGCTAAGCCCGAGCATCTCACTATACTCCCATGTGAAGCAATCAATATACGGCCAAAGCAAATTTATTACCTCAGCCTTATCACTGGCTTGTATGTTCTGATTTACAAAAGTCGGCCTTAGAACACTACCATCTCATATTTCTACTTGCTCCAATGGATTGGCTGACGCAAAACCTTGACCTAATTTTTCTCTACTTCACTAAAATCTTCAATGGCTTTAGCAATACCATCTTTAGAAGACCGAGATTTCTCCACACATGACTTTATCCAATAAAGATTATCTTTACCTAATATCACAACTAGTTTAGGAACAATCGAGCTACATTAGCTAGCTTTACTGAAATGGGAACAAACCTCCTCTCAAATACACTAAGAAAATCGAAGTCTGAGAGGTCTGTTCCTGAAAAACACTCTACTTTGTCATGGATGGTGTCTATGGACACATTGGCCAAAGCAACCTAGGCCAAAGTGTCAGCTGGTACAATCTCCACCTCATCGCCATCCCACTGAATCAAGCACTAGTGAAAGGTAGAGGAGACACAGTAATTTGCATGAATCCAATCATGCCCAAGTAATACACTGTAGTAACCTTGCACATCCACAACGAAGAACACAGTGGGTAGAGTCTTGTGGCCCACAGTCAACTCCATGGACAGAACACATTTCGCCTCAGAGCCCTCGCTGTTGAAGCCGTCCAATGTTAGATTGGTCTTCATCAGGTCTTCTTCATTCTTGTTGAGCTTCTTCAGAAGTGAGTATGGCATCAAGTTGATAGTGGTGCCTCTGTCTACAAGCATCCTTGAGATTGGCTTGCCATTAATATGCCTGCAAATGTAGAGTGGCTTCAAGTGGTGAGCCAACTCCTCGGTCTTCTCAAATATGGCTTCTCATGGGACGAGGTTTAGTTGAGCGACCTCGGCCTCAACTTCCAGCAGCCCAAACTCAGTAGGGAGCACGATGACATTCATATCCATGGCCTAGGGAGGTGGCCCATCTGAGACATGTGTATAGTCATCATCCAGTATATCGTCTTCATCATCACTAGGAGTAGGAGTCGGGTTGTCCAACAAAATCGGCTTGGGCTTCCATACCTGCTGGGGTACTGGTTGGGGGTGAATTTCCTCGAAGATCGCATCCCACTCATCCTCGGCCTTCTTCTCTTTCATCTCTTGTGCCCGTAGACACTGTATGCACCTCTTCTAGGACTTAGTCATGCCTAGAGGCGCCCATGAAGATTGTGGCTTTGTTCCAGGCCACGAATTTGCCTTTGGAAATTTTGGCCGAGTGGGAAATACCCGAATCGGCCCCTCCTATTTTCCACTTATCGTGGGCCTCCTTTTATATGCTATCGGTCAGACTGACCGTGTTGGACCGGTCAGACCGGTACTAGATGGCCGGTTGGATTGGCCCTAGGGCGCCAGTCAGACCGACGATGCTGTCTTCGTCCACTTTCTCTGGCAAGCCTCCGTCTTGTCCTGGAAGGGCTCCCTTGGAGATTGGGATGTCTCGGGAACCTATCTTGATGACGCTGGCCTCAGAGACCCTCTCTGATTCGTCTTCGTGTCTATCTCCTTTATCTTCAAGTCGAGGCGGTCGTTCTCTGCCTTGTGGTGCGACGGATAGCCAATTGAAGACACCGCCTCCCCTCGTGTTTGCCTGTCCCTAAATAATAGGCACCTCGGGTGGTCTAGAGGGGACATACGGGAAGAAGTATGGAAATGGATACCTCGTATGAGGGAAATAGCATGGGTTCCACTATGCCACTAGAATCCAATACGGAGGCAATGGCATGGGCGGCTCTAGTGGTCTCGTGTAGTGGCGACTAAACTCATTTCCTTATGGATGGTTCAGCCTTGTTGGAGGCATTGTCTGAGTGTTCATCTTCTCAGCCGTCTTCTAGTGTTTCCGAAGAAGCATCTCATATGTCACCTTCGGCTTTTTGTGAGACTTAGCCAAAGTCGCTCCATTTGTGTTCACTTTCCACACCCCTACCTCGGGATTCTTCGGTACAAGCATTTATGGATGGGGTTTTCTAGAGTTAGGTGGTAGTGACAAAAAACAAGTAAAAGCAATGATAGATAGAGACAGAGAGAACAATCTAAGTTTAAAAGCATCCGACCCAGTCGCTTCACCACACTGTGCTAAAAACTGGCCTATGTGCTCCTAAGTGGTTTTATTATCCTCGCTGTTGAATTTAGTAAATTCAGGAACCCTAAAACCATGAGGATATGGAATGGTGTAAAAATAATCCAAGTATGGCTTGTGGTAAACCCTAGTCTGATCCCGGGGCACTTAGCCTACACACTCCCTGAATAGCACCTGAATGGGTTCATCTATGTCATCTACGCCTCTATCCTGGGGTCGCCTAGCATATGGCGACACGACACATGGTGGTCCTACAATCTTAGAAGGTTCTGAGCGTGCCAATCAATTTGACCCTACAACAGATAAGGGAGAATGAAACATTAGTAGAAACGCCGATCATCTATCAAGATGATGATTGTTGTGATAAGAAATAGTCATGAATATCGGTGCTTATCAGCCACTGAGCCGATAACAAAAGCCAAACCATCGGGATTGGTTATTCCATCGGCCAATGCATATAACACGACATCAGACCGATGGATGTGAGAATAGTGCATTGTGCACAATTGCTAATGAATAATCCCCGACGTCGATGAGATATAATGTGGAATTAAAGATAACCTATCAGCTTGTACTTTGGTAGAAACTAAATCTAACATACCAGAGAATGTATCCATACTATTACATCACCATAACAGCAAGATTGAACTTAACCAAGACAGTTGCTAAATCACGAATAACTAATAGTACTTTAACACATCGGACATGCTTTATTCGGATGAATGGTGCATAGTATAAATCAGATACAATAGATCAAGATGTCAGACTCAACTAATGAAGCCTCAAACTATGATAACTAACTTACATCAATCTAAGAGATCAAAATGATGCAGCCTTAGACCTGGCAAATACACCAAGATAAACCGGCGATCATACTAACCAAACCAATGCTTCATGAGATCAGAACGATGCAGCCTCAAAAGACACCAATCTAGATGATACAATTGTCGGGGTGGTGGGACTCACATCTTCACTGGAGATCAAAGCAATACAGCCCAACTCCGAGTGCCAAGTCCCACCGAGTTCAAACCTTAGAAGTTAATGGTGGTGATGCACTGAGAGTAGTTTATTGTTGTGTTTGTGTATTGTCCCTCTACCCTGCCTAATAGATACATATTTATAGTTCGGAGACTTGTCATCCAATGTAATCCACGTTGTAACCGATTCTAGCTTTATCTCTATCTTTATCTCTATCGCCTTCTTCATATCTGGCCACGTATAACAATACAGACGGGCTTCTTTGACCAAACTTTGACTAGACTCCTTTGACCTTTGTTAACCATGCTACTAGGCCTGGGCTTGATCAATTTTCGCTGTCAACACATGCCCCCAATTTCAGAGTATAAGGGTACCTAATGCTTCAAAATTATTACTCATTAAAGCTTTCTACACCACGTCTTTTCAAAAGTCACTTCAAACTTTCCCCTAGTAGCCAAATCCTTTTGTCTTCTGGTGCCTTTTGAT
Organism: Zizania palustris; assembly: GCA_019279435.1. Classification (NCBI taxonomy): domain Eukaryota; kingdom Viridiplantae; phylum Streptophyta; class Magnoliopsida; order Poales; family Poaceae; genus Zizania; species Zizania palustris. The sequence continues at coordinate 887,226 of JAAALK010000080.1, read as the reverse complement.
CTTGAAGTATATCTTAAGAACACCGCTTTTATACTGTACTATAACTTTTATCAACTCTTCATCTTCTTCCTTGCCTTTTCTTCTTCAGCCATGGAGCATTGTGTTGGATGTTGCCTAGTTCAACGCATTCACTTCTCTCGTCGTGATTGTGTCAGACTAGGCTTCATTCTACATAGTCTGGCAATGACCCTATTAAACAGAATCACAGAAGATTTTGCCTCATCCAATCCCATACCTACGAACAATTCGGCATTTTTGTAAACCATACTTACCATTGTACGTTTTGCCGAATGTTGTGTATGGTCCCACCGAATCCGCCAAGATCATCTTGACCCGATTGTCGAGGCATCGCCCCTATTCTATAAGTATCCATCGACTTCCACCCTCTTATTCTACGCCTTTTGCACGCGCATAACACTCTCCACCCTTCTTAGCCCTTGAGCTCATCATCGGTGCCTCCCGCACTGCTTTCCGACGAATGCATTCCGTTGTCTTCATCTCCTTCATCGGCCTAGACCCCAGCTTTCCGGAACAGTAATGGATCGGCTTGAATGCAATATACTTCACACAACCACCACTAGATTTGATGTCAAGGCGGTGAGAAGGTTTGGAGCAGCTAGCCGTCAATGGAAAAATCCCCCTTGGCTGATACCTCCTTGGCTCTCTTTATCATTTTCTCCACTAGGTATCAACTCGATTATCAGCTAGTGATGCAATAGGCCACATTGGTGGTCCCCAGTGGTTCTTCCAGCTTTGGCTTAATGTATATACAACCAAAATTTCTTTTGGCCCTTCTTTCGACCTCATTCATTTTTCCTTTTGATTTTTGTGAATCCGCCACACCGGCCACTCATCGATGCTTATCCTTGGGTGAGGCATCAGCCTATTGGCTATTGACACTAAAATCTCCCAACAAAGTGCCAAACATTACTGATGTTGATTCAGTGATCCAAAAGCGTGTAGGCGCCTAGGGGTGGCCGACTAAACATCACAAGACGTTGACGCCGTGTTCCAATGACCCTTGACCGTGACAAGGGGATGAATGGGTGGAGTTGCTAGGCAATCAAACCACACCACAAGGATGTGATCTAGTTGACAGTAGTGGAAGATGGGATTTCAGACCAGCCAATGCGGGCCGATTAGACCGATGGTGTAAGGGCGATCAGACCGACCATGTTAGGCTAGTCGAACCGGTGTGGTGTAGGCGGTCACACCGGTGGGCGAAGGAGACTGGCGCATATACCGGCTAGAAACGAATCAGGTCAATCAGGCAAAATCGGTCGGACCGGCCTTGAGCCACTGGTCAGACCTACCATTGCCAGCATGCTCTGGTCAAACCGACTAGGGTTAGCTGGTCGAACCGGCAAGTGGGTGGCGAAACATCTGGCTTGCTTGTGATTCCTCCATCGATCTGGGTTGGTTCAGGGGACTTTTGATGATGAATATGAAGGCTTTGACCCTTGAAAAATAGATAAAATTAATAGCAATTCAGCCTGTAGACCAAATTACCCAAAGTAACTGATAAAAATCTATTACGGTGATTAAACAGATTATTCACAAGTGAATCAACAAGGATTACCATGATTATGACACGATGGATGGATGGTTTACAGTGCAAAGCAACAAAGATGAACATTATGGCTAATCCTAGGGCAAGAAAGTAGTAGTTTGAGAAAAGAACGATTCTAAGGGTAGTAGATTAGATTGATTAAGGTACGCGTCCAAGTCGTTAAAAATTAGTTAGAGATCAAATTATCCCAAAACCAATTAAATTGGCTTGGACTCAGACTTGGCCAGTCTGACCGGGCTAATATGGCCAGTCTGACCGGAGTACCATGGCTAGTCTAACCAGCCTACTATGGCTAGTTGGACCGACCTGTGCCAGGAAGTCACATTTTTGGCTAAAAATACTAACTTTGATAAATTTGACCATTTGGGCCAAATTTTGCTACAACACATGCCCCTGCCTTCTGGCAAACTAGTGAGCCAAAAGCACTACTGTACTTTTTGTGATATCTACCATTTAGAGCTCTACGAAATCACTCTCCTTGCAAAGACTCTAATAAATATGCATTACCTGGAGCGATTTCAATAACTTTGAAAGGACCCTCCCAACTAGGTGACCATTTACAAAACTTTAGGCTTTTGGTGCCTAAAGGCAAAATTGTATTCCAAACTAAGTCACCAATCTGAAATGATTTTTCTTTCACTTTCTTATTATAAGATCTAGCTACTCTCTACTTGTCTCTTTTGATTGCCTCTAGAGCTCTCAATCTCTTATCGATCACTTCTTCCAAATTGTCCTTCAAGAGAACTTCATAATCACCGATCGATAAGCCATCTTGTTTAAGTAACCTCGAAGAGCCAAGATTTACCTCTACCCGTAAAACAACTTCTTGTCCATACACCAATTCATATGGACTTACCTTTGTAGCACCATGCTTCACTATTTTGCATGCCTATAACGCCTCAGAAAGCACTTCATGCCACTTCTTGGGAAAATCCTCAATCTTCTTCTTAATGAGCTAAATCACAATCTTATTACTAGACTCGGCCTGACCATTGGCCTGAGCATAGTATGGTGAGGAGTTTATCAACTTTATACCATAAGATTCGACAAAATCACGTACCTCTTTAGAGACAAATAAATAACCTTGATATGTAGTAAGAGTTTGGGGAATACCGAATCTATGTATGATGTGCTTCAAGATGAAATCAATTACCTCATTATGAGTCACTAGTCAGATGCATGTGCTTTGCAGCAGAACTTTATTTTGCTACAGGGTTTTTGGGGAAAATTCATGTTTATGCATGATTTTTTAGAAATCTTACGGTTTTTACACAAAATCCGTACATCCATGCAAAATACAAAAATTAAATTAAAACCGAAGTGAGTCTTCATTCTTTCATTTCCCCCAACCCTATCCCTAACTCTCGCCACCGCCATCACCTTCGTCGTGCTCTTCGCCGCTCCTGGCCACATGTACCATCGGTGCTCGTGGTCGCCCTAATCGCCGCCACCTTGGTTGCATCCTCCTCATCCTCCTTCTAAGGTCATCATCTTCCTCCTCTTCCCCGTCAGAATGCACTGTTTGTCATTGCTAACTTTGTTTTCATTTTATTTCTACAGGGTAAACTAACCTACTGCTTTTTGCTAATTTTTCTGAGATAATTGATGGTCTTAGCCAATTTCTGCGAGATAACGCACTCGAAGTTGGTAGTACTATTCACAGTGGTTCTCCTTACCAAACGCTGCCACATGATGCTCCTACTACTACCCACTGGGCTTCTGTTCAAGCTATCCACGGTGGTGGTGGAAGCTTGGATAGTGATAGGATATTATCCAAGCACTAGATATCGCTATAGGTTAGCTATTAGCTATTCAGAAGCCATGAAACAATTTTACAATTTTATGTCACTCTTTGTTCGTTCTATCCATTTTCTTTGAGATAATGAGTATGTAGTTAATGTGTGTGATACTGATTTGGTAATGAATCCTCTGTGATGAATTGTATATGATGTGCTTTGGATGTTGCATATGTTGGCTTCTAAATCCTAGCTATATGATCTTCCTTTTTCTCTCTCTTGGGTCGAACCAACTAATTATGGCCTCCCCTCCTCTCTTTGCCACTGACCCCATCTATTTTATATGGAAGCTAATCTTCTGTTTTATATAATAATTATTAATATACGAAATCATCAATATATGGAAGTTGATCTGTTTTATATGGAAATTATTAATATATGTAAATCATCAATATATCAAAGTTGAACTATTTTATATAGAAATCATTAATATATGAAATGCTGATGATATGTATGAAAATCTATGGAAATCTGATTAGTTTTATATACACTAGTCAGATACCTGTGCTTTGCAACAGAACCTTATTTTGTAATAGGGTTTTTGCGCAAAATTCATGTTTCTGTATAATTTTTTAGAAATCTAAGGGTTTTTACACAAAATTCATACATCCGCGCAAAATACATAAATTAAAAAGATTGAAATATAAATATAGATTTCTTTTATTTTTCTTCTTTTTTCTTTCTTCCTCACACAGCCAAGCGCAGGTTGCACTGCACACATGCATGCGTTGCAGACTTGCAGGGACGGTTGAGCAGGCCGTTGCATGCGGGGCAGTGGGGGACGTTTGCGGGGGGATGGTTTTGCGTGGGGACACGGCACATGCATGCGGGGACGAAGCGGATGAATGATACGGAAAACTAAACGCTTTAATATAGTTAATAAATAATAAATAAATAGAAAAAATATTCATGGTACAATATTATTTTTGGAAGTCTCAAAATCCCCTTCTATACCGGTTCTCTTTCCTTCTCCGGCGTCTCCCTATAAAATCCGACATCCATGGCCGAATCCCGCCATCAATTCCAGACTTATCCTTGTGAACCTAAGCTCGCGTCATGCGTTTTTGCTCTGTCGTTGCTCGACTTCATCACCGGCAATCGCATTCGTCCTTATTGTCAACTCCGTTAGGTTCACCGTTCTCTCCCATTCCCCAGCCGCCACTTCGATCGGATCTCCAACCACCGGATCATCATCTCCGCCTTCATCTCAAACTGTTCTCACAGTTCTTGCTTACCGTCCACTACCTTTTATTTCATAATTGTTTTTTGATTTTTAACGTTACGTGGAATTCCAAGGGATACACTACTAGTGAATTAATCAACAAGAGAGTGACGGAAGGCGTAACTTCAACAAGTCTTAGCCTTAGGCCCTTCGCAAACATCTGCACCACGTAAAATTGCAAACCACATCTCAAAGGTTACAATCTGAAGAGTCGCATCATCTGCTAATCCAGGAATTTAATTGCCAGTTAGAGTGTTAGACACTTAGGCTATGTTCGGGACTGCTCCGCTCCACGTTTTATAGCTCCGCTCCACAAAAACCTCTAGCCAAACAGGTTCATATCTTAGTTTTTGAATCCGTGAAAAATACAGATCTACGACTTCGCTCCACATTTTTTGTGGAGTACCTCAGGAGGTGTTCTGCGGATTTAGTTTAAAACAAAACGTGGAGTTCTAGGTAATTTACCCATCAATACCATTATAAACTTATCGGTTTACTTTTTTACTTGATATTTATTACTTTTTCATTTAGTACTTCTTATATTAACTTTTAAATGATATCATAAATTTGATTATTCGTCCTATTTAAAAAAATAAAATATTATTTATTTTGTTATAATTTGTTTTATTATTGAAGGTACTTTGAGTATAATTATATTTTTGCATATTTGCATATTTTTTGATAAGATAAATGATTAAAGTTTGTGATAAAAGTCAACGACATTATTTAAAAGTTAATAGATGGAGTACTAAGTTAATATATTTCACATAATGAACATAAAAAATAATATAATTAGAAATTAATGAATAAACTCCGGGTTAAAATAGTACATTTTTACTAAATTCTACTATTTTTGAATTTGAATTCTCTCTACAAGCTAAACAAATGCAAATACTCCACAACGGAGCATCAGCAACTCCACTTTAAATCTGATTATTTCGTGAAATAGAGTAAATTTTAAGAAAGCGGAGTGATCCTAAATAGACCCACACTCTTGTTGCTGCTTTCGGTCTTAACAAGCAAGTGTCCTTTGATTGGATTCACGCTAGGAAAGAGATGAGACATATGGTATTGGCAAGCAGTCAAGTCACCTACAGAGACACAAGAGTGACAGGCCAAGAAAGGAAAAACCACAGAAGTAAATCAACGCCTTGATCATTGACACCAGATGATAATTGCAATTATCATCGATTGTTCAAGCAAAAGAGACCGAAGACTAGACAAAGAACGTTACTTTTGTATGATGTACAGATGCATTCTTGGTCACCATTCTAATGTTAGGCCTCTTGTACCTCAAAGGCCTTCCTGATTTCAGCTATGACTCGGCTTGAAATATCAGGATCAAACATCCTCGGCAAATTTGAAGTCAGATCGACCTCAATTGACTTGGATCTTACAATTTGGTCCCTATTTATCATGCATTCTCTCTCGCCTTCTTCCATTTTTGTAGTATGATCAACACAACTATCGAGCCAAATTTGAAGAAGCTCCTTAGCAGCTGTTGCTAGTTGACCACGGACTACCTCGTCCATGATACTCTCTCCTCCTTGTCCACAGTCAATGCTGACTAGTATTGCTGTTGCTGAAAAGGCACTGCGCACGAAGAGAGATTGTGATCTGTATGGACGTGCCTGAGGCAATTCTTCAATCTTTTCTCGTTGTTTGTCCAGCTGAGTATTTTCATAGTACTTCTCTAGGTATTCTGGGTGAAGTGCGAGGTCTTTCCGTGGGAGAAGGTCCAGAATCACCACCATCGAAGTTGGGTTACCTTGTATAAATTCCATGAGGAAATGTGGAGCGTCCGTCGATGCATTCAAAAATATGAGAAGAGATGTGATGTCAATTGCACCATTTGCGACTTTGCAGTGAAGCGAAGACTGAAGCATGAAATCAATCTGCAGAGAAAAAAAGGAATGCTTCAGCTGCATTTGTCATTAGGCATTAGGCAGAATAATTTCAGTGTTGATTGGCCAGATTAATCTCGATATTCGAATGCCATTAGTCATTTTGGCAACTGCAACTGCATCTTTGATTGGTGTGATTCTGTTTTTGACAGGAAAAATCATAGCAAGAATTGTCAACGAGATATGACACTAGAGCAGACCAAATGTTTCACAGCACTAAAGTGAATTAATTTGTGCATTATTAATCTAAAGACTAAAGAAAAATCAGGATCTGCACCGAAGAGTTGGGTTATGGATATTGGGTTTATTGGATTCTCGATGCTTGCGAGTTCATCTTGATAGGACAACAATTAAATCGCACGATCTGACGAACAAAACTAAGAGAGGACGAATACTGTCGATCCAGGAGAGCCGCGGCGCACGTCCAGCGAGCAGACGGCGTTCCCGGCGCCGTTGCGGAACTCGGCGACTTCGGCGGGCACGGCCGAGGGGAGCAACCGTGCGCCCAGGCGCGACTCCGCATGGTGCGCGAGCTTCCGCGCCACCTCCCGGTGCGCCACCTCCGACTCCGGCGCGCGCGACGCTTCGGCAACCGCCGGCACCGACGCGCGCACGGACCTCGACGTTTTGCCACTGAGCGGGGATGCCGCGTGAGGGAGACGGCATAGGCGATGGCTCCCCGGGAAGGAGATGGAGCACAGGAGGGAGGCCGGGGTGGTTGCCGGAGGCATAGGCGAGCGGAGGTGGTGCTCTGGCCGAAGCATGATCACGCGAGCTCTCCACGCGCGGACGAGGGGGCGACAAAGATGGGATAGTGGGGAGAGCATTTCCGAACTTTGTATAATTTAAAATTTATACTCCAATAATATCCTTAAACAAATTCTTATCATAAATCATTTCATAAATTCCTTATATCTATCCTAAATTTACGATTACTAGTCAGATGCCTATGCTTTACAACAGAGAATCTCATTTTTCAATAGGGTATTTGTGTAAAATTCATGTTTCTGTGTGATTTTTCAGAAATCTAAGGGTTTTTATACAAAATTCGTACATCCACATAAAATAAAGAAATTTAAAAACTGAAATGCTAAAGTACATTTTTTTATTTTCTTTTTTTATTTTTTTTTCCTGGAGGTTGCAACTGAGCGGCGTGCGGGCCGTTTTTCTTCTTTTTTATTTTCCTTTTTTTCTTTTTTTTCTTTTTCTTCATTCCTGGCGGTTGCGTGCGGCAAGGCGCGTGCAGCGGGTTAGCTCGGTTTTCACATGGAATAAGTTTTGACTGGTTTTTTATGGGATGTGAGAAAAAAACACCCGTGTTGTGAACGGAAACGGCGGACACATTATATTAGTTAAGATTAAGATTTTCTTTTCCTGTGTTTTGCAACATATAATTTTATTTTTCAAGAGGGTATTTGTGTAAAATGCATGTTTCTATGTGATTTTTCAGAAATCTAAGTGTTTTATACAAAATTTGTACATCCGCGTAAAATTAAAAAATTAAAATACAAAAATATTTTTTCCTTTTTCTCTTTTTTTCTTTTTCTTTTTTTTTTCTTTTCTTTTCTTTTCTTCTTTTTTCTTTTTTGTTTTTCTTCTCTCTCATGGTGTGCACGTAGTTGCTGTGCATGCATTGCGCTGCGCATGGAGTGCTTCGGTCGTTGCTGCATGGCCGCATGCAGCGGCTGCGCGCGCGGGCGCTGCGCGTGCGGACACTGCACACGGTTTTGCATGGGGCACGGTTTTTTAAGGGAGGGGAGGCGCGCACCACGGGAGCGGACGGACGACCACTCGTCGCTTTAATATAGTAGAGATTTTCTCATTTCTTATTTAAAAATAGGAATAGGAAAAATATTTGAAATTAAATTAGTTTTTAGGGATTAACATGAATAGAATGATCTTTGTATCAAATTTTAAGGAATAAAATTTAAGATATTTCTTGGAGATGCTCTAAGAGACATATAGAGTAAGATTCCGTGTACTCCTAGTATTAAGAGCAACTCTGACAAGACCTCTATTTTAGCTCTCAAAATTATTTTTAAGAGCCCATGAGAAAGAGAGTCTCTACTTGTCTCTCAAAATAGGCCACAAAGCCCTCATTCCTAAGGACCCCATATCCCGGCTCTCATCTGCGTCACGTAGGCACGCGCGCTTCCTGCTTGTTTAAATTTGAATATTTTTATTTGCATTTAAAAATTTGAATATTTAAATTTGAATATTCAAATATGATAGATGATTATGTTCCTATTGTTTAATACGATAGATGATTATGTTGCTATATTTATATTTGAATATTTGTATTTGATTTTAAAATTTTGAATATTTATATTTGAATATTCAAATATGATAGATGATTATGTTCCTATTGTTTAATATGATAGTTGATTATGTTGCTATATTTAAATTTTAATATTTGTATTTGAATTTAAATTTTGAATATTTAAATATGAATATTCAAATATGATAGATGACTATGTTCCTATAGTTTAATATGATAGGTGATTATGTTGGTGTTGATAGCAAAAAATAACATTAATGATTAAAGTTGTCAAAATATCAATTTTTGGTAACTTAGCCGAAAATATACCAAATTCCTGGCATAGGCCGGTCTGACCGGCCTTATACTACAGGTCTGACCGGTCCCACTTCGGTCAGACCAGCCATAGGCCCGGTCACACCGGCCAAGTCTGTGTCTGAGTCCAATTCAATGATTCCGGTGTATTTTTTATCCTTAATTGATTTTTAATGATTTGGACTCATGTACAACTTCAATTAGAAGCCTAGGACGTCATTCCCAACCTCTATAAATAGAGGCAAGGCCGATTCAAGGAAACCCCCCAAAACCCTAATAGATCCAATAAATTATATACCTTGAATCGTATTTACTTTCTTTGCCCTAGGTTTAACTTAGCACGTACACCTTTGCTGGTTTGCACTGTAAACCATCCATCCGCCGCGTCTTAATCACGGTAAGTCCTTGTCGGTTCGCTCGTGAATCGTCCATGTCATCCACGTAACGGATTTCTATCGGTTTCTATTGGTAATTCGGTCTCCTGGCCGAATTACTTTGATCTCTTAGTATTTTTTGCAGTATTTCGTCACTCCCATCCCCTCCAAGAATTTGGGTTGTGATCTATCCACGGGAAGACGGTCGCCGGAGCCTGGAGACCACTTTCTAGGAGTAGTCAGTCCGACTAGCCTGTGCTGCGTCATCATATGACGCGCCGACACGTGGCGGTCTGACCGGTGGCACGAGGCTAGTCTGACGGGGCTTCTTAGAGGACCCTGGAAACCCCTCGCACCAGAGGTATCCTCACACTGGAGTACCCCGTGTCCCCTTCGGCTATCAGTGGTCCGACCGGCCGAAGGGTACCCTTCGGCAAACACTTCGCAACCTAGGCCGAAGCCCCCTTCGACCCATTCTTCGCACCACCGGTCTGACCAGCGGTATAGCCCCGGTCTGACCAACTTCCCTTGGCCGGTCTGACCGCCAAGACCAGTGGTTGAACCGGCCCTGTTTTGGCCCGTTTAATTAGTTTTTAGTTATTTTTATCAATTTTATCATACATCGGTTAATTGAGTAATTTTAGATTAATATTATTTGATTGCTTAGCGACCTCGTTATTTCCTTACGACTGTTAAAGGATCATAGTAACGTGACGTCAACATCTTGCGACATGTATGGATCGTTTAACCAGCCCAAGTGCGGGGGCACAGTTTGTGTCAACACACTTTTTGGTGACTCCACTAGGGATAAACATGCCAAGAACGTCTACATTGGCGACTGGTATGAAAGGTTCCTAGATTGGATGAATAGGCAATATAAAAATTTCTTGCGGAAAAATAGTGTTTTGAGAAAATGCTTGATCGGAAGTTCTGAAGTGTTGTCGGAAGTAGTGATCTGTCCGAATTCCTGAAGATTCTGATGGATCGGAAGTTCTGATATGTATCGGATGTTCTGATTAGCAGATTGAGATCGACGAAATCAAAAACTTGTTTTCTGGAAAAAGTGTTTGAATAGAAGTGTGCACAAGTATACTAGGAGAAACTTTAACATAGAGAGTCTCCTTGGATTTATGTCAAATGACAGATCAGATAAAAATAGAATTCGACTTAGTATGAACCCTAAAAGAAATAAGAACACAATAGCACATGAGACAAAGATATGTTTCCCAGAGTTCGGATCCACCGATCCTACGTCTCCGTTGAGGGACCTCGAAAGGTCGGGTCTCTTTCAACATTTTCCTCACCAAGTCTTAGACTATGTTAAACTTGGGTTTTTCTCTTCGTATCCTTGTCCAAGCCAAGGAAAGCTTTTACAAACTTCTCCAGGCAACCACAACCTCCTTGGTTGCTCGTGGAGTGACTCCTAGCTGTCTAGGAGAACGAATCCTCCAAGAGTAACAAATGTGTTTGAAGATTTGTCAACTCAAACTTTTGTGCTCAAAGATTTTCAACAAAATCCAACAAAAGCAACAAAAGCAACTCACGAGAATCTTCTCAAAAGATGCTACAACAAAAGCTCGAGAAGACTTCCAATGCGCTCTCAAGGCAAATCGCAAATACTCGCACTAGATCTAGCCTTGAATCACAAGAGAGCTTGAAGATGAGAGTTAGGGTTTGCAAGTGAGTGAGTTTTGGGGGCCAAGAGTGTTGTACAAATGAGTGGGGGAGGGTTTTTATACCACCCCCAAAAATTGTAGCCATTAGGGCACTTCTGGTCTTCCACCTCGGAAGTTCCGATGGCACATCAGAAGTTCCGATTAAACACTAATTCCAAATCGAGAGTTCAAATCGGAAGTTCCGATCTCAAATCGGATGTTCCGATGGAAAATATAATTCTAGACAGAGAGCTTGAATCGGAAGTTCTGATCCAAACCAGAAGTTCCGATGCAAAAATAAATTCAAGGCCGAGAGATCAAATCAGAAGTTCCGATCCAAATCGGAAATTCTGATGCAAAAATAAATTCAAGTCCGAGAGATCAAATCGGAAGTTTTGATCCAAACTAGAAGTTCCGAAGCTTTTTAATTCATAAACCGAGATCTCAAATCGGAAGTTCCGATCCCGACCAGAAGTTTCGATCAGTATAAAAATTATGGAACTCAGTTTGAACTTGACCAAAAAAACTTTTAGAGATATTTTTCTTTGAGCACAAAGTTTTGGAATAAAATCCAAATGCATCCCTCTTAATAGTACAGCGATCGTAGACTCAATGTAAAGAATAAATCAATGATTTTAACCTTTGGAGCCTATTTGGATCAAATGGAGCTCTTTCTCCAAATTTGTTTCAACGAAACTTTCTTTTCATGTGAAATCTCTGCAATCATCTTAGCAAATTGATTAGTAGCATTTGATCAATATTGTCATTAATACACCAAAATAAAATAGGGCCCTAGATGCACCTTGATGCACTTTTAGGGTACACCTACTACCTCTATATCAACGAGACCCTCGACGCCGATGAATCTGGTAGGGAGCTCAGAGATCGATGATAGCAACATCATCATCCCTACCCTTGATGACCTCTCCAAGGAGGATAGAGTAGATCTCGAGGCTAGGACAAGGGAGCTTCACACTGTTTTTCTTCATCAAGCTCGACAACGACATCCTCAATCTCTCTCTAGAGCTAAGATAACACCATCACCTCCTCGAATGTCCTCCCAAGATCTCGAGCAAAAGATATCCAGCACAGTTGACTAGGTCGTTAGCGCTACCATTGCAAACCGCATAGAATCTATGATTGACTCAAAATTTGAGACAAAAATAGAGGCGATGTTCAGGAGATTCGGCTTTTGTGAGGCCGCTTCCCCCACTCTGATAGCTAGTGTACCCCCTGTTCATCGCATATACAGTAGGACCGATGGGAGTACCGGAAATGTTGTCGCGTCCTCGGCCACGCCATCAATGGCCAAGGCCCAACATGACCCTATCGGTTAGATCGGTCGTTGGGCTGGTCAGACCGACATGTGCCAGATTACGCAAATGACAACGGTCGGTCAGACTGGCCATCAGGCCGGTCCGACCATCCATTATGCCTTCGGTTAGACCGGCCCCATGGCCGGTCAGACCGCCCTTGCCATATTTTATGCTCCACCACCGCCCGCGCCTGCGCTACCTCTTCACGCGCTGCCTGCACCTCCTGCTTTTGCACACCCTCATAGTCCCGATCATATCCCTTATCGAGAGCCACCACGAGAGGAGTCGCATGGCTAGCACCACGATATGCCACCACGTGTCGCGCCCCCACATGAGAGATGCGCGCAGGCATTAGGCGTAGATGACCTTGACGAGCAGATTCGCGCACTGTTTTGAGAGGTTGCGGGTTGGACACCTAGAGGATGGGGTAGGGTTTATCAACAGCCATACCCACATGGCTTTAGGGTGCCCGAGTTTACAAAGGTTGATGGTAAAGGTAGTAAGACCACCCTAGAGCACATTTGCTAGTTCCTAGCACAGTGCGGCGAGGCTAGTGGGTCGGATGCGTTGAAGCTTATATTATTTTCTCTATCGCTTTCCGACACCGCTTTCACTTGGTTTTCGGCGTTACCACCGAACTCCGTTCAGACTTGGGCTGGTTGGAGTAGAAGTTCCATGACTATTTTTATACTGGGGAGACCAAGCTTAGACTTTCACACTTGACATCGGTTAGACAGAAGGCTAACGAGAGTGTCTCTGAGTACGTTAAGCGTTTTAGGGACACTAAAAGCCAATGTTTTATTTTGAACATTTCTGATAGAGACTTGGCCGACCTAGCTTTTAACGATCTTCACTCTGAACTTAAGGAGAAACTAGATGGCTAGGATTTCTTCGATGTTAGTCAGGTACTGCAGAAGGCTCTGGTTCAGGAAAGCCGAGCCAAAAGTAGAAAATTCACTACGACATTAAACAAGCCTAAGGCCGAGGTGCACGTCATGGAGCACTCCAATGAGGAATCATCAAAGAGTGAGGATGACTCGGCCGATATGTACACCGTAGAGTGGACTTGGTCTGGTAAGGCCAAGCCTGTCACTTTCACTGAGTTACGACCATCTCCTACCAAGATTCGGCCCAGCGAGGTGAAGGATTCTTTTGATGTGACCAAGTGTGATAAGATATTTGATTTTTTGTTGAAGAACAAACTCATCAGGTTACCGAAGGGTTACGTCATCCTGACTGCCGGATGACTTGAAGAAGGAGGCTTATTGTAAGTGGCATGATTCTCATTCTCATTCTACTAACGATTGCAACGTTTTTGTCGGCAGGTTCAATCGGCCATAGAAGAGGGACGGTTGAAGCTAGATACCAGTCCCAAAATGAAGCTCGACCAGGACCCTTTCCTAGTGAACACCATCAATCTTGACAGGAAGAAGGTGTTGATTCGACCCGAGCAAGCCAAGTCCGCTAAGGAAAGGAGATCGTGATTAGAGAACCACGCCCACACACGCTCGTGCCAAAGAGCCCCGAGGTAGGAGTATGGAAAGTGAACACAAACGCATCATCTTCGGTTGTGAATCGCAAGAAGCTGAAGGTGACATACGACATGCTGCTCCAAAAGCACCAGAAGAGGACCGAGAGGGGAAATGCTTGGCCAAGACCTCTAGTGAGGCCGAGCCCTCCTCAAAGTGTGAGTTCAACCCACGATGAGTGAAGCCATCGGAGCCACCGCTTCCTCCACCGTATCGCTAGTCCATGGCATAGTGGCCACCGTGTTACATTCCGCCTCTTGGGTACCCTAATTCGAGCACAGGGGGCAAGCCAAGGTTTATGATTTGGACACCAATTCGAGCAAGGATTTGGTGAGTACTTCAGGTAATCATGAGGATGATTGAAGGATCCCAATTATTCAGTATTTGAGATATCCTAGCAAGCGGGTTGATCAGAAAGTTTGGTGCCAAGCGTTTAAATTTGTATTACTCAATGATAAGTTGTATCGCTGAACCGTTGATGGAATACTGTTGAGATGTTTGAATGCCGATCAATCTAGACTTGTTGTGGGTGAAGTGCATGAGGGTCTTTGTGGTACTCATCAGTTGACCCAAAAAATGAGTTGGATGCTCAAAAGACCGGGTTTTTATTGGCTGACTATGACTGAAGATTGTTTCAGGTACTATAGAGGGTGTGAAGCATGTTAGAGGTTTGGCAATATTCAGTTGGCTCCTGCCTCATTGCTCAATCCTATTGTCAAGCCATGGCCGTTTCGAGGTTGGGGTCTAGACTTCATCGACCAGATTCACCCTCCTTCCTCAAAAGGGCATCGGTTCATGTTGATGTCTACAGATTACTTCACCAAGTGGACCTAGACTATGCCTCTCAAGAACATGACGCGAAACGAGATAATTGATTTCATCTTGAAGTACATTATACATAGATTCGGTATACCTCAAACTCTTACTATAGACCAGGGTGCTTCATTTGTTTCTAAGGAAGTGTGTGATTTTGCCGAATCTTATGGTATAAAGTTGGTAAACTCTTCACCATACTATGCTCCGGCCGCAATTCCTGCTTGCGTCAAACGCCGCTCGCACCGTGAACAACCAGGCGCTTGGCTGCCGTGCTCAGGATGCAGGCCCCGCACGCACGTTGAAGACGGCTTGGCCAACGTGCATGAGACGCCGCAACGCTAGCTAGATGATGCTAGTAGCAAGCCAGCAACGCGTGCAGTCCATAGCTGGCGTGCTCCTGCTCGCCACGGCGAAGTTTTCCCACCGGGACCAGGCCGCCAGCCGCACCACTCAAGCGCCAAGAGCGGGAAACCGAAAACAGCCGAAGGGAAAAGAAAAACCAGGAATAGTGTTTCCTAGGGAAAACCGGTGAAATCAAGAAAAAACCAGAGGTAAAATTTGATGGCTGCGGGATTTCAACTAGGAACGGAGACACCAGCGGAAGGTAGAAGAAACACGAAAAGTTGAACTGTAGATTGTTGTGGACTGCAAATAATCTCAGGAAAAAAACAGTCAACTATCCCCAAGGGGATAGGGGCCTATTTATAGGCAAATCCTAATACATGAAAAGACTAATTTACCCTCGGGTAAAATTAAACTGACTCTAAAATAAATTCCGAAAATTACTATAATATTCTTAGAAAAATCACCTGACTTAAATAAAATATTCTAAACTTAAAAACTAAATATTAATATCCTAAAAATGAATTTAACATAGATTGTCAGTTTTACGCCGAAACTGACAAAGCGTCCACCGTCTTCGCACCGGGTACCCGGATTGGGCCGACCCGACCCCGTATCTTCCTCAGCCCTGGCAATCTCTCGCCACCCATGTACCTGAGTCAAATCCAGTCAACAGACCAATGGATCATCTGCCGCTCCTAGCCATGTACCCGGATTGGGCCAGCCCAACTCCGCGGCTCCTCTGCCCGGCTGTCGCTCACTGCCCGTGTACCTGAGTCACATGCGCCTCAGACTCGGCAGGTCTTCATCTCTCCCTTCCTTTGACTTCCGTTGACAATCACTCATCACATATGGAATATCAAAACCATATTCTTCAACATGGTTTCTCAATCTCCCCCTTGATGAGTGCATTGTCAACACCCTTTTCAGCTCATCTCAAGAAGCTGCAAAACATGTGAAAACAGAAAATAAAGACAAAAGAAAAATAGAAGAAAGGAGATAAAAGTTTAACCCTAATGACCAAAAGCCAAACAGAAGGAAGAAAAATGGTCATTATGGTTAACCAAAAAATAAAGCCTCAAAAACAAGTGCAAATCTCAGAATTACCAATAAGAATAAACTCCCCCTGAAATAAATCCGAGAGAAAGCCAAAAATATATCCAAAATTTCTCCCCCTTGTTGACAATTGAACTCATCAAGTAAGACTAAATGCACTCTAAAGAGACATAAACACAAACTCCCCCTGAAATGCAGCTCCCCCTCAAAATATGCCATGAATGCAGATGGGGTGCAAGTGGAGTGTGAAAAGCATGTTTCTTAGATATGATTGACTACTATTACAACGTCTAACAGGTATAGCAAAAGATATACTGTCTAAGATACATGACATGATCAGTGCAATAGATGATATCTTAAGAAAGTCATTAGCACGCATTTTTCGATTTTTGTAAAATAAAATCATCACCATATTTTCTAGTTGACAAGCAAAGTAAAGCATGATATGCAAAAGCTAACTGATATCTACCAAGATAAGCATTGTCCAAAACAAAGTGCTTCAGCAAACTTGTCATCTTTTTAAATTTTTAGACTTTTTCTTTATATTTTTCATTTCTGCCAGGGGTTATTTGCATGTCAAACCTTATGCTAACCGACCAAGTCAAGCCTAGGCCAGAACTGGACCATCAAAAGCTTAAGACATTTGTCTTGGCATACATTACACCGTCCTAGTTCATACCAAAGTGCTATGGTAAGCAGTCCAGAACAATGCAATGCGACAAAGCAAACCCACCTGGATCTTTTCTGATAATCATAGAAATGCATAAATTTTTCATTTTTTGGATTTTTTTATCATTTTTATAGCACATTTTTCATATTTAAAGCATATAGATGTCCAAGTTGCATATCTGCATCTAAGTAATGATCTAGCTACAAGGCATGTAAAAGATAGCGAAAGCATTCAACCTACACATGTTAGTTATCAGAAGCAATGGTGATCATTTTTCAATTGTAAAACATAAAAGCCATGCATATGACAAATATCAGATATATCATTTGAACTGAAACAGAACATGATCATCGACAAGTAATCAAAAACATATACTAGCTAGAGAAAGTAAAGCAGATTAATCATATAACAGAAGCAAGCTCAAAATGTCATTGATGATTATGCATGATATGAACGCACACAAAAAGACTCAATAAAAAATAAAAAAATAAAAAATGACTCAAAGTATCCTAGAAAGGATACACAACTCCCAAATCCCCTCGTAAACGCTCAAAAGTAGACTTATCTAGAGGTTTAGTAAAAATGTCAGCCAACTACTAATGGGTATCAACATGTATAAGATCAATGACTCCTTTCTCATATTGATCCCTCAGAAAATGAAAGCGCACATCAATATGTTTGGTTTTAGAATGAAGACATGGGTTTTTCCCTACACTAATTGCACTGGTGCTATCACAAAACAAAGGAACTCGCGAAGGAAAGAATAACCCAAAATCCCACTAAGTAGAAATCATCCAAACTAACTGAGAACAGTAGCTAGCAGCTGCTACATACTCAGCCTCAGTAGTAGAAAGTGCAACTCCAGATTGTTTTCTAGAGGACCAAGAAACAAGTGAAGAACCAAGAAGCTGGCAAGTACCAGAAGTAGACTTGCGATCCAGCTGGCACCCACCAAAATCAGCGTCCGAAAAACCAGCTAAATCAAGAGACGATGATGCAGAATAATAAAGACCTAAATCAAGAGCATATGTAAGATATCTGAAAATACGCTTCATAGCCTGCCGGTGAGATGCGCGTGGCGAAGACTGAAAATGCGCACACACACCCACGACAAACTGAATGTCCGGTCTCGTCGCAGTCAAGTATAGTAGCAAACCTATCATCCCTCGATACTCTCTCATTTACCTTGACGCCGTCTTCGTCCTTGTCCAGACCTCCAGATGTGCCCATTGGTGTCATCTGTGGCTTTAGCTCTCCACCAAAATCAAATTTCTTTAGCGTATCCCGTGTGTACTCACCCTGGTGGATGAAAATGTCGTCCTTGGTCTGCTTGATCTGGAGCCCTAAAAAGTACTTGAGTTCTCCCATGAGACCTCAAATTCACTACACATCTGCTCAGAAAACTTGGAAACAAACTCATTAGTAGAACCACCAAAAATAATATCATCAACATAAATTTGAGCAACCAATAAGTCTGCGCCATCTCTAAGCAATAAAAGAGTCTTGTCCACAGAACCCATCACAAAACATTTCTGCAACAAGAACTGCTTCAGGCGATCATACCAAGCCCTGGGGGCCTGCTTTAGACCATATAAAGCCTTCTGCAACTTGTAAACATGTCGTGGAAATTTAGGGTTCTCAAAACCGGGGGTTTCTTAACATAGACCTCCTCCTCAATATACCCGTTTATAAAAGCACACTTGATATCCATTTGATGAAGCTTAAAACTTTTAGAAGCAGCAAAGGCCAAAAGAATACGAATGGACTCAAGGCGAGCAACAGGGGCGAAGGTCTCTTCAAAGTCAATACCTTATTTTTGACAGAAACCCTGTGCCACTAATCGAGCTTTGTTGCGCACCACAACACCATCTTCTCCTTGTTTGTTCTTAAACACCCACTTAGTACCTATGGTGTTGCATCCAGGTGGTAGCTCAACTAGTGTCCAAACTCGATTGTGAACAAAGTTTTCAAGCTCTTCTTGCATGGCGTTTATCCAATTTGAATCAAAAAGAGCATGATTAACATCTCGGGGCTCAAAACTAGCAACAAAAGCAGACTCAGCAAACATAGCAAGTGAACTAGCTGAGGAACGTAAAGATCTCTCCGTAAGACCGCCTATGATGAGCTTTGAAGGGTGATCACGATGAACTACTCGGGATCCTAGGTGATCTGAAGTCACCTCACCAGAGTCAGCAACTGGCTCCTCTGGACTCGGCTGAGAAGTCATCTCACTGGAGTCAACACTTGGCACCTCCGGACTCGGCTGAGGGGGCTCAATCGAAGTAGAAGGAGTAATTAGAGGTCCATCCTCATCCTCAGTCGAAGTCTCAGAATGTGTGGGGTCTGCAGGCGGTACAGAGGGCCCACCCTCATCATCAGTAGGAGGATCATCATCGTTCCCAAGTACCTACCAACTTAATTCTCCATTCTTTCTCAACCGGAGTCGAGACTCCTAGAATTTTCTCCGAAGCCCGCACGATTTGCTCCGAAGTCATAGGAGCTAGAGAGGCTGAAAGATAAGTTGATGTTGGTTATTTTTACAAATAAATATATATGAACATGTTGTTTTCAAAGTTACCTGCAGGGCTCGAGTTCGAATAAATTTTTCGAAGGCCACCTTCCGTATCTTCTTCGAAGGTGATTGGCCAGTTAGCCATCAGAGGAGGGATTTGAAGTCCGATAAACTCCTCTGCCAAATCCCTCATACTCAGGCGTTGGCTAATCCTCTGAAGTAGGCTAAGGAGAGCTTTGAGCTGGCCTGGATCCGGATGGACGAGAGCTTCTCTTTGGAAGTATATGTCTTGAAGAGGTCCAGCTAGGCGACTTCCTGCTCCGACTTCGGCATAAAACCATCGGAGGATCCAATCCGAATACCATCTGGCATTGATAGCCTTAGCTGGAAATCAGAGAGTGTATTCATCTCGGAGCCTGAAGTTAATACTTCCGAAGGCCACCACCGCTTTTTCACCTCCGGGGCCTACGAAGGTCTTGGGTTGGCAAGAAGCCCGGTGTAGGGCTGCGAAGATTTCTGCTCTTCCTTCGTAGCCTTCAGCTCGCAATGCCCACTCGAAGATGGAAAAGCGTGCTATCGTATTCGGAGAAAGCTGGGGAAGAGTGACATGGAATAAATCCAGTACCTTGGCCAGAAAGTCAACAGCTGGGAGCCCTAATCTAGCTTCGAAAAAGGCTTCAAAGACAACTACTTCTCTGGGCCTTGGCGAAGGAATAGCTTCCTTACCAGGTTTGCGAATCACTATCTCCGAACTAATCTTCCCCTCTACCGCTGCTGCGAGGGATTCCCTTTTGTAGGTTGAAGGTCCTAGCTGGAAAGATTGATCCGCATACTTCGTTGAGGCCGGAAGAAGATCTTGAGGATCATCGTTTTGGGGATTTCTCCCCGGCGCCGCCATTGCCGCCACTGTTGCAGTCGGGGCCGCCGTCGCTGATGTCGCCACCGCCGCTGCAGCCGCAGCCTACTGCCGAGCCAAGGCTGAAGCCCCCCAGGAACCTTGAAACTGGTCTTCGCCATGGATTCGCTCTAGTTGCTTGAAGAGGAAATGGAGGCTAGGGTTTGTTTACGGTTTTGTTTGCACAAAAGCGGTGAGAAGGTACTTAGGGAGGGTTTGGTCCCCCTATTTATAGCCCAGGCCACGATTTTTTACCGTTTGCTACTCTGTCGTTTCACATTCCTAACCGTTATCCTTCTCCGAACTTAACTCATTCCCTTGAATTCCGTTGAGGAAAAAGCCAACGGCTATTTCTTCAAAGCCTAAAAAAGCTTTCAGACTTTTTAGGTTAATTCTAAAAATAGTTCGAACATAACTTTCTTATAAATTGATTCAAAGTTTCGAATCTTCGCATATTTCGAAGGTTAACTAAAATTGTTAGTCTCAGCGTATGATTATTTCTCTTGCGTATACTGCTCTCCTAACATTACAGGTTTACCGGAGAAGCGTATTCGAGGGGCTACTGTTGGGGGAAAATATTTCATCCTTAGAGCCATTATGATAACAGGACAAAAGCAGAAGATTGAATCAAAGGTTTCTAGCATATAACTCTGGAATATTTGTGGATCAAGTTCGAAGTATGGAGGCGAACCTTAGTTCGGAGTATATCTTCGAACTAGGACTCTTTCGAGAGTTTTCTTGCCAGCTAGGATGGAAGACTTATCTTCTTTCTTATTAGATTAGTCTTTTACCATTTTAGCCCTATTTAGGGAACCGAATAGTTTCCACTATGTCGGTTGTAATAGAGGGGTAAAAGAGTCTTTTCCTTAATGTTTGGGCCTATAAATACCCCCCATTTTACCTTGTAATGAGGAGAGAATACAAGTTATTCAATATACATTTTTGAACTGTTTTAAGCTATTATCCTTTCGGAGGCTTGAAATAGTTTACTTCGCAAACACTTCGTTTGTTAGTTTCTAACCTTCAGAAACCTGTTAGCGTAATCTTTTACGCCAACAAGTAGCCCCTACCACACTTCTTGTAACAGAGGGGTAAAAGGGTCTTTTCCTTAATGTTTGGGCCTATAAATACCCCCCGTTTTACCCTGTAATGAGGATCGAATACCAAGTTATTCAATACACACCTTCAAACTGTTTAGAGTTATTATCCTTTTGGAGGCTCAAAACAGTTTACTTCGCAAACACTTTGTTTGTTAGTTTCTAACTTCTAGAAACCTGTTAGCATAATCTTTTACGCCAACAGTTGGCGCCGTCCGTGGGGAACTTAGTCCAAAAAACTTCGTTCTCTACCAAGTTTCCAAACCATGCCTCCCAAGCAGAGTTCAGGTGGTAGCCCTATTCGGAGGTCTCTTCGAACCTCCGGAGCAAGATATTTAGATACAGTTGAAGCTGGAGGACCCTCGACTTTTCCTCCACCTCAGACTCCGGAAGGAACTCATCTTCCCCGAGCATACGGAGTTCCTTCTCCGAATCCATCCATACTTCGGCCTCCCGGAGTTTCTCTTCCACCTCAAGTTCCACTTCGAACTGATGCATATAGTTCTCAAGACCCGGATGGTCCGTCCGGAGGAGATGAAGATGGTCTTGGTGATATGGCTGCTCAAATGGCCAGTCTCCAAGCCGAAGTAACAAGGTGGCGGCAAGAAGCCACAGATAGGCTTTGCCCTTAGGCTACCCCAGTCATTCCTGAAGTGCCCGAAGACGAAGAAGTTCATTATCCCGAAGCCCCGGAGAACACATCCTTCGACACTGAATCTCCGCTGCATCCAGAGCTGTAGAAAGTGTGCTTTGATCCGAAGTTTAAAACTTCGAAGCTTTGCAAGTATGGTGGAGACGAAGACCCTGGCGAGTTCTCTCGTTCTTATGCATTAGCAATTGAGGCCAGTGGAGGGGTGCGAGACACAATGGCCAAATGCTTTCCTCTGGCTCTAGAAGGAGTGGCGTTGCGGTGGTTCTGGTCTTTAAAGCCAGGTTCAATTAGAACCTGGGAGCAGCTAAGGAAGAAGTTTATAAGCAATTTTCAGGGTACCTTCGTACTCCCAATGTCAACAGGAAGTCTTTTCTAGGTGAAGCAGCTCCCCGGAGAGACTTTAAGGCAATATTTTAAGCACTTCGCCCATATGAAGTCGCAAATTTGGGGGTTAACTACATCTTCTGTAGTTGATGCAGCTCGAGAGGGAGTTACCAACGCAGGTCTCCTTGATAAACTTCACCATAAGCAGATATCTTCAGTTGCTCAGTTGATGTCTTACTTCGAAGAGTATGCAAGGTCGGAAGAGGGGTGGCTTCGGAGAACTGCTGCAACCCCGTCAATCCTGCAGGAAGTTAAGTTGGAAGTGAAGACTTCAACAGAGCCACAGGGGCCTAGCTTCGAGGCTCAGCACGACAGGCATCGGGGACAAAAGATCCTCGTTCAGAAGTTTGAAATATTGCACCCCCGCAGAAATTTGCCCAAAGAACTTCGCAGCCCTCAGGAAACAAGACAAGCGATTGGAGGCTGCCAGGGAAACTGGCTGGCAAAGCCCAGGCCTTTTTCTGCTGTGTCCATGGTGAGAACCGGAGTCATGCAACTGATGCATGTAAATCTATACTTGCTTTAAGAGGCGAGTATTTGGAAAGAACTTTGGGTCGAGGCACTAATGACCGAGTTCCGACCGAAGTGCTTCTGGTGGTCAATGTTATGCCACCTCCAAAGCAGGAAGATGGTCAAGATCAAGGAAAAAGAGTAGTCCTCCCCATTTCCGGAGGAGGCACCCTCGGAAGTACGTCGAAGAGGCAAAGAAGAGAATATGTTAGAGAAGTGGGCCATATCGGAACATCTTCATCTGCAGCTGCTATGCCTGAATGGTCGCATGTGTCGATATCTTTTTCCGCAAATGATGCAGCTGGCATAAAGTTTCCGTATGCAGACCCACTTGTCATCACTGCTGACATAGCAGGGACTGAGGTTCGAAGGGTGCTAATCGACGGAGGGAGTTCGGCAGATATTATCTTTGTCCAAGCTTTTGATCAACTTTGCATCTCCAGGAAGCACCTTCTCCCAGCAGCCCGTCCTTTGCAAGGCTTTGCAGGACCCCCCCTTGATGCTCTCAGCCAAATTGGCCTGGAAGTACTTTCAGAGAGGGGCTACTGTCCAGGACGGAGGAAGTAATTTTTGATGTTGTGGATGCTCCGTATGCATACAATGTTATCTTCCAAAGGGGCATGTTGAATCAATTCGGAGCTTTGGCGCATCATAATTATTTGTGTATGAAGATGCCCACACAGGCGGGAGTGCTCACTATTTTTGGAGATCAGTCCACTGCACGAAGAGCAGAGTATGGTCATGGACCCTCCTCTTGACCCGAGACAGGTGAACAGTGTGCAAGATAACCCGGAGGTTTTTTCTGCTCCAAGCGAATCCTCGAAGAAGTCCTTCCCAAGGCCAAGCCCTGAAGGAGAGATTGCAACGAAGGTCATTGTCAAGGATGTCAAGGAATATTCTTTTCAGTTCGGCAAAGACTTGCCTCCAAAAGTTGCTACTTCGTTAGAGCAAGTAGTTGGGGAGAATCTAGATGTCTTTTCTTGGTTTGATAAAGACATTACAGGAGTTAGTCGGGATATTATTGAACACAGTTTACTTGTGAACCCGAAGGCTCGGCCTGTTAGGCAAGGACTCCGGAAATTGTCTACGGAGAGAGCTATCCTTGCTAAAGATGAAGTGAAAAAGTTGTTGAAGGCTGGGATTATCAGAGAAGTGGCCCATACGGAGTGGTTAGCCAACCCAGTCTTCGTTAGGGCATGTTCGGTTAGGAGGGGATTGAAGGGGATTAGAGGGGATTGGGAGGGATTGGAGGGGATTGTAGTATAAATCCCCATCAATCCCTCCCAATCCCCCTTAATCCCCTTCCCCAAGGGGATTATCAGAAATCTTCCGGGAAGTGGCGCATGTGTATTGATTTTACATCTTTGAATAAAGCATGCCCCCGTGACCCCTATCCCATGCCCCGAATTGATCAATTGGTTGACTCTACTGCTGGTTCGGAGTTATTAAGCTTCCTCGACGCGTATTCCGGCTATCATCAAATCTGGCTAAAGCGCGAAGATGAAATCAAGACAAGCTTTATAACTCCTTTGGGAGTCTTCTGTTATGTAAGAATACCCTTTGGCTTAAGAAATGTTGGGGCTACTTTTTCAAGGTTAATTTCTAAGGCTCTAGGTCATCAGCTAGGTCGCAATGTGGAGGCCTACATGGATGATATTGTAATAAAGAGTGCATTAAAGCACCAACATAGCTTAGACTTAGCAGAAACATTTAATAGCCTTCGGGCGTGCGGAATCCGTCTTAACCCCGAAAATTGTACCTTCGAGGCTCAGGCTGGAAAGTTGTTAGGGTATTTAGTTTCGAGCCTAGGAATCGAAGCTAGCCCTACTCAGATAACTGCGCTGCAAAGGATGGCTCCTCCGGAAAATTTAAAGCAAGTGCAAAAGTTGAATGGTCGTCTTGCAGCACTTAGCAGGTTTTTGGCAAGGTCTGCGGAGAGAAGTTTGCCCATCTTTAAAGCATTGAAAGGTCCGAAGATTTTGCATGGACACCGGAGTGTCAAAAAAGCTTCGAAGATATTAAAAATTATCTCAGTAATCTCGCCACCCTCATGATGCCTATTGCGGACGAAACCCTACTCCTCTACCTTGCAGCTACTGGTTCTGCTGTCAGCACTGTCCTTGTCAGAGAGATGGATTTCAACGGGAAGTTGGTACAGAATCCAGTCTATTTTGTGTCCGAAGCATTGTCAGGAGCAAAAACAAGATAATCCGAGCTTTAGAAGTTCACTTATGCTCTGATAATGGCTTCGAGAAAATTGAGGCATTATTTCTTGGCACATAATGTAATTGTACCAACTTCGTATCCTTTGGGAGATATGCTCTGAAGTAAGGATTCCACTGGAAGAATTGGGAAGTGGGCCGTTGAATTGGCACCCTTTGGCATATCCTTTGTGGCAAGGACAGCAATTAAGTCACAAGTGTTGGCGGACTTTGTGGCAAAGTGGACTCCCCCTGCAGCGTGGGCTCCGGAGAAGCCAAGTGAAGGTATTTGGACTATTTACTCTGATGGAGGTTTCCAAGCATCTGGAGCAGGTGTTAGAGCAGTGATAATTTCACCTTCAGGGCAAAGGGCAATGTACTTCGCAAGACTCAATTTCAGGTCTACCAATAATATAGCGGAGTATGAAGGGATTTTACTGGGACTTCGAAAAGCACGTGCTCTAGGGGCTACAAGAGTTGTTATTAAGACAAATTCCCAAATTGTAGCAGGGCACGTAGACAAGAGTTTCCATGTTCAGCATCCACAACTTGCAAAGTACTTAGAAGAAATCCGTAAGATCGAAGCAGCATTTAAAGGGATTTCAATTCGGAGTATTCCTAGAGCAGAAAATGTGCAAGCTGATATCTTAGCAAAAGTTGCAGCCGGAGCTATGGACATACCAGAAGAGGTTTTTTATGAGGAGCTCAGTACACTTTCGGTGCCACAAATTCCTTCTGCAGAAATCCTTTTCATTCCAAGTACAGATTGGAGAAATTCAATTATGGAACTGTTGCAAGGAGGAACAAGCTTGTCTGAGGAGCCACAACTTTTAAGGTTAAAGCTTAGAACCCGGAATTATCATATAATCAACGGTATTTTATACAAGGCCGGAGTATGTTCCCCTCTGCTCCGATGTATATCTCAAGCCAAAGGTCAAGAAATTCTTCGAGAAATTCATGAAGGACTTTGCGGTAGCCATCTGGCCCATCGAGCTTTGGCAGGAAAAACACTTCGCCAGGGGCTTATTGGCCTACAATAGTAGCTGATGCGGAGAGCTTAGTCCGCACCTGCCAAGGATGTTAGTGGATGGGACGAAGGAGTCATCGCCCACCAACAACTCTTCAAGTTATTGCTCCAGTATGGCCCATGGCCAGATGTGGTATGGATCTAATTGGTCCCTTCCCAATAGCAAAAGGAAGTTTGAAGTTCGCAGTGGTAGCAATTGAATATTTTTCTAAATGGGTAGAAGCAGAGCCCTTAACAGCTATCACTTCGAACAATGTACATAAATTTTTCTGGAAGAATATCATTTGACGGTTCGGAGTGCCTAGACAACTCACAGTTGAGAATGGAACACACTTTGATGCAGAACCTTTCAAGAAATTTTGTGAAGATCTAGGCATCCAATTATGCTTTGCTGCAGTGTGATATCCTCAGTCTAACGGAGCTGTAGAAAGAGCCAATGGTAATATTTTGACAGGGCTAAATCGAAGAATAGTAGGATTGGCAAAGGGATTGTGGACCGAAGAGCTTCTGAAGATTTTATGGTCCATTCGGACCACTCAAACGAGGTCCACGGGTTTCACTCCCTTCAGACTATTATTCGGAGATGAAGCTATGACACCAACTGAGCTCAAAGGAGGATCACTTCGCAGCACCGAACCAGAAATAGAAGCAGAGAGACAAACTTCACTGGATTTAACAGAAGAGACAAGACTTCAAGCTGTCGCCAATTTGTCAAAGTATCAGTAGCAGACGAAGACTTGGTTCGACCCGAAAGTCAAGATTAATGAGCTTAAGCCGGGTCATCTTGTTTTGCGAAGTATTGTAGCACCAGGAAAATTAGGAAATAAGTGGGAAGGTCCATATATAATTGTCCGTTCAGGGCATCCTGGGTCTTTTAAGTTAGCTACTTTAGAAGGTGAAGAGCTAACTCATACATGGCATGTGTAGCACTTAAAGCGTTATTTCGCATAGGGGCTCCTTGTAATCATTTGTAACACCTTCTGAATTAATAAAGTTCATGGTTCAGATAATGCCTAACCCCATCGCTTCCTGCTTCTAGTGGATGCACTGGAAGAACGAAGTTGGCTGAGAGGGAAGTGTCATTAATTTGAATCATTTTTCAGACTTCGGACCACCGGTTCGAAGCTTCCGATGAGGTGGGAAAGTCACTAAAAAATGGATTCCAAGCCACCGGCTTGAAAGCATCTATAAAAAGAGTCGAAGGAGACCAAATAATGCAGATTCCAAGCTTCGGCTTGAAAGCATCCGTAAAAAGAGTCCAAGGAGACCACTGCGAATTCCAAACCACCGGTTTGATAGCATTCGCAAAAAGAGCTGAAGGAGGCCAAAACAAAACAGAGTTTGAGCTCATGAGCTTTGAATATCTGTGAAAAGAGTCCAAAGTGACCAATAGTTTAGGACACTAAAGTGTCCGCGAAGTTGCCTGAGGTGATTTCATTCAAAACAAAAGGTACTAATTTACCAGTTTTCAGACTACAAGTAGTCGAAGACACTTTTTAAGATTTTAATCAATCTTTAAAATGGCTGAGGGGCTCCGAGCCTCCAAAATTGTAGTCAGTTTTTCTTTGCGCCTAACCATATTTGAATATAGTTCGAAGTTGCTTATGCCCAAAGAGGGGCTAGGAAGTAAGGAGACAATTTTAAGAATCAATATTTATTATCCGAACAAGTTATAATTACATCATGAAAAATCAGTGTCTATACCGAGAAGGAATCGAAGACTCCTTCGATCTCTAGAGCTATTGCTAAGGTTGGAACGACTAGTTCCAGAGCCGGGAGTTCTAACAACCTTGCGTTTAACTCTTTTACTTCCCTTTGAAGCTCTAAAATCTTTCTATTCTTGTTGAAGTTCAGCCCAAGTTCGAAGTCGTTCGGGGCTCCTTTCCCAGCTTCCAAGTTCTTCGGGTTTTTTCCCTTGAGCTTCAGTAGTACCTTCATCTTCGGACCATGCAACGTCTTCAGAAGATGAAGTTTCTAAGTTAACCTCCTTTTCTTCCTCTTTAATATAAGATAGTATGTCTTTACATATTTCGGGCGCAATTGCACCGGAGTTATCTCGAGGAATTAAGAATCGAGGTCGCTTGTGAAGTTTTAAAAGATCGAAGGTAGCCCATAGCAGGCGAAGTTCTTCGGTAATATTTAACACTTCAACATCATCCATACGAGGTTGAAAATCCTAAAAACACGATAAGTAAATTTTCATTCATAATGTATAAAAACATGATTCTTTACATAGTCAGGATCCTAAAACAAGTCTAGACCTGCGGGTTCGATGGAGGTTGGCTGCTCAAAGCTTGCGAACGAGCTTGCTTCTGGCGTTGCCCTTCATCAATCCAAGCTTTGATCGCAGTGCGACCCTCGGCTCTCCATGAAGCTTGAAAGGCTTGCCAAGCAGTAGCTACATTCGCAGAAGGATTAAGAAGCTGATTTTCGTCGAAGGAAATTGGGGCTGCCCCTGAGCTTGGCGTTATCGATAATCCTAGATCTTCGTAGTAGCGAAGCACTCTGAGAGCAGCCACTTGACCGGAGATCTCTCCATACCGAATGACTGCTGTCTTCATCATCTTCGCCACTCCTTGGATCCTTTTCAGCCATCGCAGTAGGGAAATGTTGTCATCTGAAGGAAGTGTCCCAGTAGTACCGAAGTACTCTAGAACACTTAGGAGTTGGTTTAGGACTTCTGCATCTACCTTCTCCGATTTCAGCTTATCTTCGAGTAAAGCATCCTTCGAGGCAGTCAACTCATCCACCATAGCGGAGAGCCTAGCTGCCTCTGTAGCTAGAGAGCTTTTTTGGCTAAGCAGGTTGCTAGCCTCCTCCGCAGCTTTGGCCTTTTCCTCCTGGAGCTTGACAAGTTCAGCCCTAGCCATAGCATGTTCGGTCCGCATCTTTTCTATTTCTGCCCGAAGCACAATTTGTTCTGCTTCGAGAGTCTTATTTGCAGCTTCTAAGCCTTGTTTGGCCCTCCACTCCACTGAGACCATGTTGTCTAAGTGGGAAACCCGGCCTTCGGAAATGTTGAGATTTCATTGAAGAGTAGTATTTTCCTCTCGAAGGCAAAGGCTTCCGCGTTCGTTTAAAACAGCCGCAGCTCGGGCCAAGACTATTTGCTGCGAAGAGAAAAAAGCAAGGTGAGAAATTACTTGTAGGCAAGATTAATTTTGTTTTGCAGATGTTTCATATCTGGTATGTTGCACCCTCTATGGCGGAGTTAAGCTCCGAACCCTCGGCTTCGCTCATGATGGCTACCAAGTCTATCTCCTCGACTTCGCGGCTAGCTCGGTCCAAAGGCTCGAGCAAAGCCCGAAGTCCGGTCCTTCGCTCCAGGAAAGGGGCTAGGAGAGGGAGCATTGACAAGGCCCTTTGGTCGTCTTCGTTTGGCGAGGGGTTGGAGCGCTGGGCTGCATCTTCAGAAACTTCGGTAGATTAGCCCCCCTCCGTAGATTGGCCCCCGTCTGTTGATTCAGACGGAGTTAATCCAGAACTCGGAGCAGGGAAGGGGTCTATTTTGCCTTTACCTTTTCCAGGTCCCATTTGGGTGACTTCTAGAATTGTCTCCGGAGTTGCTGAAGTCCCAGGGACCGTGTCTTCGGGACGAACTTCTTCCGCAGGAGTGGACCCTGTTGAGGCAAAGGTATTATATATTGTATAATGTTGCAGGGAAAAAGGACAGAAGGATTATGCGAAGTTTACCTCCTAAGTCTTGGCAACGGGTGAGCACGGGGCTGCTCGGAGGGTCAAAAGCTAAGTCTTCGTCGGAATCAAAATTCAAGACTGAAGCTTCGACTGTTGGAGCCTCTTCGGGAGCTACAGTTGTTACTTCGTCTAGAATCGGAGTTGCCTCTGGAGCTACTTCGGCTCCGCTTTCGGTCATAGGGGCTCCCATGTGGCAAGTTTTCCTGAGCAGTTGAAGTCCCAACCTGCCCACGGTTGTCTGGAATCTCCAACACGTTAGCAGCAATGCTGGTGCTTGCATCTGTTTGGTTTTCATCCTTGATCCGTTCCCAAGTACCCACTAACTTTATCCTCCATTCTTTCTCGGTCGGAGTTGGAATTCCCAAGATCTTCTCTGAAGCTCGCACGATTTTCTCCGAAGTCATCGGAGCTAGAGAAGCTGAGAGATAAGTTAGTATTAGTTATTTCTTTGAATAAATATATATGAAACATGTTGTTTTCGAAGTTACCTGCAGATCTCGAGCTTGAAGAGATCTTTCGGAGGCCGCCCTCCGGATCTTCCTCGAAGGTGATGGGCCAGTTGGCTATCAGAGGCGGAATCTGAAGTCCAATAAACTCCTCTGCCAGATCCCACATACTCAGGCGGTGACTAATGCGTTGAAGCAGGCTAAGGCAAGCTTCGAGCCGACATGGATCTGGGTGAACAAGGGATTCCCTCCGGAAGGTTATATCTTGTAAAGGTCTAGCTAGGCGACTTCCTGCCCCAACCTCGGCATAAAACCATTGAAGGATCCAATCCGTGTACCATCTGGCATTGATGGCCTTGGCTGGAAATCGAAGAGAATACTCATCTCGGAGCTGGAAGTTAATACTCCCGAAGGCCACCACCACCTTTTCACCTCCAGGGCCTATGAAGGTTTTGGGTTGGCAAGAAGCTCGATGTAGGGCTGCGAAGATTTCTGCTCTGCCTTCACAGCCTTCAACTCGCAATGCCCATTCGAAGATGGCGAGACGCGCTATTGCATTCGGAGAAAGTTGGGGGAGAGTAACATGGAATAAATCCAGTACCTCAGCTAGGAAGTCGACGACCGGAAGTCCTAATCCAGCTTCGAAAAAGGCTTCGAAGACAACCACTTCTCCAGGCCTTGGCGAAGGAATAGTTTATTTTCCAGGTTTGCGGATCACACTTTCCGAACTAATTTTCCCTTCTATAGCTGCTGCGAGCGTTTCCCTTTTGCAGGTTGACGGTCCCAGCTGGTAAGACTGATCCGCGTACTTCGACGACGTTGGGAGGAGGTCATGTGGATCACCATGTTGGGGATTTCTTCCTGGCGCCACCATCGGTGCTGCCGCTGCCGCCACCAGAGTCGTCATCGCTGATGTCGCCGCCGCCGCTGCTACTACTGCTTGCTGCCGGGTTAAAGTTGAAGCCGCACCTGGGACCTTGAAGCTTGTTTTCGCCATGAAATCTCACGGCCCGCTCGAGGGGAAAAATGGAGGCTAGGGTTTGTCTGTTGGCTTGTTTGCACGAAAGCGGTGAGAAGGTATTCGAGAAGGATCTGGGCTCCCTATTTATAGCCTAGGCCACAATTTTTTACCGTTTAGTGTTCTGCCATTTCACATTCTTGACCGTTATCCCTGTGCGAACTTAACGCATTCGCTTAATTTCCGTTGAGGAAAAAGCCAACGACTATTTCTTCTAAGCCTAAAAAAGGGCTTTCGGACTTTTTAAGTTAATTCTAAAATAGTTCGAACATAATTTTCTTATAAGTTGATTCGAAGTTTCGAATCTCCGCATATTTCGAAGGTTGATTAAAATTGTTAGCCTCTGCGCATGATTATTTTTCTTGCGTATACTGCTTTCCTAACATCACAGGTTTAACGGAGAAGCGTATTCGAGGTGCTACTGTTGGGGGAAAATACTTCATCCTTAGAGCCATTGTTGCAACAAGACAGGCAGAAGGTTTAATCGAAGGCTTTTAATGTCTAAACTTCGGGAGCGCTTTGGATAGGATTCGAAGCATGAAGGCGAACGCTAGTTCGAAGTATATCTTTGAACGTGGACTACTCAGAGAGCCTTTTTGCCAGCTAGGATGGAAGACTTATCTTCTTTCTTATTAGATTAGTCTTTTACCATTTTAGCCCTATTAAGGGTACCGAATAGTTTCCACTATGTCGGTTGTAACAGAGGGATAAAAGGGTCTTTTCCTTAATGTTTGGGACTATAAATACCCCCCGTTTTACCCCATAATGAGGATCGAATACCAAGTTATTCAATACACACCTTCGAACTGTTAAGAGTTATTATCCTTTCGGAGGCTCAAAACAGTTTACTTCGCAAACACTTTGTTTGTTAGTTTCTAACTTCTAGAAACCTGTTAGCATAATCTTTTACGCCAACGGCCCCCTCCGAGGACCTCTGTGCCCCCCTCTCTGGGAGTCCCTCCAAACTGAAGCCAACAAGCCATGCTCCAGCACAAATGTAAAATATCATAAAACCACTAGAATGTAAAAACAAAACCAGGGGCCCCTACCCCTAGCCCTGGTATTGGCACTTGTACTAGCTTGGGCTAATCCTGTTTACCCCTACGAAGCTCTGTAACCAAGGTCCTATAAGTAGAGGGTAAAATGGAATTTTCCTTTGATATTTGCCTATAAAAGTTGGGCACTACCATTGTAAGAGGGGGGAGAACCCCAAGAATAACTATGAACTGGATGTAGGGCTATTATCCTCCATGGATGCCTGAACCAGTATAAAACCCCCTATCCTCATGAACTATTCCAGATGTTCACTTTATTCTATACGCCATCCACATTACAGAAACTTGTTTGTAGCTAAAGCAAATGCTACAACAGTTGGCGCCGTCCGTGAGGATCCTAGTACTAAAACTAACATCTCTACAACTACCTACATCCTAGAGTAAATCTACGAAGGAAGTTGCAGAGTCCTATGTACTCTGCACATTCTCCGACAAGGGGCTCCGAGTACAAGCTGAGGGCCCCCAAGTCCTCTCTTCTAGTCTCGAGAGCCCCAAGGGCTACGAGGTAAACTTCCCGCTCCACTTCGAGGCCCGTGGTCTCCGTATCTTGTTAGGCCTCCGAAGGTATGCTCAAGATTTCTTCTCCCTTTAAAAATCAAAGCTTTGCTTCGTGGAGCTACACAATGCCTCCAGGCCCATAGCAATCAAAGTGAAGCTACCTAGCTCCTCCGGGCCCGTAGCGATCGAAGTGAAGCTACACAGCACCTCCGGGCCCGTAGCAATAAAAATAGGATTCAGAACTTGCAACTCGAAGCATCCTGGGACTCTGAGCTTGCAACTCGAAGCATCCGTGCATTCCAGGCCTCGGCCCGAAGCATCCCAAAAGAGCCAAAGCTGGCTCAGAGTCGAAGGTGACTCAATACTCTGGTGTGATCCGCACCATCTTCGCATAAGCCCGAAGTCCAGCTTCGCATTATCGAATAAACTCTGAATCCTTGCTTCGATCGTCTATCACGAAGCCCAGCTCCACATTGTTAAATAAACTTTTAATCCTTGCTTCGATCGTCTATCCTGAAGCCCAGCTTCGCATTATTAAGTAAACTCTGATGCATCGCTTAGAACATCGAAGCCTTGCCTCGCCTATCAAAGTCAGTATCTCAAGCTTGTCAATATTGTCTTAGTACCTATGCAGGTTAAAAAGAAATGAAGCATTCGGAGCCCCAGGGCTGAATGCACCCTCCGTAGTTTACACCATGTCAAGTCAACCCCCGTGATCGCACGCACCAACTGCATCGAAATCCCCAATCGCTAAGTGCAAGGGGGACCATTAACTGTGCGTTCGGAGTGTGCCTACGCATACGAAGCATGCTCCACCATTTGTTTTCTCCAAGTCAAGCAATCGAACCACATACACATTAAAGAAGTGAGCATAGGTTCAAAGCTCGTAAGTCAAATGAACTCCTTTGCATTCTAAGATGTGTCGAGCCACCGCATGATTGCACGCACCGTATATGCGAAATCCCTAGTCGCTACGTACAAGGGGGAACCGGTAAACATGCGTGCGGAGTGCGCTTTATTTATTCATATTTGTGAAGTACATTACTATTTGCGAGGTGTACAAACATGAAGTGCATGACAAATGTGAATTGTATTTCAATCACAAAGTATTGAACACACTTCTCTATAAGAATTGTTACATAAGCGCTAGTCATAACCTAAGTAAAAGTGGGCTCGAGACCCCAAGAAAATCGAACCCCTCCTCCTTCTTCAATGAGGGCCCCCTCAGTTGGACGAACCCTCATTGGAGCTAGACCTCCCGCGGCTGGTCTGCCCATGCCTCGAATCCTGAAGGGATCTTCTTTCCTCTTGAAGGTCGACCCAAGTCCGAAGTGCTGGGGGCTCCACATCAACTACAGAGAAATCCAATACTTTGTCTCCAATTCGTAAAGGTGTGCCCGAAGGCTGAGCCCCTCCGTCGTCCGAAACTACGTCAAAATCGCCTAAGTCCGGTGAAGACGACGAGCTCCAAAGGGGGTCAACCTTACCGAAGCTAGTAACTCTTAGGCTATCTTGGGTATGACTTCGCCCTTAGGACCCCTTGGTAATTTGAACCGAGGGGGCCTTTCGACCTAGCTACCTCGAGCACTACCCAGTGCTGGCGAAGGGCCTCTGAATCCTCAAGAACTTCGACGTCAATATCCGGAGGCTGAGCCTAGGCAGGTACAAAACAACCCAACATTTTCATTAATAAACTAACAAGTTCGTTTTACAAGCCTACAACTAAGTATTACAAAACGAAGCCTAAAGAGATCAACACCTTCGGAGGCAGAGGTTTTGATCCTGAAGGAAGGGTCCGCTGCCCCGCCCGACATGAGCGGTTGGCCCTAAAGTTCGAGGGTCTCCTCGCGCTCTTGAGCCTTCCAAGGCTCATGGAGGCGGCGCCAAGATTCATGAACTTTGGGGGCTAGCGAAGTCAAGCAAGGGCCTCTGAAGGCCACCGATGTCACGGATGTCGCGGCTCCGAGGTGTTGGCTCCCCGCTTCATGAATAAGTTGCAGCACCCCTTGGTTGGCCAATCATCCCGCGGTCCGCGCGAAGCCCACCAAAGTGTCCTCCGTGACATGGGCGGCCATATGAAGGAATGCAAGCCGGTCTCCGATAGGATCTTGGGCACTAAACACTGAGGTTTGTCAGCTAGTCCCCAAGTGCTCCAAGACTTCGGTCAAATCAGAGGTGGCTCTGTCGACTCCCCGAATGACTTCGGCCTCCAAGGCACGTCTGGTATCATGGATCTCTATGTTATCCACCGTTAGCTTCTTGATGGCTTCCTCCGAAGCCTGCTTGGTGGCGCAGAGCTCAACATCAACTCTACCAGCTTCGCACTCCTGTCCTCTGAAGGTCTTCGATTTCGGAGGCCATCCTCGTCGCAGCTTCGCGCGCCTAAACCGCTTCATCCCTTGACTCTTCGGTTGTGGCTTCAACTTGCTAAAGATGTTGAGTAGCCTTAGAAGCTTGGCGTCGAAGGCTCCCAATAGTCTCCATGGCCAAGGCCTCCTGGCGATCCACGGAGATCGCAGTTCCATGGACAAGTGCAAAGGCCTAATAAAAGAAAATAAGTTGATCAGAAGTAGGAAAATCTAAGGCACTAATGAAGCCATGCGCGAGACCCCGTTAACCTAAAGAAGAGCCTCTTCGACCGCAGCGCAGAGGTCTTTAGGGCAATAACGGCCAAGTTGCGTCACCAAGTCATCTCTAGCAAGGCCTGCACCAGTCTAGAGGTACCGGTATATCAATTCTCTGGCTAGTAAATACAACAGGATGAATGGCCTCAGCAAAGGTGTCCGGCTGAAGACGCCCCCGATGTAGGGCCCCGATCGTCAACATCCATGATTTCCACATGGTCTTCTAAAGGAGACGGGAGAGAAGCCTCTTCACTACTACTGCCACTGCTACTGTTGCTTCCACTGTCCCCAGAGGACCCCTCCGGATTAGCAGCATCGGACCTTGCTTTTTCGGATTCGGTAGCATATAAAGGAGAATAATTTGAAGACAAGTTAAAACAAAATCATGAAGAAAATACTAGTCAGGGAGGGTACCTTCGTTCTCCTCATCAATAGGAGAGAGTTTTGGACACTCCGAAGTCGCGGAGAGCCCTACCCAATCCCTTTTACGGGTTTGCGAAGCCTAGGGCTCTGGGACCACGGTGGTCACCTCCGACTCCAAGCGCTCGCCCGCCTCCATGCTAAGGACTTCCGCGTCTGAAGCTTCTAGAGGATTATCTGATGGATTCGCGAGCTCCAAAGGGTCTTCAGAGCATCAAGGAGACGTGTCCTTCGGCTCGTCGTCGTTCAATCTCCTTTGCTTCGAACCAGCACCTGAAGGCACTAGATCGGTGAGCTCTAGGAGATCTGTTATTTATATTCCAAGACAGATCCATACTTGGTTGTGTCGGTCCTTTCTCCCCACTAGAGAAAGTCTCCAGGTCCGTTCGACTGATGTCGGAGCCCCCACGACACACTCGGCCACTATGATGGCGTCATCTAGCATCCGCACTTCGCGCGTGACTACAGTAACGAAGTTCAATCATCTAGACACCAAAGAAAAACGTTAAGGAAGAATGAAGACACAAGTCAAGGTCTCACCGAGGTACTCTGAAGATACGTCCTTTGGGGCACCTGTGCTGGAGCATATGAAGAGGGTCTTCGGCCAAAAGTGCCCAAGAGGGCTGATCCGGACGGTAATGAACTCTTCGGCCAGATCCCTCATGCTCATCTTCTGGGCCACCCTCCGCATCAATCCAACTCAATTTTTGGCGGTGGTGGAGTCCGATGTTAGTGGGGCTTGGCAGCGGTAGGAGATAGGTGCGTTGGAGATCCGAAGGGGGGACTCCATGCCAACACTAATATAGAACAAATGTTGGTCCCATCCCGAGTACTAGCGGTCGTTTGCTCCCTTCGATGGAAATGAATTTGCGAACTCCTTTCAAAGCTAAAAGTTTGCACTCCAGAAGGCCAAGGCCCTCTCGACGTCATCCCTCCCCGTCCTCCTCTTTGGCTGGCAACTGGCGTCATTAAGATACCCAAAGATGTCCGCACCCCCCTCGCACCCTTCGACCTGCATGGCCCACTCAAAGATTGCGAGGCGCACCACAACATTCAGAGACAGGTGAGGGAGCTTGAAGTTGTACATCTTCTGTACTTCTCCAAGCATGGCTTCGGCTGGGACCCTGATCCAGTCTTCGAAGAAGCCCTCAAAGACCATAGCCTCGCCGGCCTGAGTCTTAGGGACTACTTTAGACTCCGGTATCCGAATGGATACATTGCTAGAAATATTCTCGGCACATATCCTGTTGATGGACTCCTTCATGGACATCATCGCTCGTTGCTCGAAAGTTTGCTATAACCTAACCGATGGCGGACGAAGGTCAAACTTCCCAAGGCTCTTCGCCGGAGTATTCACTATGGCCACCGCTACCGCTGTAGTCTAGGATTGAACGAAGCTCGACCGTCTGCTAAGGGCGAGGGCCTTCTTCGGAGAATTCTTCTTTGGCATATCGCTAGGGGCTCCAGCCACAGAGGCTAGAGACTCTGGAGGTGAGGAGGTTAAAGGCTCCGGAGGCTAGGGGCTCTGAAGAAGGCTAAAGAACTCGAAAGAAGGCACGAGCGTGTTTTCCCCTCGGGGGATCGGGGGGCTTTTTATAGGCGGTAAAATGTCACGGCGCTTCCCTTAGCCAAGTTTCTTGTTACCCAAAATCCACCCCCCGAAGTCTATGACCGATAGGGCAAGGGTAAAAACCAAAGTGTCGCACCCTGCACAACAATGGTTTGATTTCGAACCGTTGGCCCCTAGCGTCGGTTGGGCTTCCGAGGACGTCCCATCCGCTCTAGTCGGGCATTTAATATCTGCACGATTCGAGGCTACCCCTCCAAATCCAAGCTCCGGAGGCCTATCTTTCGAAGGTACCATTCTACAAGTGTCATTTGCCCTAGGGCATGTGCACCCCTTCGATATAGAAGGGCTACGTGCGAGGGGCTACTGTTGGGTGAAATAACTTACCCTAACAAGGGCCAAATGACAAGTTAGTTTCAAGGCCTCTGCAAGGCCAAAGCCCACTGGGTTAGCAAAGCTAATAGCAGGCCTCAACCCCGTCATCTCGGGCAAAGCCCACTTGGAAGGCTGCTTTGAAGGTTACTTGAAGAAGCCACAAGACCAAAAGCTTACTCTTTGAGGCTCTCTCCGAGCCCCTCTCCGAGGCCCCCTCAAAGGACCTTTGCACCCCCCTCTCTAGGAGTCCCTCCAAACCGAAGCCAACGAGCCATGCTCTGGCACAAATGTAAAATATCATAAAACCACTACAATGTAAAGACCAAAACCAGGGGGCCCTACCTCTGGTATTGGCACTTGTACTAGCTTAGGCTTATCCTTTTTACCCCTATGAAGCTTTGTAGCCAGGGTCTTGTAAGTACTGGGTAAAATGGACTTTTCCTTTTATATTTCCCTATAAAGGTACGGTACTACCCTTGTAAGAGGGGGGAGAACCCCAAGAATAACTATGAACTGGATGTAAGGCTATTATCCTCCAAGGAGGCCTGAACTAGTATAAAACTCCCTCTCCTCATGAACCCTTCCAGATGTTCACTTTCTTCTATACACCATCCACATTACAGAAACCTGTTTGTAGCTAAAGCAAATGCTACAACAACCCTGACAGGAGATAACAACTACCTTTATCAAGCATTAAGAGAAGCCTCAAGATGAAGCCTTGAGTGGAAGCTTGAGACAAAGGTTTGAGCAGAGACCCAAGATGTAGCCTCGAGCGACGCTATAAAAATGAGGCCACACATTGGAAGACTACTCTTCAACACTAAAGATGATTTAAAGCCTCTAGAAACTACTCGAAGGAGACATTTAAAACTGCGGGCTCTAGATGCCCTTCGAAGCAGTATTGCTTCAAGTGTGTTCTCAAGAGGAGTTACTTATTTACCCCTATAAAGATCATTGTATACATTATTATAGTCAGTTTATTATAGAGTGTAATTAGGTATTACCCTATCAATTTTTGCCTATAAATACCCTTCCTATACAATGTAAATTGTATCGAATACCAAAAGGCTAATTAATACAAACTATATTCAAAGGTTATTATAATGATCGGAGGCCTCGAATTTAGTCAGCATCATTAGTTATACACTTCAAATGCTTCAAGGTTCTTTAAACTTAAACATGTTGCATAATTCTATATTAAGCCAATAGTTGGCACCGTCCATGGGGAACTTAATTCAAAACGAGCTTCCCTACCACAAGGTCTTTGGGCCATGCTGCCAAAGAAGAACAAGAGTGCAGTCGCCCTTCGGAGGTATGCCATCACCTTGAAGGCAGCATCCACAAACACCCCTTCAGGAGTTGTGGAGCCCTGCGCAGTACCACACTAGTAAATACAGCCTTAAGGAGCAAAGGGCACGCTTTGGTCCCCTCTCCTATAGTAAACACATTTCAGCCATGCGGGCTCCTCGACAATACCTTCGATATCCATCCAACCTGGGGCTAAGGGGCTACCACACAAAGTCATGTAGCCACCCTCGAGGGCATTGAAAAGGGATGTCATTTGGTTGCAAGATCAAGGGGGGTACTCAGGAGTAAGAAGAGCCTTCAGCGAGGCCCAGGCCGCTGAGCTAGCCCTTCTCAAAGAAGAGGTTCTTTGTTAGCGTCAAAATGTTGCTGATCAAATATGCCCCCAAGAAGCTGAAGATCCCCCGAGCTCGCCTGTGGTTGTTAAAGTGAGCGACCAAGATGAGTAGGAGCCCCAAGACAAGATACTAATGAATTCACTCGCGCATATGCCCTCTCAATAGAGGTGAGCAGGGGCAAGAGGGACACAATGGTGAAGTGTTTCCCTCTAGTTGTAGAAGGAATTGCACTCTCTTAGTTTTGGTCCTTGAAGTCGAGCTCTATCAATTCCTAAGAGCACCTAAAGAGAAAGTTCATGAATAATTCCCAAGGGACCTTTATAGAATCCATGTCCATGGTAAGCTTGTTCCATGATAAGTACAACCTGGAGAAACATTGAGACATTACTCCCAATAGTTCACTTTCACCAAGTTGTAGATCAATGGACTCTCTACATCTTTGGTTGTTGACGCACCCCGTGAAGGGGTCACCAATCTAGGTCTCCTTGATAATCTCCAAAGGAAGCCTATCTCCTCCGTAGCCCAACTGATGACGTACTTCAAAGAGTACACCCACTCTGAGGAGGGGCAACTCTGAAATACCGCCTCCATCCCTCAAGCACAAATACCCGAAGTCAAGGTCCTTGACACAAGAACTTCGAGCCCTGCCCCAGCCCAAGCATATGTACCTTCGAAGAAAAGGTATCTAAGCTAATATGAAGCAATAAGTACTTCTACTCAGAAGTGCTAAACATTGCCCGAGATAAAGCTCCGAAGTAACAACAAGGCCAAGTTAGAAGATGAGGAGGTAGCTCGAGGCCACCAAATGGGTCCCCCGGCCCAAGTCAAACCTATTTTTGTAATATGCATGGTGACAATAGGATCCACAATACTGATACATGTGAATCCATACTAGCCCTCCAAGAAGAATACCTCGGGCAAACTAGCGGTTGGGGGCCATATATCGAGCAACTAAAGCCCCCCCCCACCCCAAATAAGTGCAAGAGGTGGGATGGCCATATTTGAGCGACCCCCTCCCCTCGAATCCTAGTGGCAAGCATAATGCTACCCCCAAAGCTCAAATCCACCCTCGATCAATAGAAGTGGGTTATACTCCCCATTTTAGGTGGGGGGCCCTCAACAATCTTTCCAAGTAGCAAAGACGGGACTATTACAGGGAAGTAGGCCACATCGAGACTTCAGCCTCTACTTCCGCTATGCTAGAGTGGTCTCCCTTGTCAATCGCCTTCATGAAAAAATACGTGGTTGTGGCATCGAGGTCTATCGAGTGCTCATCGATGGGGAGCTCTACGGACATCATCTTCATTCATGCCTTTGACTAGATGTGCATCCCCCGGGAGCATCTTGGTTATTAGTAGAGGGAAATTCTAAATGAGCCTAGGTTTCAAAATGCATTACATTAGGTGATGTGAGAACCACTCCAATACCTTGGCCACTTTTGCAAGCTGAACCATCAAAATAAAGTTTCCATGGTACTACCTCAATTAGAGCAACATTGTTACTCCTACTAACATCTATGTGGTGATCAACTACAAAGTTAGCGACAATTTGGCCTTTCATAGCTCTTAGGGGTTCATAGGCCAAATCATACTCCATCAAAATATAAACCCACTTCCCGATTCTTCCACTTAGAATCGGCTTTTGCAACATGTGTTTTATATCATCGGTTTGGCGAATGACAACACATGTAGTAGGGAGAAGATAATGGTGTAATTTGGTACATGTGTAGTAAAGTGATAAACATAAGCGTTCCACAAACGCGTACCTAGTTTCGGCGTCCAACAGGCAGTGGCTCAAGAACATGATGATGCACTCTTTTCCCTCCACCTCCTGGGTTAGCATGGCCCCGATCACACTATCTTTAGCAGTGATGTATAGCTGAAATGGAATCCCGGCTTTGGGTGCCCTCACCACGGGTGGCGACGACAAACACTCCTTGATCTTCTCGAAGGCGCTTTTCTGACTTCCCCCAAGTGAACTCGACTTCATTCTATAGACGGAGTATGGGGACAAAGGCGTTAATCTTGCCAGACAAGTTAGATATAAAGCGATGCAAATAATTCATCTTGCCTAGCAACTTCTGCACATCTTTCTTGCATGTCGGCGTTGCAAAGTTTCTAATCTTCTCTAGCCTCTTAGGATCAATCTCTATACCTCTTTCATGAATTATGAAGCCTAAGAACTTGCCCGCCGACATGCCAAAAGCACATTTGAGTAGGTTCATTTTTAAGCCATACTGTTGCTTTCTATCAAAAGCAACATTCAAATCGGCTAAATGGTTCCCCATAGCATCTGATTTGACTACAACATCATCTATGTAAACTTCTAACATAACCCCTAACAAGTCATGAAAGATCAAGTTCATAGCACGTTGATATGTAGCGCCAACATTCTTTAAACCAAACATCATAATGACCCACTCGAACAAACCGACAAAATCAGGGCATCGAAAGGTTGTCTGGTAGACGCCATCTTTGGCCATAAAGATCTAATTATAACAAGCATTGCCATCAAGAAAACTTAGTACTTTATGTCGTGAAGCATCGTTGATTAGCATGTCGGCTATTGGCATTAGATACTCATCCTTCGGAGTAGCCTTGTTTAGATCCCTGAAATCAATACAAACTCGTATTTTGCCGCTCCCCTTATTTTCTATAGGCACAATTTTAGCGACCCATTCAGCATACCTGCATGGCCTAATAAACTCAGCTTTGAGTAGTCGCTCCACTTCTTCCTTAACTCGGTCATAGATGACCGAATTAAAGCGACGAGGAGGCTGTTTATAAGGCCTAAATCCGGATTTGATAGGTAGTAGATGCT
This sequence comes from Zizania palustris, assembly GCA_019279435.1. Classification (NCBI taxonomy): domain Eukaryota; kingdom Viridiplantae; phylum Streptophyta; class Magnoliopsida; order Poales; family Poaceae; genus Zizania; species Zizania palustris. The sequence continues at coordinate 844,964 of JAAALK010000080.1, read as the reverse complement.
CCACGAGCTCGCGGCTCAACCCTGGCATCTCTCTATACTCCCATGCGAAACAATCGACATATGACCGAAGCAACTTTATTACTTCGGCCTTTTCATCAGGCTGTAAATGTTGGTTTGCAAAAGTCGGCTTTGGGATGTTACCATCGCCTATGTCAATCCCTTCTAAAGGATCGGCCGACGCAAAACCTTGTGCTAATTTCTCTACTTCGCTAAAGTCCTCGATGGCTTTGGCAATACCGTTTTTAGCAGACCGATACTTCTCCACATGAGACTTTCGCCAATCTAGATTACTCTTGCTAGACATGACTACTAATTTAGAAACAGCCATGCTACACTAGCTGACTTTATAGATACTGGTACGAAACATCCTTCGGACACGCTAACAAAGTCATAATCTGAAAGATCTCTACCTGATAAACATTCTACTTTGTTGTGGATGGTGTTAATGGATACATCGACCAATGCTACCTGGGCCGAAGTATCTGCGGGTATGACCTCTACCTCATCACCGTCCCACTGAATTAGGCATTGGTGCAAAGTAGAAGGAATGCAGCAGTTTGCGTGAATCCAGTCACGCCCAAGCAACACACTGTAGTTACCTTGCACATTGACAACGAAGAATGTTATCAGCAATGTCTTGTTGCCTACTGTCAACTCCATGGAGAGCACGCCTTTGGCCTCGGAACTCTCGCCGTTGAAGACGTTAAGCATCAAGTTGGTTTTCTTCAGGTCCTCCTCGTCCCTTCCAAGTTTCTTCAATAGCGAGTAAGGCATTAGGTTAACAGTGACGCCACCATCAATAAGCATTCTAGAGATCGACTTCCCATCAATGTGACCTCTGACATAGAGAGGCTTTAGATGGCGAGTCGTATCCTCGGGTTTCTAAAAAATAGCATTGCGTGGGCCGAGGTTCAACTAAGTGACCTCGGCCTCATCCTGTGGCAGAGCGAATTCGGCGGGCAGCATGATGACGTTGATGTCCATTGCTTGGGGTGTAGGTCCCTCGGAGATGGGAGAGTATTCGTTGTCAAGCATGTCATCATCGTCGTCGCTCGGACAAGGAGCCGGGTTGGTTATCTCAACCAGCCTAATCCTCCATACCTATCTTGTTGTTGGCCGAGGGCAGATTTCTTCAAAGATAGTGTCTCGCTCATCCTTGGCTTTCTTGTCACGCATCTCCTGTGCCCGTAGACATTGCAGACGCCTCTTATATGATTTGGACATACTTGGAGGTGCCCAAGATGGTTGCGATTTGGTACCCTGTACCACTCCCTGGTTCCTGTCATTTTTGGCTAAAGTGGTACTGTCCAGCTCAGCCTCGCATGTTGCATGATCGGAGGGGTCTTCGATGTGGACCCTGCCAACTGGACCGGCCTCGTTTGGCCAATCGGACCAGGCTCCGGCGTGGGCTCTGACCTGAGTAGGACACTTACCTCTGTCAGGCTTCGACGAAGGGGCCTTCGGGATTGGGACTTCCTGAGACCCTATTTTGACTGTGATAGCTTCGGACTCCCTGTCCTTTGCCTCTTAGCATTTATATTTGACTTCATTCTGCGCGACTCAATTCAGAGGTACCATAGATAGCATGTGGATGATGCCCCCTCTGCTGTGTCTGCTTGTCCCTACCAGTCATATTACTCCAAAGGAAAACAAGGAACAGTGTTATGTTGCGGAGGGTACTCCAATTGTGATACGTATGGAGCCCACGGGGTCCCTGCCTAGTTGTATGGTGGAGGCATCAGTGGCTCCAGTGGCTTCACCCACTGTGAGCTAAACCCATTACCCGGAGGGGGGTTCGGCTAAGTTGATGGTGTCTCGGACCATATCAACAAAGGGTCCTGCCAGGCCGGAGGTACATTCGGCTAGTGCGAGCCAAAGCCTCTTGCCGGAGGGCTCGTCCAGAGTGGTGCTGGGTTCGGCCATTGGGGGCCAAACTCGTTCTACATGGGGCTCAACCACTGGGGTCCAAGGCCAATGTACGGAGGGTTCAGCCACTAGGGTCCGAAGCCACCATATGGAGGGTTCGGCCATTCTGGTCCAAAGCCACCCTCCGACCGCTTAGGCCCCTTCGGATGACTTAGCCTTTTTGCGCGAGGTCCTGTTTCCTTAGCTTTTCTTTGGTGCTTGTCTAACAACATCTGATATGTTACCTTCGGTTTCTTGCGAGCCCTAGCTGATGGAGATGTGCCAACATTATGCTTCCACACTCCTACTTCAGGGTTCTTAGGCATGAGTGTGTGTGTGCGCAGTTCTCCAATGATGACCATTTTCCCCTTAGTTGACTCGGCCTATTCTGGCTAAATCAGTACTCTCTTTTCATCGAGATCGACTGTGTTTACTGGAAAAGGGTCTTTTTCCAGCTTCATCTTTGGATTGGGGTCTATCTTCAATCGTCCTTCTTCTTTGGCCGATTGGACCTTCCGATAGAAAACATTGCAGTCATTAGTATAATGCGGGTGCGAATCATGCCACTTACAGTATGGGTGTTTCTTTAGCTCATCGGCAGATGGAATGACTTGGCCTTTAGGCAACCTGAGAAGCTGGTTCTTCAAGAGGAAATCAAATATTTTATCACACTTAGTTATATCAAATGAGTACTTGACCTCGCTAGGCCAATTCTTGGTGGGAGACGGTCGCAACTCAGAGCAAGTAACAGGCTTACTCTTAGCATTCCAAACCCATTCAGTCGCATACATTTCGGCCGAATCTTCCTCCTCCCCCGACTCTTCCTCGTTAGAGTGTTCCATGATGTGGACTTCAGCCCTAGGCTTGTTAAACGTCTTAATAAACTTCTTATCTTAAGCTCGACTTTCCTGGACCAGAGCTTGTTGCAAGACTTGGCTAACCTCTAAAAAGTGTTGGTTGTCTAGTCTCTCCTTAATCTCAGAACACAACCCACTAAAAGCCAGATCCGCCAAATCCCTTTCTGAAATATTAAGACTAAAACATCGATTTCTGGTATCTCAAAAATGCTTGATATACGGGGAGACACTCTAGCTGAATTTCTATCTAACCGAAGTCAAGTGTGAAAGCCTAAGTTTTGTTTCACCCATGTAAAAGTAATCATGGAATTTTTGTTCTAATTCAGCCCACGTTTGGATAGAGTTTAGCGGGAGCGCCAAAAACCAAGTGAAAGCGGTGCCGGATAGCGAGAGAGAAAATAGTCTAAGTTTTAAAGCGTTCGACCAACTAGCTTCTCCACACTGTGCCAAAAATTGACTAACATGCTCTAGTGTTGTTTTGTTACCCTCACCGTCGAATTTGGTGAATTTAGGGACTCTATATCCACGAGGGTAAGGTATTGTGTCGAAATGATCGGGGTACGGTTTCTGGTAAACCCTAGCTCGACCCCCAGGTACGAAGCCGGTGCACTCCCTAAACAGTGCGCGTATTCGCTCCTCAATTTCATCATGAGCTACTTCCTGCGCGCGTCTCTCATGCGGGGCGCGACACGCGGTGGGACGTCAGTGTGTCGGCCATGGGTTTCTTCCTCATGCGCTAGTTGTACAACGTGTTCGGGCCTACGCGCTTGTGCACGCGGCACAGGCAGCGTGAGTAAATCTGGCGCAGGCGTAGGTGGGGGCGGCGCATGGTGAGTAGTGCTGGCTTGGCCGTAAGTATAATGAATGGTCTCGGCCATGGATACTGAGGCCGGAGACGTGATGGTTTTTCTAGTACTACCGTTAGTTCTGTTGTAAATGTGATTCATCGGAGGTATACTAGTAATAGGAGATGGAGGCACGGCATCGGTAAAACCGAACCTTCTTAGTGTCGCGTCTATTTGAGAGCTAACTACCGAATCTAAATGGTTGGCTAGCGAAGCACTAACGGCTTGATCTACTGATGTGGCTATCTTCTGCTCAATTTCTAAACAAGATAAATGAGGTGATACTGGTGTTACCTGGATCCGAGTGAGGTCGGGGATGTTGACATCATGCTTGATGAAGCCTGTGCATGTCTTGACATAGCTCCTAAGCATTAGGTCCTAGAGTGCCTTCATCTTTGCATAGATCTCTGCTCGGTCTTCTGTGGAAATATCTTCAAGGGTATGCGTCATGATGTTGCGGTTGTCGATATCCACGCCCCCCATGTGATCCATAGGCAATGTAGATGTAGTAGTCGTTGTAGGTGTACCAGCGGCCAACGTAGATGTACTTGTCATGTTGGCGTAGCCTTCCCCGGCGGAGTCGCCAAAAAATGTGTTGACACGAAAACGTGCCCCCACACTTGGGTCAGTTCGACGATCCAAAAGTGTGCGGATACTTAGGGACAAGCCTAAGCGTAACATAACACCGACATCGCGTTCCGACTACCCTTAACCGTGGTAAGGGGGTGGAGTTGCCAGGTAATCAGATAACACAGAAATAATCCAATTAGCCGAAAGAAATATATTAAACAGAACAAATCAGCAAGCCGAGTGAAGCTTGACTGATTCAAGGTATACAGTTCGAAGGGTATCGCCGAAGGGTACCTTCGGTGTTTGATGCGAAGGGTCCCGCCGAAGGGTACCTTCGGTGTTCATACTGATATGGCCGAAGACTGGTTCCGAACAGATTTTGAGGCGATAATCACGTCCGAACAGTGGGGTTCAGTGCGAAGTCTCTAACACAATAAAATAACTCAAACGCAACGCGTGGGCGTGACTTCATCTAATGCGGGGTACGAGCGTGGCGACGCCTGTCGTGACGAAGCATGTTGCAAAGCGTGGTGGCGCGCGGGACTCGGTCACACCGACAACAGCGTAACGGTCTGACACAAGTAGTCGAAGTAGTAGTCTCGCCGAGGGGTGTTCTGGCAGCCTCCGAAACCAGTCTCTTGGCTCCAGACACCTCCGGTGAAGTGGCTCCGCACGTGAAAACCTGCAACAGAATAGATATCAAGTACCAATTTGGCCTGGGGGACCGAATTCTGCTAAGTGTTGCACTTGGAGCGAAGGTAGCAATCTATTACGCAGATTAGCGGATACTTCACAGATGAAGTAACAAGGCTATAGCAATCTATTACGTAGATTAACGGATACTTCACAAGTGAAGTAATAAGGATTACCACTATTCCGAAGTGGCCGTCGGAGGGCTTCTAGGCAAACCCACGAAGATTACAGAAAAGTAAATGTAAAAGTAAAGGTACGGTTCAAAACTAGGGCTTTGTGTTGATTTGTGTTGGGGGGGGTTAATGAACCAGCCTCACCCCTATATTTATAGGGGCTAGACTTCTAATCTCTAAGGATAATCTGATAGGAGATAGACTAATCTGATAGAATCTGATATGTGTTTGGGCAGAATTCTGGAGATAGACTTCGTATCGGAGAAATTCCAACAATTCACAGTCGGTATGGGGATCAAGCTCTTAAATTCACAGATTTGGTAAAGCCTAGGACCCACCACGGATGTCGTATGGTTAAAAGAAGTCAAAAGAGGTCCAGTCAAAGATGGTCAAAGAAGCCCATCCATGACGTGTAACATGACCGGATATGAAGAAGCCGGTAGAGATAAAAGTGAGAAGAATATAAAGGTTATTTGGAATCAGTTAGGATAGATTGCTTGGACAGCAAGTCTCCGAACTATAAATATGTATCCCTTAGTTAGGTCAATGTCCTCATGGCTGGATCAATTTGATCTCTTGAGGCATCGGCTAAAATAGTACAATCACTACTACAAAGCGACACTGTAGCGGCGGGCAAAACCGACCTGTAGTCGCGAGCATCCAGTCCGCCTCTGCTCTAACGCCACTGATATGTCAACGAAAAATGGCACCTCATCAAACTGATTGTATTCTTCTTCGTCTTCGACTCCATCAACTCCAACAATTCTTTGTTTTCCTGGAGCAACGATGTATTTTTTCTCATCTTTAGGATCAAGTATGTAAAATACTTGTGCCACAGATTGAGCGAGTATCCAAGGGTCATCTTTATAAGCCACCTTATTAAGGTCAACTATCGTAAACCCGTAATCATCCACCTCCACACCTTCTGGATGTCTGACCCACTGGCACTTAAATACAGGGATTTCTATAGAGTTCCCGTAGTTAAGTTCCCATATTTCTTCGATGTATCCATAGTAAGCATTCTTTTGTCCAGTGCTATCTTCTGCTTCTCCTCTGACACCACTATTTTGGCGCTGACTCTTTTGATCCTTTGCTTTGGTATAGAATGTGAAACCATTGATGTCATACGCTTGCCATGTTTTAACCATGCTCAATGGACCGTAAGACAATTTATTTATCATCATCTCTTCGTCGGTTTCTCCAATCGAAAGGTTTAGATCCCTCAGCCATGATGTGAAATAAATTTTGTGTTCTTTCATAATCCATTGCTCATCGCGATCTTCATTCTTTTCACGAAGCTCTTGCAGGTGTTGTTCAACATATGGTCTCATAATTGCCAACTGATGCATTACACTGTAATGTGATTCTCTTATTGTTTGGTAACTATTGTCTCGTATGATTCTCCTGCCTTTAGTTCCTTTACCGGTGAGTCTTCCATGGTGCCGGGACACGAGAACTCCTATTGGTCTTCCATCTCTTATGTAATCTGCGTAGCACTCAATAACTTCCTCAGTCGTGTAGCCCTCTATCATGGAACCCTCTGGATAAGCACGATTTCGTACGTAACCCTTGAAGATAACCATTAGACGCTCATACGCATACATATTGTGCAGGTACGTTGGACCGAGAACAAAGATTTGGTCTGCTATATGTATCATATAGTGCTCCATAATATCAAAATATGAAGGAGGAAAGCACATCTCAAGCTGACACATAGTCTCCCTCATTTGTTTACGTAATTCATTTAACTCTTCAGTGTCGATCACCTTCTTTGATATGACATTGAAGAAGTGACACATGCGTGTTATCACCATCTTTAGAAATGAATGTTTGACTCCTCTTACTGCGATGGCGAGGAATAGCCCAAGCATAACATGACAATCATGAGTGTTGTAGCCGCTCATCCTCAAATCTACTACGGAGACAATATTCTTTATATTCGTTGAGAATCCTGTTGGAACTCTAATTCCATGTAGACACCTGCAGATTGATCTTTTCTCGTCAATTGTGAGGTTATAGCTAGCAGCTGGAAGGAAAAATTTTCCATTGGCCCTTTCCTGTGGGTGAAGCTCGGGTCTAATTCCGAGAGTTTGAAGGTCCCTTCGTACTTTTAGTCCATCTTTTGATTTGCCCGGTATGTCTAACAAAATACCGATAGTGCTTTCGAAGACATTCTTCTCAACGTGCATTGTATCGATAGCATGACCAATCTCCAACTCCTTCCAATAGGGCAAATATCTAAAGAAGATCGACTGCTTTTTAAATGGAGCGTCCTTTGAAATTTTTTCAGATTTCTTCCTCTTCTTTCCGAAAACAACTTTGATATTCTTTACCATTTCGAATAGAAATTTGCCATCTCGATTTCGTGGAGGTTGTCCAAGCTCGATTGTACCGTCGAAATGGTTCCTATTTCTTCGATATTTGTGGTTTTTTGGTAAAAATCTGCGGTGTCGCATATATATCGTCTTAATGAATGATGGAAGATGCATAGATTCTGTCTGGTCCACACACACTACACATGCTTGTCTTTCCTTTAACCTGTCCTGTTAGGGACATGCGTCCTGGGTTGTCAGCTATGGTGCAAAAGATTATGGCTCTTAGATTGAAGTGTTCTTTCTTGTGCTCATCCCACACATAGACACCATGTTCCCATAGACGTTTCATATCCTCCATCAAAGGTTCTAGAAAGATATCAATGTCATTGCCAGGTTGTTTTGGACCAGAAATTAGAGTAGTGAGCATAAGGTATTTTCTTTTATGGCACAACCATGATGGAATGTTGAACAAGCATAGAAAGACTGGCCACGTACTATGTGGGTTCCTCATCTCACCGAAGGGATTCATTCCATCCATGTTAAGTCCCATCCTGATATTTCTAGGATCGTCCGAGAAATCTGGATGGGCCAAGTCAAATGATTTCCACTGCCTAGCATCCGCAGGGTGCCGAAGTTTTCCGTCCTTCTTTCGCCCAGCGAAATGCCAGATTAATAGTTCAGCATCTCTAGGATTATAGAACATACGTTTCAAGCGATCAATCACCGGTAGGTACCACATTACTAAGGCTGGAACTTTCCTCTCCGTCTTTTTTCCAGGATGGTCTTCAATAACATTTTTATTCCTCTTCTGCAACCTCTTATTCTTCTTCTTCTGGTGGTCATTGTAGTCCTCCACACAGTCATTTGGACATTTGTATCGACTCGCGTTGCACTGCGGACATCTCTCTAACAATCCATACTCTTTTCGATATATGATACAGTGGTTCGGGCATGCATGAATCTTCTGAACGCCCAAAGTCAACAGACAAATCATCTTCTTTGCTTGGTACGTATCAGATGGTAAACCATTGGGTTTTGGCAAAACCTTTTTTAGGAGTTGTAAAAGATCTGAAAAACTAGTGTCAGACCATCCATTGCTGGCCTTCAGTTTCATAAGCTCAAGAATTGTGTACAACACAGTATACTGCTTATCGCATCCGTGGCGTTCCTCGTAAAGAAGGTTTTTTGATGCTTTGTCAAGTGCTTCAAAGTTATCGTATCCTTTGGTTGTAGTTCTCTGCAACAACACCTCAGGCGCAACATTTCGCATCAGTTCCTCCACATCAAAGGCGTCATCATCATCATGTTGATCAACATCATCATGTGTTATGTCGGATGTATGATCACCACCTCTTCTATGTTGATGAGCATCTTGCGGCACATCAGAATCTTCAAGAGGATTTTGGCCCATCTCACCGTGTTTCGTTCATATATAATAGTTCTTCACGAAACCATTTTTCAACAAGTGAAATCGTATGGTTTCACGATCTGAACACGGATACATCGCTTCGTTTTTACAAACATTACAAGGACAATATATTGCCTCTTCACTCTGACGGGAATCATATTGTGCGGCAGCTTCAGTAAATTCAGTTACTCTGTTAAAATATGCCACCACATCTCCATCGTTGGACGAGTACATCCAGGACCTATGCTCCATCTAAACATATATTATTTGAAAAAATATTAATAAATTCATTATTGTTAATTTTAGTAATTTACAAATTGGAAATATATTGATTTATTATGGCTCATAACAACATTAATTAAAAATCCTCAATGCATTAATTCAAACTATTTATTAAGCAGAAAAAAAATTATTAAATAAATTAACTATATTGGTTTCTCTGTCTCCAAACAACATAACCCTAGATCTATAATCATAAATCAAATTAAAAAAGAGATTAAAATGACGTAAATCAATATACAAGTGATGAATAATTGTGAGGAGGGTCATATTTGTTCATTTGGGAGAAGGAAACACTGTAAATGGAAGATTATTTGAAAATTTCTATTCACAAACCCTAAATTAGTAAAACACTAATAAATCATTGTATACATGATTAAATACAAAATAAATGTGAGATTCGGAATGGATTTACCTCATAGAATGAAATCCTTCAAAAGAAACGAAAACAAAGCCTCCCCCCTCTTTATCTAGATTTTTGTCGCCATTGTACGGACAAACTTAAATGCGAACTCCAGTAGAGCTCGTGGAGGAAGAAGCTGCGCATTTATAGCTAGAATAGTAGTGGCAGTCGCAAGTGATGTCATCAATACTTTAGTGGCGGCAATATTAGCAGCGGCGGGCAGCACCAGCGCCCGCCACTGCTATTGGTATAATAGTGGCGGTCCGGGATGATGTCAGCACCGACCGCCACTACTTTACCTCCATGTACCAATAATAGTGGCGGGCGCTGGTGCTGCCGTCAGCACTAGCAACTGTAGTGGCGGGCATCTAATAGCCCGCCACTACAGTTGTTTTGCCCAACGCCACTACAGTGACAGTTTGTAGTAGTGAATCGCCGGTTTATTTCGGTATATTGGCTAGGTCTAAGGCTACATCAGTTTAATCTCTAAGATTGTTGTGATTTAGGTGTGGTAGTCTGAGACTTGCTTCATCGGTTAGGTCCAACATATCTTTATATTGTATATTCTTCATGTTGTATACTGTTCATCTAAATAAAGTGTGCCTGATACTTTGAAGTGCTGTTAAGTTCATCATGACTAGCTACTATCTTAGTTAGGTCCAATCTTGTTATTGTGATGATTTTGATGATACAGATATGTTATCTGGCATGTTTTATTTATTTCTGTCGGAGTATAAGCTGATAGGTTATCTTCAATTCAATGTTATATCCTATCAACCATCAGGAAATGCTCATAGGCCCATATGTGTAATTTGTCCATCTCATCGGCTAATGGCACATTTGCCTTGGTCGCTCTGCCTTGGTCATCGGCCTTATGGCCGATTGGCGTTATTCACTCATGACTATTTTATCCTCACCACAGTCATCGGCTTGGCAACTGATCGGCTATGTTACTAATGTCATTTTCTCTATTTCCTTATTAGTTGAAGGGTCAAACTAATTGGCACGCCTTGAACTCTTTTTCTAAGATTGTAGGACCTGTACTAGTTAAAAGATTTTCCAGGCCACACGTGTGTCAAAGTGTAACAAAAAAATACACCAACACCTCACCAAGGCACTCACCGTAGGACAAGATTTGCCTGAAGGGGTGTTTTACGAAGAGCTCAACACACCTTAAGTTCCAAAGTCAAAGGTGAGCAAAGTGCTATGCGTTCAAGATGACGATTGGTGAACCCCCATCATGGCTATGCTTCATGGCGAAGCCTATTTACCCGAATGCCAATAAATCTTGAGGCTATCGACATAGGGTCTGGAACTATCCTATCATCAATGGACTACTCTATAAATCTAGAGTATGTTGACCATTGTTGTGTTGTAGTTCAAATCAAGACAACCAAGAGACACTTTGAAGCATCCATGAAGGCCTATGTGGGAGACATCTTGCGCCAAGGGAACTCACCGACAAAACACTTCATCAAGGACTTTATTGGTCGACAGTAATGGCACATGCCGCCTTAGTATGCACATGCCAAGGTTGTTAATGGATGGGAAGATGGATTCATTGACCACCAACTCCGCTACAAGTCATCACCCCGGTATGGCCCCTAGCCCGGTGGGGCATGGATTTAATTAGAGCTTTCCTGTGGGCTAACGGGAACTTGAAGTTCGCAGTATCAGGCTTCACTTGATTTATCCAAAGAGATGGGACTTCGAGCTATGGCCAACCTAACAAAGTATCAAGACTAGACGAAGTCATTGTATAATCCCAAGGTGGAGCCCACGGAGTTACACCTTGGTCACCTGGTCCTACGAAGTGTTTTTGCGCCCGGCAAGATGAGCAACAAGTGGGAAGGCTCATATATTATACTTCATTCCAATATAACGGGTTCATTCAAATTGTCCCGCATAAAAGGTGAAGAGCTAAGGCATGTATGGCATGTGGAGCACCTGCGTCATTATTTCTCCTAGGACCTGTAATCCTATTCAGTATAGAAGTCTATTCAAATAAAGTGCTCCATGAGTAATAAATTCCCCTAAGGTATGATGAACACCTTAGGGGGATATGGTTCGCATGATATAGAACTTCAAACATACTCACGCGGTGATGGACACATCGTTTTGTATGTACATATTCGGAGGATGTATATCAGGCTTACTAATTACCGCTACCCGAAGCCACCGGCTTAGCATAAGAAAAATCAAGTCTAACATGTGTTGAGTGCATGACGCTCTGTGTGAAGACCAAAGCCCAATGCTTGACTTAGCTCCTCAAGTATGGCCTAAGGTATTGACTTCGAGTTCTGATATAGAACACTAATAAAAGGGTGCAATCCGCTCCACCATCACTGCTTCAAAGAGCCTTCAGGCCATGGCAATGAATATTTGGACTCCGAGCAACAGCTCGAAGCATCCATAAAAAGAGTCTAAAGTGACCACAAAAATCGAAGCATGGTTTCGCCATGAAAATTGGGACTCCAAGAAATAGCTCGAAGCGCCCATAAAGAGTATGAAGCGACCACAAAAATCAAAGCATTGCTTCACCATGGAAATTTGACCTTCAAACAACATCTAGAAGCAGTAGTTATAGAGTCTTAAGTGGTAGTTAAAATCGAAAATTGACCTTGCCTATGAGCGATCTTCAAGCTTATATTCAAATCATCATAAATAAGGATAAGAGTCTATGCAATGTCAAACTCACTCTATCAAAAAGGGGGCACCGAATGGCACACCACTATTTGAAGCACATTTCGTTAACAACAATTACAATACGAACTTTGATTATAAGAATAAAGGGGGCACTGAGCAGTATACCCTTGTTTAGAACCGTGCTTGTTGAAATAACTACAATACACATGTCTCATACAAAGTATACTTTGTAATAAGCTTTATTCTCACAATCAAAATCATTAATACTAAACACGAAGTACACCAAGATTGCTTCATTACAGTAAAATCATGGGAAAGCATTATCGAAGTCTAATAACTAGCGGGCACACATTGTAGAAAAAGTGGATCATCTTTTCTGTTTATTCTTTCCGTGAGGACCCCCTCGGCTAGATGAACCCTCACCACTTCATGATCGCCCCCTCTTCATGGCATGTAAGACCCTTCGTTCTTCTTGAAGGTCGGCCTAGGTCCAAATCATAAGTGGCTCAGAGTCGAAAACTGATAAGTTAAGCTCCTCATCGTAGGTTGTCCCTTGACTTCGGATGAAACTTGAGTAAAATCATCCAGCTCATAGGAGAATGATGAGCTATGAAGAGGCTCTATTTTAACATGTGTCAAAATCTCGTGGACCACTTTGGGGAGAACTACGCCTGAAGGGTCCCATGGCACTGTGAATCGAGGCCAACTTTTAGACTTAGCTATTGTGTATACTACCCATTGTTGATGAAGTGCCTCCAAAGGATCGAGCACATCGATTTCAAGATTAAGTTTGATGCCTAGACAAGTCAAAATATCCTTGTATTTCATTAATATGTCTTGAAGTTTACATTATAAGACTATGTGTTGGTGTGTTTTTTGGTCACACTTTGGCACATGTGTGGCTTGGGAATCTACTTCACTCCAGTGCAGGTCCTACGTTCTTAGAAAAAGAGTTCAAGGCGTATCAATCAGTTTTACCCTACAATTGATAAGGGAATATAAAATATAGCATTAGTAGCATGGCCAATTGTCTATTGAGCCGATGACCGCGACGAGGGCGGGATATTCTTGGAATATCATGCTGATCGGCCATAAGGCTAATGACCTGAAATGAAGCAATCGGGCAAGCGTACCATCGGCCGATGAGATGAACAGTGAACCGCGTAGGCCGATGAGTGCTTTTCCGATAACTTATAAGATGTAGCGTGGAATCAATGATAACCCATCGGCTTGTACTCCAACAGAAATAAATAATACGTGCTAGATAACATGTTGTTTGGGGAAAATACTTCATTCTCATGATCCATCAAGATTCCAAACAAATACATTATACAATGAAGATAAAAGCAAGGGTCTTAATATTGGAGCCGAAGATGCTCTCCGAACTGAAGGGCTCAAAGCCAAAAGGTCCGTCCAGGCTCCGGTCCGAAAAGACCCTCCAAAAGGCTCCCCCTTCGGAGTGGAAAACAACCGGAAGGATGGGACGACTGCTTTATCAACATCCTTCGAGCATGTTTTACCATATTAATTGTATAGGGGATACCGAAATAGTATCCACTATGTTGGTTGTAATTAAGGGGCAAAAAGGTCTTTTCCTTAGAGATTTTACCTATAAATACCTCCCTTCTCGCCTTGTAAGAGGCATCGAATATTCAGATATTCAATACACACTTCAAACTATTCCGAGTTATTATCCTATTCGGAGGCTTGAGATAGTCCGCATTCACAAACACTTCATTTGTCAGTTCTTGGTCTTATAGAACCTATTAGCGTACTCCGTTGCGCCAACAGTTGGCGTCGTCGGTGGGGAACTTATTAGTAAATGCTAGTTCTCTGCCACTCCTTGTATTTCGAAGTATGTTTGCGGAGGGAGCTTCGGAGTCCCAGGATTCCACGCACCCTTCGGCAAGGGGCTTCAAGTACAGTTCGAAGGCCTTTCTCGCCTTCCACCACAATTCGAATCCCTCGGTCTCTGGACCCTACTTGGCTTCGTAAGTCATGCCTCCCAAGCGGAGCATAGGCACCGACCCCCTCTGAAGGTCCTCTCAGACCTCTGGGGCAGGACCTTCAGATATACCCCAAACTCCTGAAGTAGTCAATAACCCCAGAGCAACCAGAGCCCCTCGGGCAGCTCCGTCGGTGCTCCAAACTGACTGTGTCAGCTCCCGAGACCCGGAGGACCCCTCCGGAGGAAGTGAGGACCTCCCCGAAGACGTGGCCGCTCAGGTGGCCCGACTTTAGGCAGAGGTAGAAAGATGGAGGCAGGAGGTCACGGATAGGCTTCATCCTTAGGCCAACCCTGCCGCTTCGGAAACACATCAAGACGATGACCCCAACTACTATCCCGAAGCCCCCCAAGTTTGAGAAAGTACCAAGAACGCCTCCTTCGACGATGAGTATCTGCTGCATCCAGACTTGCATAAGGTGTGCTTCGATCCCAAGTTCCAAGCCTTGAAGCTGGACAAATACTCCGAAGTGGCTGACCCTAGGGAATTCTCTCGCTCTTACGCTCTTGCAATAGAAGCTAGCGGAGGGGTCCGAAATACGATGGCATAGTGTTTCCCCCTTGCGATAGAAGGCATAGCCCTTCGTTGGTTATGGTCTCTAAAGCCAGGATCAATTAAGTCGTGGGAGCAATTGAAGAAGAAATTTGTAAGTAACTTCTAGGGGACCTTAGTAGCCCCGATGTCTACTGGAAGCCTTTTTCAAGTGAAACAACAGGCGGGAGAAACTCTTTGGCAATACTTCACGCGCTTCGCCCACACCAAGTCTCAGATCAAGGGGTTGTCCACGTCATCTGTCATGGATGCGGTGCGTGAAGGTGTAATGAACCATGGCCTCCTCGACAAACTCCATCGCATGTCGGTGTCTTCAGTGGCACAGCTGATGGCATACTTTGAGCAGTATGCCAAATAAGAAGAATGGTGTCTTCGAAGGACTGCTTCGTCCACACAAACCCTCCCCCAAGAAGTCAAGATGGAGCTAAGGGCTCCGAGTGCTCCACAGGCCCCCTTCGATAATCGTTGTCACGGTCAGAGAAGGGGAAGGAAGCATCCTCACTCCGAAGTATTGAATATTTCCCCCTCTGCTCCAAAGATACCTCCCAACTATCAATAGGCTCAGGGCAACAAAGCTAGTGGCTCGAGACCACCAGGGAAGACAGCTGGCCAAAGCCAGACTTTCCTCTATTGTGTGCATGGTGAAAACAGAAGTCACGCCACCAAGGATTGCAAGTCCATACTGACTCTCCGGATCGAGTATCTTGGGAGAAACATGGGTCAAAGCACTATAGACTGAGCCCCTCCGGCAGCATGACCGGAGCCCGTGCAAACCATCGGACATGTAGGCAACCTCGAAGCCCCTATGCAATCTATGGTCGCCAACATTATGCCACCACCGAAGCAAGAAGATCTTCAAGATCGTGGCAAGTGAGTGGTCCTACCCATCTCTGGAGGGGGGATCCTCGGTAATATGTCGAAGCGTCAATGGAGAGATTACATTCGTGAAGTAGGACATATTGGGACTTCAAACTCGGTTGCAGAAATGCCCGAGTAGTCCCATGTGCCCATATTATTCTCCACCAATGATGCTGCAGGGGTGAAGTTTCCCCATGCTGACCCCCTCGTCATGTCGGTTGATTTGGCAGGGGTGGAAGTCCGAAGGGTGCTGGTCGACGGTGGAAGCTCCGCTGACATACTCTTCGTCCAAGCCTTCGATCAAATGAGAATTCCCCAAAGGCATCTACTTCTAGCAGCTCGCCTACTCCAAGGCTTCGCAGGCCCTCCTCTTGATGCCCTCGGCCAAATAGGCCTTGAGGTTACTTTCAGTGAGGGGCACTTGGCTAGGACTGAAGAGGTCATTTTCGACATTGTCGATGCCCCGTATGCCTACAACACAATCTTCGGAACTGGGATGTTGAATCAATTCGGAGTCGTGGCGCACCACAATTATTTGTGCCTCAAAATGCCCATGTAAGGAGGAGTCCTTACGATCCTTGTAGATCAAGCTACAGCTCGGAGAGCAGAATATAGCCATGGCCCATCTCTCGATCCTCGGCAGATAAAAAGTGTGCAAGAGCACTTGGAGGAGTCTTCATGGTCCCAGGACCCTTCGAAGAACCCTTTCCTCAAGCCAAGCCCATAAGGTGATGTAGTCACGAGGATCATTGTCAAAGAAGACAGGGAATACCCCATTCAGTTTGGCAAGGGGTTGCCTTCGGAGATCACCACTTCGCTAGAAGAAGTGGTTCGAGAAAATTTGGTTGTCTTCACCTGGTCAGATGAAGATATCCCCGGAGTTGACTAGAGCATTATCGAGCATAGCTTGCTCATCAACCCTAAGGTTCGACCTATTCGCTAGGGGCTCCGCAAGCTGTCAACTGACAGAGCAGACCTCGCCAAAGCAGAGGTAGAAAAGTTTCTAAGAGTCGGAATTATTAGGGAGGTGGCCCACACGGACTGGCTCACATCTCTGAATAAAGCATGCCCACGAAACCCCTACCCCATGCCCCGCATTGATCCACTTGTTGACTCTACGGTTGGCTCTGAGCTCCTGAGTTTCCTTGACGCATACTCTGATTACCATCAAATATGGCTGAAACGCAAAGACGAAGCCAAGACAAGCTTTATAACCCCTTACGGAGTATTCTGTTACGTCTGAATGCCCTTCGGCTTGAGAAATACCGGGGCAACTTTTTCATGTCTTATTGCTAAAGCTCTAGGTCACTAGATAGGCCAAAATGTTGAAGCCTATATGGATGACATTGTAATAAAGAGTGCCTTAAAGCACCAACATAATCTAGACTTAGCAGAAACTTTTGAGAGCCTCCGAGCATGTGGAGTTCGCCTCAACCCTGAAAAATGTATCTTTGGAGTTCAAGCAGGAAAGATTCTAGGGTACTTAGTTTCGAGCAGAGGAATCGAAGCTAGCCCGACGGAGATAAGTGCACTACAAAGGATGGCTCCGCCTGAAAATTTGGAGCAAGTCTAGAAGCTGGTCGGATGCCTCGCAGCTCTCAGTAGATTCTTGGCCAGATCAGCAGAGTGAAGCCTCCCAATTTTCAAAGCCTTAAAAGAATCCGAAAGATTCAATTGGATGCCGGAGTGCTAGAAAAGCTTTGGTGAAATCAAGGACTACCTCAAGAATCTTTTAATGCTTACTGTGCCCCTTGCAGAGGAAACTCTCCTCCTATATCTTACATCAACAGGCTCCGTAGTCAGCGCAGTGCTTGTTAGAGAAATAGAGCTCAATGGAAAACTGGTGCAGAACCTAGTATACTTCGTTTCAGAGGCCTTGTCCGGAGCAAAAACACGGCACTTCGAGCTAGAGAAATTCACGTATGCTTTGGTAATGGCCTCGCGAAAGCTAAGGCATTACTTTTTAGCATACAATATAATTGTTCCTACATCGTATCCCCTTGGCGATATGCTCTGGAGCAAAGACTCCACAGGAAGAATTGGAAAATGGGATGTCGAGTTAGCCCGCTTCGGCATTTCCTTCACCGCAAGAACAGCCATTAAGTTTCAAGTTGTGGCTGACTTTGCTATAGAGTGGACTCCATCTGCAGTATGGGCTTCGGAAGAATCATACGAAGGAGTGTGGACGGTGTACTCCGACGGAGCATTTCAAGCATCCGGAGCTGGTGCTGGAGCCGTGATAATTTCCCCTTCAGGCCAGAAAGCAATGTACTCTGCAAGGCTCAACTTTAAGTCCACTAACAATATTGCAGAGTATGAAGGAATCCTGCTTGGTCTCTGCATGTTGATAAAAGCTTCTAGGCTTGGCATCCACATCTTGCGAAGTACTTAGAAGAAATCCGCAAGATGGAGGTGTTATTTAAAGGGATTTCCATCTGGAGCATCCCACGAGCATATAATCATCATGCAGACATCCCGGCGAAGGCTACTGCCGAAGCATTGGATGTCCCAGAAGGGGCTTTTTATGAAGAGCTTGTCAACCCTTCGGTGCCTCAGCCACCATCCACAGAAGTACTTTGCATACCAATCAATTGATTGGCAGAGCCCAATATTAGAATTTTGCAGAACAAAGCAAGTTCACTCGAAGGCCTAGAATTGGAAAGGTTGCAGTCAAGGGTCCGGAATTATAAGCTTATAAACAGAGTGCTAGACAAAGCCGGAGTCTGTTCTCCTCTAATCTGATGCATCTCGCAGCCTGAAGACCAAGATATACTTCGAGAAATCCATGAAGGCTTGTGTGGTAGCCACTTAGCCCCTCAAGCTTTAGCAGGAAAAACACTTTGCTAGGGACTTTATTGGCCAACAATTGTAGCAGATGCAGAATCATTGGTTCGAACCTGTCAAGGGTGCCAATGGATGGGAATACAAAGCCATCGTCCTCCAACACCCCTTCAAGTGATTGCTTCGGTATGGCCGATGGCACGATGGGGAATGGATTTCATCAGCCCCTTCCCAATGGCGAAGGGCAGCTTGAAGTTCGCGGTGGTAGCAATTGAATACTTTTTTAAATGGGTCGAAGTCGAACCCTTAACTCCTATCACTTCGAAAAATGTGTAGAAATTCTTCTAGCAAAACATTATTTGCAGGTTTGGAGTGCTAGGTAATTCTACGAAGGGCTAGGCATTAAAATGTGCTTTGCAACCGTCCGTCATCCCCAATCCAACGGAGCCATAGAGCGGGCCAATGGAAATATTCTGTCCGGTTTAAATCGGAGGATTGTAGGGTTGGCAAAGGGGCTGTGGACCAAAGAGCTTCCTAAGATTTATGGTCCAATCAGACCACTCAAGCTAGGTCTACAGGTTTTACCTCATTCTGGTTGTTGTTCAGGGACGAGGCCGTGACTTCAACGGAGCTGAAAGGTAGATCCCTCCACACAATAGAGCCAGAAGTTAAAGATGAAAGGAAAACTTCGCTCGACTTGTCCGAAGAAATGAGGCTTCGAGGTGTCGCCAATTTAACAAAGTACCAAGACCAGACGAAGGCATGGTATGACCCGAAGGTAAAAGTTAATGAACATAGATCGGGTCATTTGGTACTGCGAAGTGTAATTGCTCCGGGGAAATTAGGAAACAAATGGGAAGGACCATATATTATCCTATGCTCAGGGCACCCCGAATCTTTTAAATTAGCAAATTTAGAAGGGGAAGAATTAAAGCTTGCATGGCATGTGGAGCACCTTAAACGTTATTATTCTTAGGGTCTCCTTGTAACAAATTGTAAAGTACCTTTATAAATGAATAAAAGCTTGTTGTTCGAATTATGTTTACCCCTAAAATATTCCCTACCCTTGGTGGACGCATCAGGGGAACGGAGATGCTTGTGGAGGTACGCATCTTTCATCAGAACCCAATAAACGACCTTTGAACCACTAGTTCGGAGCTTTCGTAAAAGAGCCGAAGGTAGCCAAAACCTACGGATTTCAAGCCACCGGCTTGATAGCATGCATAGAAGAGTATAAGGACTATAAAATCACGAAGTCTGAACCACTGGTTCGGAGCATTCGTAAAAGAGCCGAAGGTGGCCAAAACCTACAGATTCTGAGCCACCATCTTGATAGCATCCGTAGAAGAGTCTAAGGACTATAAAATCACAAAGTTCGAACCACTAGTTTGGAGCATTCATAAAATAGCCGAAGGTGACCAAAACCTATGGATTCTGAGCCACCGGCTTGATAACATCCGTAGAAGAGTCTAAGGACTATAAAATCACAGAGTCTGAACCACTGGTTCGAAGCATCCGTAAAAGAGCCGAATGTGGCCAAGACTTGCGGATTCCGATCCATCATCTTGATAGCATCCGTAGAGGAGTCTAAGGACTATAAACAAACATATTCCAAACCTCCGGGTTCGAAGCATCTAGAAAAGAGTCGAAGGTTACCACTCTATAAGGTTTCAAGGCCCCAGCCAAATGAACCCCATCAAGAGTCCTAAGTGACCAATTTTGGAGCTCTAACTTCTAAGTTTGAAGCCCCATACGAAGTCCATAGCGACTATCTTTTTCGACTTCAAACTATTAGTTCGAACATACAGTTCGAAGAACTCTACTAAAAAGTAGAGTTTGTGGTTATCAAGGATTATTTGCGAAGCCTCGGCTTTAATATGCCGGGCATTGTGCGTGACCGGCCGTATTGCATTGCATAAGGCCCCCCACCCACAAAGAGGGGCAGGGGAATAAAGAACAATCAAACGATGCTTTTCAAACAAATTATATTGCTTGGTTAAATCACATTACAAACATCATAATCAAGAAAAATTAATATCTAAGCATAAGTAGAAGCGGAGGCCTCTCCGACCCCTAGAGCTACCTCCAGGACCAGCTCAGTCTTCGGAGCCTGGAATTCTTAAAACCTTCCTTTTGGTTCGACTTTTATTGCCCTTTTGTGAAGCTCTCTAGACTCTCTGCTCTTCCTGAAGTTCAGCCCAAGTTAGAAGCCGTTCGGAGCTAACCTCCGACGGATCCTCGATTTGCTGCTCCGAATCAGACCAATCTACATACTCCGAAGACGAAGACGTTATTACTTTATCTTCTTCTTTGATGTAAGAGAGCACTTCACTAAAAATATCAGGTGCTATCTCTTCATGTTCCCCCCGAGGAACGGAGAATCATAGGCGCCTATAAGGCCTTAAACTCTCAAGAATAGTACACTGTTGGCAAATCCCTTCGTTAAATTCTAATACTTCAAGATCAAAATCCGAAGCATACGGCAAAACCTAAAAACAAACATCCAAACAAAGATTTTTCATTAATTGAAGCAAAAAATATTACAAAGTCTTTTTACATAGCAAAAGTGCCCTAAGAGGCTAGACCTTCAGGTCTAGAGGTGGAGCAGTTGATGGAGGTGGAGCCGGAGGCCTCATTTGTTCTTGCCTCTACCGACGGGCTTCGTCAATCCATGCCTTAGCCGCAACTTCGCTATCTGCTTTCCAGGTTGCCCGGAAAGCTTCCCAAGCTAAGGCGACGTCCAGCGGTGGTTGCAACAAACCCTCGTCAGTGAAGCCTGCATGTGTCGAACCCTTCACCGGAGTAATGGAGACCACGATGGCTTCGAGGTGATGAAGGATTCCGATCCCAGCTACTTGTTCGGAGATCTATCTATAGCGAGTACCAAAGCCCTTCATCATCTTGGCTGCCACTTGGATCATCTTGAGTTTACGGCCAAGAGGTTCATCCGTTGCAGCTGAAGAAGATGGGCAGACTGTTCCAAAATACTCCAGAACACCCTGGAGAGTGTCCATGGTCTGGTCACCCACCTCATTGTGCTTCGCCTTGGCCCTTGTCATGCCAGTGGCAATGGTGGAGAGCTCAGCTATCTTCGTCATCAGATAGTTCTTCTAAGACAACGCTTGCTGGAGCACTTCTCGGAGCCGCACAACCTTGGCCCCGGAAGTCACCTCCGCTGCTCGAAGCTTGTCGACTTCAGCTCTGAGCACCACCCACTCTGCTTGAAGCTCCTTGATTGAAGACACCAAGCCCGCTTGAGCATGCTGCTCCGTTCGAAGCGCCTCCTTCGCAATGGCCTTTGCCCTCTGCTCTTCGAGGAGTTTTTCTTCCAATTGTAGGGACTTGTCTTCGGAGCCCTTAAGAGCCTCCTAGAGTGTTGTAACCTTCATTTTGATCCGATCAAATTCGAGCTCATTGGAAGTCACCGCCGCTCTAGCAAGAACAATTTGCTGCAAAAAGCAAAGTAAGTATGGTGCAATTACAATAAATTAAATATATGCTATGTCCTTCACATACTTGGAGGGTAGCCCTTTCGAGGGCAATGTTTAGCTCTGTTCCACTAGCTTCGCTCAGTGCAGAGACCAGTTCAGAGTTGCCAACCTCTTGGCTCATTTGAGCCAAGGGCTACAAGAGAGGTCGAAGCCACCCTGCCTGCTGCTCCAAGAATGGAGCTAACAGCGGAAGATGGGACAGGGCCCTCCGATCGTCTTCGGCGGGATCGTCCTCCGTAGCTTCCACCAAGGGATCATTCGTCGACCCCGATGGCGTCATCACCAAAGAAGGGAGAGTCCTAGGCCAAAATTTGCCTCTACCTCTCCCCATTGTGGGAGCCGCCGGAGCCACGTCTTCCATTGGAGTGTCACTCTCCATCGGAGTGGACTGCTCTGTAGGAGTGACCCCCTCTTTTGAAGTAGCCTCCGCTATAGCCTCATCCCTAGCTAGAGCCAAGTCCTCCGCCAAGGCTCCGTCTCGGGTCAGAGCCATGTTGCTCCCCGAGGCATCTACAAACATAAGGTATTTGTCAATCATCTAAAATATATTGCCAATACAATGAAATTATTTCAAGTATGATGAATCAAGGAGTAAAGATCGAAGGCTTACCTCCATCTCAATTTTGGGGAAGAATTACGGGATCCCCCGAATACTCATACAATCTGAGGTACTCCTCGATGTCCTCCCTTTAAGTTTGGTTTGGAGTGGCAAACGTAGAGGCCCTTACCTCCGTCACCACCAATCCGATCACGGGTGAATTGGAGCCCTCCAGCTCCACTCCCTGAGCTCCTACGAGCTCAGTTTGGACTGCCTCCTCCCCTTCGGCCACCGGCACCGCCTCAACATCAACCCGAGGTGGATCCTTGGTTTCGGTCCGAGAATCCCCCTCACCACCCTCCATGAGTATGGATTCAAGCTCCCTACCCATTCGGGCCTCCGAAGTCTCCTCCTCTTTAGACTCCTCCGAAGAAGAGATCTGAATCTCCAACAAAGGTGGGGACACCGAAGGAGACGGGGGCTTAGCCTTCCGTGCTACCTTTTTTGTCAGAGTCTTCACAGCCTTGGAGGTCCCCGTAGCAGCTTTCCTCTTTCGAGGAACCAGGCCCGCTACGTCAAAGCTTGGAAGAAGAGGGGCTTCAATCACGAGTGCACTGCACACTCGGTTGGAGTGTTCCTAGCTCCCGACTAGCTCTACCCTTCGTTTGCTTCTCCGCTGCGGTAGGGGCTCCAATCACCCTCTCTGCTTCCCGAGTTATTTGCTTCGGAGCCAGCACCAATGGAGCCACTGAAACAAGGTAACAATCTGTTAAAAAAATTATAGATATTCTTTGAAAATAATTTAAGTGTAGGAGATATCAAAGAATTACCTAGAGAGTTCAAAGCAATCTCTCGAAGCTCCCCCTCCGAAGTGTTGTGGAAAATAATGGGCCAATCGGCCCCAAGCAGAGGTATCCGAAGGGCGATGAATTCCTCTATCAAGTCACGCATGCTCATGTGCTTGGCCACCAAAGATAGCAACCCAAGTCACGTTGAAAGAAGACTTGAGTCCGAGGTCACCTCTGCTTCCCTCCTATACCAAAATTCTTGCAGGGGGCCCACAAGGCCGAAGTCTTCACCAACTTCGGCATAAAACCACCAGAGTATCCAATCAGAGTACCACCGGTCATTGATCGCCTTCGTCGGGAAGTTCTTCAAGTGCCCCCTTTCGGAGCTGAAAGTTGACACTCCCGAAGGCCACCAGCAGTTCGGAGTCTCTGGGCCCGTCGTGCGGCTTGGGTTAGCACGAAGCTTCATGGGTCACCGCAAACACTTTAGACCTTCCTTCGCACCCTTCGTCTCAGAGGGCCCACTCAAAGACCGCCAGCTGAGCTATGGCATTCAGAGATAGTTGTGGCAAAGTAACATGGAACATCTCCAATACCTCCGTTAAGAAGTCTATTGCGGGGAGCCCGAGTCCAGCTTCGAAGAAGGCTTCACAGACGACAACTTCTTTGCCCCTCGGCATCGGTATGACTTCTTCTCTAGGGATTTGAGTCCTCATTCCTGGTCCCAGTCTTCCACTCACTGCCTCTTCTACGGACTCTATCATGCAAGTCGATCGCCCGAGGATGAAGGTTTGCTTCAGTGGCTTCTTCGACGGTCGGTGAAGTTCCCGCGGGTCCTTGGGCCAGGAGCCCCCTGGAGCTCCCTGTTGACACGGAAACGTGCCCCGCACTTGGGTCAGTTCAACGAACCAAAAGTGTGCGGACACTTAGGGACAAGCCTAAGCGTGACGTAGCACCGACGTCGTGTTCCGACTACCCTTAGTCGTGATAAGGGGGGTGGAGTCGCTAGGCAATCAGATCACACAAAATAATCCAATTAGCCGAGAGAAATATATTAAACAAAATAAAATCAGCAAACTGGTCGAAGCCTATCTACTTAGAAGTCTGGTGCGAAGGGGTCGCCAAAGTATACCTTCGGCGTCTGGTGCGAAGTATCCCGCTGAAGGATGCCTTCTTCGTTCGGACTGATCTGGCCAAAGATGAACCCTAAACGGATCTGGACGCGACGATCACCTCTAAACGGCGGGGTTCGGTGTGAGGTCTCTGATACGGCAAATTACAGAATAATGACGCAAGGGCCACGCGCGGGCGTAACTTCGTCTGGTGCGGAGTACGATCGTGGCGAAGCCTGTTGTGATGAAGTGCGCTAGCGAAGCCTATCGATGAAGCCTATAGTCTCGCCGAATGGTGTCCTGACGACCTCCGAAACTGATCTCTCTGCTCCAGACACCTCCGACGAAGTAGCTCTGAACATAGGAACCTGCAACAAAGAGAGTGCAAAGTACCAATTCGGCCTGAGGACCGAATTCTGCTAAGTGTAGCACTAGTAGCGAAGGTAGCAATCTATTACGTAGATTAGCGAATACTTCACAGGCGAAGTAACAAGGCGATAGCAATCTATTACGTAGATTAACAGATACTTCACAAGCGAAGTAACAAGGGTTACCACTGTTCCTAAGTGGCCGGTGGAGGGCTTCCAGGCAAACCCACGAAGAGGTACAAAAAAGTAAAGGTAAATAAATGCGATCAAAGCTAGGGGTTTGTGTTTGATTTGTGTTGGGGGGGCCTCTACGCTAGCCTCGCCTCTCTATTTATAGGGGCTTAATCTCTGATCTAATCTGCTATTAATTCGGCCAGATGGAGATAAAAAAACTTAGCTGGAATTGTATACAACTCTATCTCTACCGAAGTGGGCTTCGGCCAGGCCTGTCGAGGCCTGCTCCTCGAGCCGAAGCTTTGGTGGCGTGGGCCTCCGAAGGCTTCCTGGCCGAAGGCCGTGGGCTGGCCAGAGGCTTTCGGAGCCCACAGCCCAATGGACCTTTGGTCCTATAGGGCTTCGGCCTGACCCCGGACATGTGTATTTTTGGCCCAAATTACGAAAATTGATATTCTGACAATCTCAGCCATCAATGCCATTTTTTGCTATCAACACATGCCCCCTGCCTTTTAGTGAACTGAGTGAACTAAAAGCACAACGAGCTGAAGACGATACCATCCATATCGGCTTTTTTGACACCCTTTATGTTGTTTGCCACACACTTGGGAAATACCTTTTCAAATACCTACCATTCAAAGCTCTTCGAAACCGCTCTCCTTACAGACATTCCAACATGTATGCATTACCGGGAGCGATTTCGGCTACCTTAAAAGGACCTTCCCAACTAGGTGACCATTTACCGAATTTGGGACTCTTTGTGCCTAAGGGCAAAATCGTCTTCCACACCAAGTCTCCCACTTGAAACGGTTTTTGTTTAACCTTCTTATTGTAGGATTTAGCTACTCTCTTCTTGTCTACTTCTATGGCTTCTAAAGCCCTTAGTCTCTTATCGGTCACTTCCTCTAGATTATACTTCAGAAGAGTTTCATACCCGTTGACCGATAAGCCATCTTGCTTTAACACTCTTAAGGAACCAAGGTCTACCTCTACAGGAAGAACGGCTTCTTGTCCATATACCAACTCATACGGACTGACCTTGGTAGCACCGTGCTTTGCAATTCTACAAGCCCATAACGCCTCGGAAAGAACTTCATGCCACCTTTTAGGAAACTCTTCAATTTTATTCTTAATGAGCTTAATCACGGTTTTATTACTAGACTCAGCCTGACCATTGGCCTGAGCATAGTAAGGTGAAGAGTTTATCAACTTAATACCCTAATATTCGGTGAAGTCCCTCACTTCTCTAGAAACAAATGAACTACCTTGATCCGTAGTAAGAGTTTGAGGAATGCCAAACCTATGTATGATTTGTTTCAAGATAAAATCTCGTACCTCATTGTGAGTCATGTTCTTGAGAGGCATGGCCTTGGTCCACTTAGTGAAGTAATTCGTCGCCATCAACATGAACCGATGCCCTTTTGAGGAAGGAGGGTGAATCTAGCCGATGAAGTCTAAACCCCAACCTCGAAATGGTCATGGCTTGATAATAGGATTTAGCAATGAGGCAGGAGCCAACTGAATATTGCCAAACCTCTGACATGCTACACACCCTCTATAGTACTTCAAACAATCTTCAGTCATAGTCGGCCAATAAAAACCTGCTCTTTTGAGCATCCAACTCATTTTCTGGGCCGACTGATGAGTGCCGCAAAGTCCTTCATGGACTTCTCCCGTAGCCACCTAGGAATGTTCATGGTATAAACACTTTAATAGTACTCCATCAATGGTTCGGCAGTACAATGTGTCATCTATCAGCACGAATTTGAACGCTTGTCACCGAACCTTCCGATCAACCCTTTGGCTAGGGTCTCTCAAATACTGGACGATTGGGATTCTCCAATCGCCCTTATAGGTTTCATAGGGTCTAGTTGGCTCACCTTCTGAAAAAATTTCTGAATTGCTGACTTCGGGGTGCCCCCCGAGCCGTTCCTGCTCCTACCGAAGCCTGGCCAGGGTGGCCGTTCGGAGTGCGTTGGGTCGAAGCCCTCCGGAGGGTTCGGACTCCAGGGAGCCTTCTCCATGCGGGAGGCTTCGGCCTACAGACTTCGGCATGCCAGGTCTCTCAGTTGGCAGAGTACTCCGGTCCAGGGACCTTGGCACACAGTGGCCTTCGGCGGCCAAAGGGGTTTGACCCGGAGGGTGCGCCTGCCCACTGTTACTGGCTTCGGCAGTGAGACCAAGCATCGGCTTCTCCAATACAGAAAATTCTCCCCTCCTGACTTGGTAACCAGATGCTTGCTGAGCCAAATCATTTGCGACTGAATTGGCTTCTCTTGACACGTGAGAGATTTTGAAGTCATTAAAAGCAGCAACTATGTCTAGACATTTATCCAAGTAACTATTCAGCAAGCCGTTAAAGCATTGAGAATTTTTAGCTACTTGTTGAACTACTAACAAAGAATCACCATATGCGTGGACATGTCTAGCACCTATAGATTCTAGTAATTCAAGACCTAGCAATAAAGCTTTGTATTCGGCTTGGTTATTAGTGGAAGAAAATTCTAGATGGGTCGAAGTTTCAAAGTGCATTCCATTAGGTGATATGAGAACCACTCCAATACCCTGGCCGCTCTTGCAAGCCGAACCATCAAAATAAAGTTTCCATGGCACTACCTCAACTAGAGCAATATCGTCACTCCAGCTGACATCTATGTGATGATCAACTATAAAGTTGGCTACGATTTGGCCTTTTATCGCTCTCAGGGGTTCGTAGGCCAAGTCGTACTCAATCAACGCGTAAGCCCATTTTCCGATTCTTCCACTTAGAATCGGCTTCTGTAACATGTGCTTCATAACATCGGTTTGGCAAACGACAACACATGTAGTGGGGAGAAGATAATGGCGCAATTTGGTGCACGCGTAGTAAAGTGATAGACACAATCATTCCACAAACGTGTACCTAGTTTCAGCGTCCAGTAGGCGGCGGCTCAAGAATGTGATGATGTACTCTTTTCCCTCTACCTCCTGGGTTAGCACGGCCCCAATCACGCTATTTTCAGCAGCGATGTATAGTCAAAACGGAATCCTAGCTTTGGGTGCTCTCACCACAGGTAGTGATGACAAGCACTCCTTGATTTTCTCAAAAGCACTTTGCTGGCTTGCCCCCCAAGTGAACTCGGCTTCATTTTTTAGCCGAAGTATGGGGACAAAGGCATCAATCTTGCTAGACAAGTTGGATATAAAGCGACGCAAATAGTTCATCTTGCCTAGCAATTTTTGTACATCTCTTTTGCATGTCGGCACTACAATGTTTCTAATCTTCTCAAGCCTCTTAGGATCAATTTCTATGTCTCTCTCGTGAATCATGAAACCTAAGAACTTACCTGCCGACACACCAAAAGCACACTTGAGTGGGTTCATTTTCAAACCGTACAGTCGCATCCTATCAAAAGCAACCTTCAAATCGGCTAAATGGTTTCCCATAGCATCCGATTTTAACTACAACATCATCGATGTAAACTTCTAACATAACCCCTAGCAAGTCATGAAAAATTAAGTTCATAGAGCGTTGATACGTGGCGCCAGCATTCTTCAAACCAAAAGTCATGACGACCCACTCGAACAAACCAACAAAACCAGGGCATCGAAAGGAAGTCTTGTAGACGTCCTCTTCGGCCATAAAGATTTGATTATAACCAGCATTGCCATCAAGAAAACTTAGTACCTTGTTCCCTGAAGCATCGTTGATCAGCATGTCGGCTATCGACATTGGATACTCGTCCTTTGGAGTGGCTCTGTTCAGATCCCTAAAATCAATACATACACGTATCTTGTCGCTTCCTTTCTTCTCTACAGGCACAATGTTAGCGACCCATTCCGCGTACCTGCATGGCCTAATAAACTCAGCCTTGAGTAGTCATTCTACTTCCTCTTTAACTCGGTCATAGATGGCCGAGTTAAAGCGATGAGGAGGCTGCTTATAAGGCCTAAATCCAGACTTGATAGGCAGCCGATGCTCCACGAGCTCGCGGCTTAGTCCTGGCATCTCGCTATACTCCCATGCGAAACAATCGACATACGACCGAAGTAACTTTATTACTTCAGCCTTTTCATCGGGCTGTAAATGTTGGTTTACAAAAGTCGGCCTTGGGATGCTACCATTACCTATGTCAACTTCCTCCAAGGGATCGGCCGACACAAAACCTTGTCCTAATTTCTCTACTTCGCTAAAGTCCCCGATGGCCTCGGCAATACCATCTTTACTAGACTGATATTGCTCCACACGAGACTTTAGCCAATCTAGATTACTCTTGCTAGACATGACTATCAATACAAGAACAGTCATGCCACTCCAGCCGGCTTTACAGACACTGGTACAAAACGTCCTCTGGATATGCTAACAAAATCGTAATCCGAAAGATCTCTACCTGACAGACACTCTACTTTGTTATGGATGGCGTCAACCGATACATCGACCAATGCTACTTGGGCCAAAGTATTTGCGGGAATGACCTCCACCTCATCGCCGTCCCACTGTATCAGGCACTGATGTAGGGTAGAAGGAATGCAGCAATTCGCATGAATCCAGTCGTGCTCGAGCAGCACGCTGTAGTTACCTTGTACGTCGATGACGAAAAATGTTGTTGGCAATGTCTTGTTGCCCACCGTCAACTCCATGGAGAGTACGCCCTTGGCCTCAGAGCTCTTGCCGTTGAAGCCATTGAGCATCAAGTTAGTCTTCTTCAGATCATCCTCGCCCCTGCCAAGTTTCGTCAACAACGAGTAAGGCATTAAGTTAAGAGTAGCACTGTCGTCGATGAGCATTCGGGAAATCAACTTTCCATCGATGTGGCCTCTGACGTAGAGAGGCTTCAGATGGCGAGCCAAGTCCTCGGGCTTCTCGAAGATGGCGTTGCACGGGCCAAGGTTCAATTGAGTGACCTCGGCCTCATCCTGCGGCAGGGCGAACTCGGCGGGTAGCGTGACGATGTTGATGTCCATCGTCTGTGGCACGGGCCCCTCGGAGATGGGCAAGTAGTCATCGTTGAGCATGTCATCGTCATCGTCGTCGCTCGGACTAGGAGCCGGGTTGGTTATCTCAACCGGCTTCTCCCTCCATACCTGTTTTGTAGCCGGCCGAGGGTGGATTTCCTCAAAGATAGCGGCATGCTCGTCCTCAGCTTCCTTTTGGCGCATCTCCTGTGCCCATAGTCTTTGCAGGCATCTCTTCTGTGATTTGGACATGCCTGGAGGTGCCCAAGATGGCTGCGGCTTGGTGCCGGGTGCTACTGTTCGGCTTCCATCAACTCTGGCCGAAGTTGTACTATGCCCTTCGTCCTTGTGCACCCTATGTTCGGAGGGGCCTTTGCTGCGAACCCTGGTATTCAGATCAGCCTTGCCCGGCCAATCAAAACTGGCTTCGACGCGGGCTCCAACCAAAGTGTGGGACTCACCTCTATCAGACTCCGGCGATGAAGCCTTCGGGATTGGGACCTCCTGAGACCGCACCCTGATCGTGATAGCTTCGGACTCCCTGGCTTCGGCCTCCGCGTGCCCGCACCCTTCGGCTCCGCTCTGTATGTTCCGATTTAGAGGCACCACGAACAGTCTATGGACAATGCCCCCCTCCGCTGCGTCTGTTTGCTCCTGCCATCCATAATACTCCGAAGGAAAACAAGGCATAATGTTAGGTTGCGGAGGGTACCCGACCCAGATACGTGTGGAGCCCACGGGGTTCCTGCCCAGTCATATGGCAGAGGCATGGGTGGATCTAGTGGCTTCACCCACTATGAGCCGAACCCGTTACCTGGAGGGGGGTTCGGCAGGGTTGACAGTGTCTCATACCATACCAGCGAAGGGTCCCGCCACGCTGGAGGTATGTTCGGCCAGTGCGGGCCGAAGCCTCTCATCGAAAAGTTTGTCCAAAACGGTGCGGGGTTCAGCCAATGTGGGCCGAAGTTGCTATATAGGGGGTTCGACCACTGAGGCTCGAAGCCACCGCACGGGGGGTTCGTCCATTGAGGCTCGAAGCCACCGTACGGGGCGTCAGGCCACTGTGGCCCAAAGCCGTTGTGCGGAGGGCTCAGCTGCTTCGTTCCGAGGTCACCCTCCGAAGGTCTTGGATCGTTCAGTTGTCCTAGTTTCTTAGTGCGGGGACCTGCTTCCCTGGCCCTTCTTCAATGCTTGTTCAACAACATGTTGTACATTACCTTTGGCCTCTTGTGAGCCTTAGCTGAAGGGATGTTAATGTTCTGTTTCCACACCCCTACCTCAGGATTCTTTGGTACGAGCGTGCGAGTGCATGGCTCTCCAACAATTACATCCTTCCCCTTAGCCGACTCGGCCTGTTCTGGCCGAATTAACATCTTCTTCTCGCCGAGGTCGACGACGTTAACGGGAAAAGGATCTTTATCCAGCTTCATCTTCGAATTATGGTCTATCTTCAATCGTCCTTCTTCTATGGTCAATTGGATCTACCATCGAAAAACATTGCAGTCGTTAGTATTATGTGAATGTGAATCATGCCACTTACAGTACGGATGCTTCCTTAACTCATCGGCAGGCAGAATGACTTGACTTTTAGGTAACCTGAGAAGCTAAGTTTTTAAGAGAAAATCAAATATTTTATCACACTTGGTTATATCAAATAAGTACTTGACCTCACTAGGTCGATTCTTTGTGTGAGATGGTCATAACTCAGAGCAAGTGATAGGTTTTTTTTAGCATTCCAAACCCATTCGGTCGTGTACATGTCAGCTGAATCCTCCTCTTCCGACTCCTCCTCGTCAGAGTGTTCCATGATGTGGATTTCAGCCCTAGGCTTGTTGAACGTCTTAATAAATCTTTTATCTTTGGTTCGCCCTTCCTGGACTAGAGCCTGCTGTAAGACCTGGCTAACCTCTAAAAAGTTTTGGTTATCTAACCTCTCTTTAATCTCGGAACGCAACCCATTAAAAGCTAGTTCCGCCAGATCCCTTTCTAAAATATTAAGGCTAAAACATCGGTTTCTAGTATCCCTAAAACGCTTGATGTACTCAGAGGCATTCTCGTTAGATTTCTGCTTGACCGATGTCAAATGTGAAAGCCTAAGTTATGTCTCACCCGTGTAGAAGTAAACATGGAATTTCCGCTCTAAATCGTCCCACGTCTGAATGGAGTTCGGCGGGAGCGCCGAAAACCAAGTGAAAGCGGTGCCGGATAGCGAGAGAAAAAATAGCCTAACTTTTAGGGCATCTATCCCGCTGACTTCTCCACATTGTGCCAAAAATTAACTAATGTGCTCTAGTGTAGTTTTGCTACCCTCGCCATCGAACTTAGTGAATTCAGGGATTCTATAGCCACGGGGGTAGGGTACTGTATCAAGATGGTCGGGGTATGGCTTACGATAAACCCTAACCCGTCCCTTGGGCACGAAGCCGGCACACTCCCTAAATAGTGCGCGGACCTGCTCCTCTATGTCATCTTGGCATGTTGCCTGTGCGCGCCTCTCATGCGGGTGCATGACACGTGGTGGGATATCGGCGTGTCGGCCATGGGCCTCTTCCCTGAGCGCTATCTGTATGACGTGCTCGTGTCCGGGTGCTTGCGCATGTGGTGCGGGCAGCACGGGTACCAGCGCAGGTGGTGGTGCATGGTACGTAGTGCTAGTTTGACCGTAAGTGTAATGATTAGTCTTGGCCATAAGTGTTGAGGTCGGAGACATGGTTGTGCCAGTGCTGTCGTTAATTCTGCCGTACACATGGTTTGCTGGAGGTGCACTGGCAATAGGGACCGGGGGTATGGCCTCAGTAAAGCCGAACCTCCTGAGAGTTGCCTCTACTTGGGAGCTGACTGCTAAATCTAAATGGTTGGCTAGTGAAGCACTAACAGCTCTGTCTACTGATGCGGCTATTTTTTGCTCAATCTCTAAAGAAGATAAACGAGGTGATACAAGTGTTACCTGTACCTGAGCGAGGTCGGGGGTGATGATGTCACGCTTGATGAAGCCTGTGCGTGTCTTGACGTAGCCCCCAAGCATCATGTCTTGGAGTGCCTTTAACTTCACCTCGATCTCTACTCGGTCCTCTGCGGGGATATCTTCAAGTGTAGGTGTCAAGATGTTGCGGTTGTCGATATCCACGCCTCCTATTGTGTCCATCGGCGGTGTAGATGTAGTAGTCAACGTAGATGTACCGATGGCTGATGTAGACGTACTTGTCATGTTGGCGTAGCTATCCCCAGTGGAGTCACCAAAAAGTGCGTTGACATGGAAACATGCCCCGCACTTGGGTCAGTTCGACGATCCAAAAGTGTGCGGACACTTAGGGACAAGCCTAAGCATGACGCAGCACCGACGTCATGTTCCGACTACCCTTAGTCGTGATAAGGGGGTGGAGTCGCCAAGCAATCAGATCACACAAAATAATTCAATTAGCCGAGAGAAATATATTAAACAGAATAAAATCAGCAAACCAGTCGGAGCCTATATGCTTCAAAGTCTGGTGCGAAGGGGTCGCCGAAGTATAACTTCGGCGTCTGGTGCGAAGTATCCCGCCGAAGGGTGC
This sequence comes from Zizania palustris, assembly GCA_019279435.1. Taxonomy (NCBI): domain Eukaryota; kingdom Viridiplantae; phylum Streptophyta; class Magnoliopsida; order Poales; family Poaceae; genus Zizania; species Zizania palustris. The sequence continues at coordinate 811,716 of JAAALK010000080.1, read as the reverse complement.
CTTTGGCGTTCGGACTAATCCGGCCGAAGATGAACCCCAAATGGATCTGGACGCGATGATCACCTCTGAATGGCGGGGTTCTGCGGGGTTCGGTGTGAGGTCTCCAATACGGCAAATTACAGAATAATGACGCGAGGGCCGCGCGCGGGCGTAACTTCGTCCGGTGCGAAGTACGATCATGGCGAAGCCTGTTGTGACAAAGTGCGCTGGCGAAGCCTATCGACGAAGCCTGGAGTCTCGCCGAAGAGTGTACTAACGACCTCCCAAACCAATCTCTCAGCTCTGGACACCTCCGATGAAGTAGCTCCGAACGTAGAAACCTGCAACAAAGAAAGTTTGAAGTACCAATTTGTCTTGAGGACCGAATTCTGCTAAGTGTAGCACTAGTAGCGAAGGTAGCAATCTGTTACGCAGATTAGTGGATACTTCACAGGCGAAGTAACAAGGTGATAGCAATCTATTACGTATATTAATGGATACTTCACAAGCGAAGTAAGAAGGGTTATCACTGTTCCAAAGTGGTCGGCGGAGGGCTTCCAAGCAAACCCACGAAGAGGTATAGATAAGTAAAGGTAAATAAATGCGATCAAAGCTAGGGCGTTGTGTTTGATTTGTGTTGGGGGGCTCTACGCTGGCCTCGCCTCTCTATTTATAGGGGCTTAATCTCTGATTTAATCTGCTATTAATTTGGCCGGATGGAGATAAAAAACTTAGTCGGAATTGTATACAACTCTATCTCTGCCGAAGTGGGCTTCGGTCAGGCCTGTCGAGGCCTGCTCCTCGAGCCGAAGCTTCGGTGGCGTGGGCCTCCAAAGGCTTCCTGGCTGAAGGCCATGGGCTGGCTAGAGGCTTTCGGAGCCCACAGCCCAATGGACCTTCGGTCCTATAGGGCTTCGGCCTGACCCCGTACATGTGTATTTTTGGCCCAAATTACAAAAATTGATATTCTGACAATCTCGGCCATCAATGCCATTTTTTGCTATCAACACTCCCGCCATTGCTTTTGTCGTGGATGCGGCCCAGGCTTGCCATTGTGCCAAGGTCGCAGTCGCTGCAGGCACTCTTACGCTTGTTCTCGCCATCGGTGTAGCACTCAAGAGTTTCAGAGAGCAAGAATGAAAGAAGGAAAGTATGGGATTGTTAAAGCGAGAAAGCTTTGTAAAAACATCCCACCGCTGATCACTTTCCTCTTTTATAACTACTCCGCCCTTGTTCGGCACGATTCGCGTATATTTTTACATTTGCAGATTCAACCCACGTCAATGACAGATAGGGCCAAAGGATGAAAGAATGTAAATCTGCGATAAACTTTTGTAGCTGTTAATTTCTCTAAAGGCCTAACGGCTATTTGAGAGATAACAACTATAAAAGTAATGGCTCTTTGCAATTTACTGTCGTTATGATGGTCCATTTCCTTCGGAGCAATCATGTGGAGGACGAAGTTCAGAGTCCGAATTTGATGCACCTCCGGCACCAAGAATGCTTCGAATGGTTATAATACCTTGCACTCTTTCTAAGGTCCTAAGCATGAAAATATTTCTTGCATATACTGCTCTCCTTGTTGTACAGGCTATCCAGAGAAACATATTCTAGGGGCTATTGTTGGGGGAAAATACTTCATTCTCACGATCCTCCAAGATTCCAAGCAAATACATTATACAACGAAGATAAAGGCGAGGGTCTTAATCTCGTAGCCCAAGATGCCCTCTGAACTGAAGGGCTCGAAGCCGAAGGGTCCGTCCAGGCTCCGGTTTGAAAAGACCCTCCGAAAGGCTCCCCCTTCGGAGTGTAAAACAATTGGAAGGATGGGATGACTGCTTTATCAACATCCTTTGAGCATGTTTTACCATATTAACCCTATAGGGGATACCGAAATAGTATCCACTATGTCGGTTGTAATTAAGGGGTAAAAAGGTCTTTTCCTTAGAGATTTTACCTATAAATACCCCTCTTCTCGCCCTGTAAGAGGCATCGAATATTTAGATATTCAATACACACTTCTAACTATTCCGAGTTATTATCCTATTCGGGCGCTTGAGATTGTCCCCATTCACAAGCACTTCGTTTGTTAGTTCTTGGTCTTATAGAACTTGTTAGCATAATCCGTTGCGCCAACACGTCTATATCATAAAAATCATCACAATAACTAGATCGTACCTAACCAAGACAGTAGCTAGTCATGATAATCTTAATAATATATCAATAAATCGAGCATGCTTTATTTAGATAAACGATATACAGCATGAAAGAGATATAATAGCAAGAGATGTCAGACTTAACTGATGAAGCCTCAAACTATCACACCTAGATCACATCAATCTAAGAGATCAAACTGAACTGATGCAACCTTAGACCTAGCCAATACTCCGAGAATAACCAGTGACCGTATTGTTTCAATGTTCACCTCAAGAGATCAAACTGATGCAGCCATGAGGATACTAATCTAATGGATACGGACGTCGGGGGTGGCGCGACTCACCCTTCGCTAGAGATCAAAACGATGCAACCCAGCCCCAAGTGTCGAACCCCACCAGAATAAACCTTAGAAGCCAAGGGTGGCGATGCGCCGAGTAATTGATTGACAAAGATGTGTTTTCTAAGCTAACTAGGGATACATATTTATAGTGCAGATACTTGCCATCCAAGCATTCTATCTTAACTGATTACAAATAATCTTCATTTTCTCTTTTTGCACCTTATCTCCATCGGCTCCTTCTATGTCCGATCATCTTGTAACAGTATGGTCGGGTTTCCTTAACTTTATTTGATCGGACCCCTTTGACTTCTGTTGATTGTGCGGCATTCTTAGTGGGCCTAGGCTTTACCAAATCTTGGCGTCAACACTATGCCTACGATAATTACAAAGGATGCCTAAAAGATACACCTTCGATGGGGGTTGGCTTAGGCTAGTCGGAGGAGAAGGTTGCCCCGTGCGTAGTTGGCATGAAGCCTGTTGAATCTCTAACATGGCTGCGTGGGCCTGCGCCTTCCAAGGCTCCTAAAGGGGATGCCAAGCTTCAATGACTTCAAAAGGTGGTGAAGTCTGTCTTGGACCACCAAAAATGGCCGGCACACCGAAGTCACTATTTGAAGATGCTGACACCCCACTTCATGGAGCATCTATGACATCCCTTGATCGACTACCCTTCCCGTAGTTTGCACAAAGATAGTCAGGGTCTACTCCGTCATGGTCATGCGTGAGGTGGCCCCAATGTATGACAACTGTCATTTCATTGGTTCCCCTCCGCTCAAGCTTGGGGTTCGGTAGTTAGTCCCCAAGCGCCCGAGGACACCAATGATTTTGGTGATGTCTTTGTCTACTAAAGTTATATATCTGGCCTGTTCATCCTCTAGGGCTTGGTTGGTTGCCAAGAGCCATGTAACTTCCTCATCTAGAGCTTGCTCGGTGGCACGGAGTTTAGGATTGTCATTCGCTAAGACCTCGTTAGCCTTACAGAGAGAATCAACCTCAAAGCCCTATATTGTCGTAGCCTCGTGAGCCTTAATAGCTTTGGCCTTTAGGGCTTTGATGGCCCCTTCATCTTAGCACTGACATTGGGAGGCCTCTGAAACCTTGTGGCAAAGGTTGTCGAATTTGCTATCCACGGTCATGGGCTTCTCTAAAATAGCACTCTGAAGAATGATTCTTTGTTATTCTAGCATTTTTGAATGTTTTTCCCTTTTTTCTATTCTCTATACCTTGAACTTCCCTTTTTACCCCTGGAAGTTAGACCGTCCCACGCTTTCTTCATCGCACACCACGCCGAGTCACCGACCACGCGAGTTGTCGCTACCCACCGCTGCCACCCGCCACCACCATCGCCGTGCCAAGATAGCCACTGCCCACCACGCCAATCCAGTTGACGCCTGCTGCCCACGGCCTCCCACCGCCGGATCACTGCGCCAGGACAGGTGGGGGTGTCCGCCTCGCGTGCCCTCACCACGCAGAAGAGATTCAGAACTGCCACCATTGCGCTTGTGCATTCGATCAAAATCAATTTGCTTCTATGTAAGATTATTTATTAAATATTCATTTTCTGAAATTCATTTATTAAATTTGTCATTTGCATTAGGTCTGGATGTCCTAAAAATGCACGTAACGTTGTGGGCAAGTGGGCAAATCCATCTTCAGAGTTATTAGTGTATAATTTGTTTCACGTAGTGGTTGTTCAGTGTTACAAAAGAGTAATTGGATGATTAATTTTTGATCTATGGATGACCTGTTAATTGCCATGAAATCATCAGTTCTTGTTTATGGTGACCTACATTAAAACATCTTTAATAGTTAATATCATATTGTTCTTGGTTCGGTGATGTGCCCAGTCGTTGAAACTGATATTAGGCTATGATTTACTTTGTATTGAAATTCATGATTAATTACAATATTTTTGTGATCAACAATTTAATTGATTTTTTCTTTTTAGTAGCCATGGACGGGGATGACAACACAATAAAATATTCGATTCCATTACTAGAAGATAACACAATAGATTGGGATTCGATACAAATTCAGGAAGAAAGGGAGGAGGATGGAATAACATAAATTTGCAGTGAAGAACATGTTTATGCACTTTTAGAGTTCAATCGCGAGGATGCGAGGGAAGAAAACATGAGAACATTGAATTCAAGAGATGGTGGAACTAATGCTTCTGGAGTTACTAATGCTTCTGGATGACAACACAATAAAATATTCGGTTCCATTACTAGAAGATAACACAATAGATTGGGATTCGATACAAATTCAGGAAGAAAGGGAGGAGGATGGAATAACATAAATTTGCAGTGAAGAACATGTTTATGCACTTTTAGAGTTCAATCGCGAGGATGAGAGGGAAGAAAACATGAGAACATTGAATTCAAGAGATTGTGGAACTAATGCTTCTGGAGTTACTAATTTAGAGGGTATTGAAGGTGAAACTATGCTAGTGGATGATTATATTCAAGAGGAGAGAATAATGGAATATGACATGGATAATTCCACTATGAATTTAGGCGCAATATACCCTTGTATGGAGAAATTTCGATTAGCTATGAGGCAGTATGCCATAAATAAAGAATTTGAACTGGGTGTTGAGGCGACAAATCAGTCCAGGTATAGAGGGTACTGCAAGAGTGGTGATTGTACATGGTCTATTGTTGGGTTCAAGAAGAAGGGCAACGCCACTGTTATGGTACTATTCAGTCATGTTCACAAGTTTGAATTGTCTTGTTTTGTTGTTGTAAACATTTTACTTACAATGTTGAATTATTCATGTAGGTCACGGTGTTGAATGATGTACACACTTGTACATCTAGCAGCGGGATAAAGACAACTACACCTTCTTGCAAGTGGGTTGCTTCTAAGGCTGTTTTAATTCTAAGAAAAAAATCCTCAGATGGGTGTTAAGGAACTGCAAAATAAGCTACAAGATGATTACAAGTGCACGATTAGTTATGACATAGTATGGAGAGGAAAACAAAAGGCTTTGGATATATTGTATGGGACATGGGAAGAGAGTTTTCATTTGTTATATAATTGGAAGGTGGAGATCATGAGGACTATGCCAGATAGCATTATTGAGATTGAATGCAAGATGGTTGAGGGAAAGGCTTATTTTCACAGGTTTTTTTGCTCACATGGTCCTTGTATTGAGGGTTTTCGATCAGGATGTAGGCCATGTCTTGGTGTTGACGCTACTGCACTCAATGGTAGGTGGAATGGACATTTAGCTGCTGCAACTGGTGTGGATGGTCACAATTGGATGTATCCAGTTGCATATGGATTTATAGACTCAGAAACAGAGGATAATTGGAAGTGGTATATGACTCAGCTACACAAGGTTGTAGGAGATCTTCCTACACTTGCTATATGTTCAGATGCTTGTAAAGGGTTGCTAAATGCAGTGCGAGATGTGTTTCCACACGCTGATCAAAGAGAATGCTTTAGACATCTAATGCAAAATTTCACCAAAAGATTTTCAAGTGAAAGTGTTGGACACATGTGGCCTGCGGCTAGGGCATATGACAAGGATGTTTATGATAAGCACCTTGATGCAATTTATCAGAAGGCAAAGAAAAAATAGAATCAAAGGTTGCCTCGAAGGTGGAAGCGGTGGATCACAAACTAGTTCAAAGGTTGCTGAAAATCAAAATGAAAAGACTAAAAAATAGTCAAGGACAAAGTGTGGTGTCCTAACTATGGAGAGTTGGAACACAGGAAATCAAGTTACAAATGTCCACTTAATGGAACTAAGAAAAGGTAAGATTTGTTTTTGTTGGTTTTGTAATTTATTTCATCCGTATGTTATTTATCTAACCACTTTTAACATTGCAGGAAGAGAAAGCCAAGAAAAAATACTACTAAAGGCCTAAAGGGTGGTTTCCTAAAAACGGATCACCGGAAAGGCTAACTAATAGAAGGGAACAAATAATGGAAGAAGGCACATCTCAATATGCCTTTTTTCTCAAGCTTTCGAGATCTCGGAGACGGAAGAAGATCCATCAGCTCCAAAAAAGATAACACCAAAAAAAGCCAAGAGAATTTTACATTTATCTGATATATCGTGATTTCTGTTTGTATTCAAGCGATGCTGATCTTGTTTCTGTGATAATTTTATTGCATCAGAACTTATTTTGTGGAAAATGGAATGAGCCCATGCTGGTACTATTTAATCTGTATGAGCCCACTGTATGAACACTTTTTCTGTTATAAACTTATTGCATCAGAACTTATTTTATGGCAACGTCTGTACAATTTTTAATCTGGGTGTTGTACACTGCATGAGCCTAGGCTGGTACTATTTTTTTGTGTGAGAGAATAGCTTGTTTGGTCGGTACTATTTTTTGTGTGAGAGTAGCTTTTTTGGCTGGTACTATTTTTTGTGTGTGAGAATATTTTTTTGTGCGTGAAATGAATCAATAGCCTGGCACTTGCATGCACTTGCCCTGCCAAAGCTAGTACTTTTCTGAGAGTGAGAGAGTTGTTTCTTTCTGTATGGCGCATGGCCGGTAGCCTGCACTTGCTTTGCCAGTTGTTTCGCAGCACGCAGGTAACTTCAGGGGTAAAAAGGGAAGTTTAAGGGATAGAGAATAGAAAAAAGGAAAACATTTAAAAATGCTAGAATAACAAAGAATGATTCTACAGAGTGCTATTTTAGAGAAGCCCATAACACAAGACCTATTTCAGAGAAGCCTACTTTAGTGAGTGCAATAATAGTAAATTTCTCCTCACCGAGACCGTGTGGTCGGCGGGGGATGGGTTGGCGGGCTGCGTCTACCCCGTTGCGAGACTTCCTAATCTTTGCACTAGGGCTATTGTCCTAATCTTTACCATCGAGGAGCCCGTTGTGTCCTAGCCCACGCCGCTCTACGATTATTGCCGCTATGCGGGTGCGTTTGCCTGCTTCCATTTGGAAGAACAAGCTGGATGGCGGGCGACGACTAGAAATTGAAGATGTCTAGCGAAGGTGAGAAAGAGAGAGGATGCAACTGGTTGGTTGCGGGAGGGGCGGCGATGTGGAAGGGGAGCGGGATGGCGGATGTGGGCGGTGACGGGGAGTGGGATGGCATGCGGCGGCAGAAAAATCTTGGTGATTAGGTTTAATTAGGTGATTAGGAAAATCAATGCAAGGTGATGTGAGATTAGCTTGGATTGTAGATTAGATTGGAACATCAAATGCATGCCTATGATGTATTAGATGTGAACGAAGGGTTGTGATTGAATAGAGAGTTGGTCAAGTGGACACTCAAGTTCGTCAATTATATATTACTATAATTTTATGAAAAAAAGTCCCAAACATTATTATATATTACACCAACAATAATGATATCCACTCGTCACATAAGTTGAGAGCTCAGAGCTAACTAAACACTGATCAAAACACACTCAATTAACATTATGTTTGTATTATTTGCTCTTCCGCATCCAAATCTCAATATCTTCTCATCCCAACAATTTATTTTAAAGAATTCAGACAACTAATAATGAAAACTATAAAAGAACTAATACTATCTTGTTTTTTCTAAATTATTATAAAACAACATATTATAATACACATCATTACACAAATTCTGGGTGTACTCACAGATAACCAATAATCCAGAATGCAACATGTTTCCAAATAATTTCAAATTTGTTTTATACGCCCATGACCATCTGGAGCAAAGGAGAAAATAAGCAAAACTACCTGAGTCGCTCTCAGGATGGCGAAGTTAAGCTTAGCTTGCTGCAATACGCTACGCCTCGTGCTTCCAACAACCGTACGTAACACAGCAGTGGCCAAGCTGCCAAATCCACAGAAGCAAAGTTTGCCTCCAACTTTCTTCTGCTGATGCTTCTCCTCTTCCGTTGTCCTCGATGATAGTGTGGAATGTGCGTGTGTGTCACAGGTTTTCAGCTTCCACACAATATCGGTGTTTATACACATCCGATGCACCCTTATAAATGGAGAGTTTTTTCCATTCCAAAAGATCAGTCTGAGTGAGGATGACTATTCTCTCAGAGCCCCTTGTGTGGGTGAGGTGGGTGGCTGGCAACGCAGCTCACCGGTTCGTCCGGCCCAATTAGCCCAATAACCTAACACAGGCCTCCTATAATCACTTATAAATTGTAATCTCCTTCCGGTGGGCGTTGCCATTGCTACCGTCGCGGGTGGTCTTCGCCACCATCAGAGATCTTCACCATTGTTAGGGCTTTCGCCCTTGGTCAGAGATCCTCACCACCTGCTAGGGTCTGCGTCTTCCGTCAGGGTCTTTGGGTCCGTAACCTACCTCCAACGACAAGATATTTGTGATGAACGGAAGTTATTTATCTGGCAGAAATGTTGTCCCGAGAAGGTTAGTCTTCTCACGTACTTCACAAGATTCAGAAGCTGGTGTGCATCCTAGCATTTGGTTAAAGAAGCTGAAATGTTTTGGTTCAGGTTACGGGGCTAGAAAAGTTAACTGAAGACTAACACAGGCCCCAAGGCAGGGTATGAATATGATGGAGCTTCTGCACAAAAGTTTAAATGAATCATCAAAGATCATGATGAACTTCTAGCGAGAAACAAAAAAACAATGAACTCTTATAAATTCTTTATGACATGGGAAGCATGACTGCTGCATTCTCTTGCAGACAGCAGCCGCTGAAATACAACAGAAAACATCACATTTCAGTTGCAGATAATGTATCTACAAACTTGAGCCTGATATTCTGCAGAGAATCAGCTAAATGTGCACTGGGAAAAAATGCAGGTCGTCTTACTCCATAAGAACGGTACATTTAAATTAGCCAAGTCAAAGCATAGCAGCTGCACAAGTGCCTACCACAACAAGTTCAGCAAAATTCCAAAACGAGTCTTAAGCTTCCTTCAGGCTCAACAGAACTTCTGCCTTCACTGGTTTTTGTCGCTATATCTGATTTTCCAGATGGAACAACCTACATAAACAGATGAAATGTGTAAATTATGGTGCCAGCTCAACTAAGTAACAATTCTCAATAGGATATGGTCCCTTACAACAAAGGAGGACAATTGATACCGTTAATTCATCTGGCCATTTGGTGCAGCAATGGAATGGGTAGGCCTCCTCCTTTTGCATGGTTCTGCATTGACTTCCGTATCTTCATCAGCAAAATTCTGATCGGAGACTTCTGGAAAACAAAAAGAAACACGGATAGGATGGTTATATCCAGAAACTTGTTTGTGGTATTAGATGGTTATAGGAAAACAAAATTTGAAAAATCTTCTTACAAGTTAAACGTCATCACTCATCAAGCATAAAGGTTACTAAATACTACCAGTAAATGTACAGAGAAAATTGTTCTTCAAACACTTAAACTTCAAAAGCAAAATGAAAAATTGATTAGGTGAAGGATGATGCAACTTGTTGAAGATCTGTACAGGAAATGATTCCAAGAAATTGTGCATTGATCAAACATGAATCTCCACATGCAGTAGCTACTTCAACTCGTGAATTTTTTTACATGAGCAACAAGAACAAATAAGTTCCACAAGCCAAGCCACATTATTTTGATTCTTCAAAAGTTATGCTACTTATGTTTAGCTTTTCAATTTTCTTGTAAAAATGCATCATTCTCTATTAGAGTATAAAGTGAATTGTCCACCTTTCTCCATCAGCTTAAGCTTTTTGGTTGAACTGGCTCGTGTATGCAACTTAATATGGTATCAGAATTAGAGGTCTCGAGTTTGAATCCTAACTTATAAGCTTAAGATTTTGGGTTGAACTGACTAGTACATGCAACTTAATATCGAACATATTTATTTACCAACTGAAAACTACTGCACCACAATATTCTGTACACCTGTAAAACTAAAATAACATAACTATGTTACTATCCTAAATTCATATTCATATCGAAACTGAAGTGAGTCATGTACTGAAGAAAACAATTTGCAAAAAAGATGATCAAAGTTGTAACCTGTGCTTTTATCATCAAGCATATCTCCAACACAATTCTTTGCTTCTCTTCCATGTGTCCGAACCCTCTCTCGGATTGTATCAGTACCTGATTCATCATCATCCACAGAAATCCCCACGCCATAACTGTGGTGATCCACACCAGCATTCCGTGGCCTGTAACGTCTTATCCATGGATTGTCGGGGAAGCAGCTTGTGCCTCCATCATGCACATGAGCATTGTTCCTCGCAGACCTGAGGTTGTTGCGCACACCCTCCTGGAGCACCCAGAAATCATTTGAACCACCCACATGACTCTTATTTGTGTCATGTCCATGGTGCTCACTGCCATAGAGCTGCTCCATGAAGGATGCCTCCATGGAGCTTATGTACAAGCTGTGCCTCTCATTTGTCCATCCATCTGACATCAAGTCCAGCAACTGATCTCCCTGCTGAAGAATCACACCATATGTTTTATTACAGGGTCTCCAAATTGCTTAGCTCATAAAAAATTTACTGAAGTACTGCAGTCACATAGTAGGAAAGGAAGCCCTGAAGCAGATGTCTAAGATATCACATATGTAGCATGTTATCTCTTAGCTGGAAGATTTGATCATAGACAGAAGGGGTGGCAAATGATCAGGTGCCACTCTAATGAGTGGACAGTGATCAGTTTTCCCTTTTTAGTTCGGTTTTACCAAACATGTAATTCTTTCTTCAGTTCTATGTTAGTTAGTTACACGGTGACATAAGATGTCCTTTAGGAAATGTCCAAGATCATATATGTTCTTCTCCAGTCTGCTTCACTCGAATTATTTTCTGATATTGGCGATATGCAAGATCTAATCACAACAGAATTTTTTCATCTGTATGAATGATGGAAATTAGGTGTACAGAACGCATGGTTATTGCAGGCTTTGCATACTGCAAGAGTCTTAATAGCAAACAGGATGGGCACTTCTAACCATAAATTCCTTCATGAAATTAGAGATCCTCATCATATATAACTCATAATCGTAAATCAAAGTGACGGCCGTTTCTCATCGAATCAATCAAACAAAGCATAAAAATTTGCCAGTTACCTTGGAGACACGGACGGGGAGCGGCTTCGCGTTGATCGGCCGGTTCAGTGAAACATCCCCCATGGGACAATCTTTCAAGAATCAGGGAAACCAAATAAAAATGGAGAAATTTCTTGGAAAACAAATCTCACTCTCTCTCCTCAAAACGAGAACTGAATAAATTGGACGGAACGGAGAAATCGAGGGAGGGTTTGGAACTTTGGATGCTAAGAAGCAACCCAATCCAATCAAGGCAACCAAGAAAACTAACAGAAGATTGTAGGGGAGGGGGGGAGGGGGGGCCGATGAAGAAATCAAGAGCGCAGCAGACAAATCAAGAACCAGCACACAAAAAAAAATTACAGGAAGATCGAAACGATTCAGACGAGGAAGTATCAACCACCCGCAACACGAAACAAGCAGAGACGAACAGGTGAAGAACCCGTGATCTCGCCTACCTCGCGTGAGAAGCTCTAGCAGGAGACGCCGGCGAAATATATAGCCTCTACCGCGACGACGACGAGGTGGATGGAGGTCAGGAGGAGGAGGCGGGGACGGCGAGAGGTCAGGGGGGGAGAAGTGTCCAGGTCGGAAGGCGGAGGTGGGCCCCGTCGCACGGGCTTTTACGCCAACGTGGCTGTACTTTACACGTGGCGTCCCGGTGGTGTGTCGGGTCGCGGAAAATATCTCGGCCCCGATATTTTCTCGCCCCGCCGCGCTGGAGCCACTGTCAGGTGGGGCCCATGCAGCGGAAAAAGATCTACGGGTTGGTGACTGACGGTCAGAGCGACAGGTGGGAGATGGGTTTGGGACTTTAAGAAATCCTGATCCGTTGGGAATCCTTTTCGGGAATACTAGGCCTGTTTTGATGCGTGGATACATGCCATGTCATGGAATGGAATTTAACTGCCTCACTACTCTTTACTTTCGTATTTTAATTATGTTGTTTTACTTTATTTAGTTCAAACTTGTTTAAATAGGTTTAATTTTAATATATATATATGTATATAATATAAAATAAATATATTTTAATTATGTTGTTTTATTTTATTTAGATTAAACTTTTTAATGTTGGTTAAAATTTTAAAATATATATAATATAAAATAAATATATTTTATGGTGAATTTGGTGAAAAGCTAATTTGATATTATGTTATTGGTATGTGTTGATAGCAAAAAATAGCATTAATGGTCAAGCTTGTCAAAATATCAATTTTGGTAATATGGGCCAAAAATACACAAGTCTTGGATCAGATCGAAGCCTTATAGGGCCGAAGGCCCATCGAACATTGGGCTTTGGAGGCCTTTTAGCGGCCTGAAGGCCCTCTAGAGGCCTGCCTCGCTGAAGCTTCGGCTCGAGGAGCAGGCTTCAGCAGGCCTACCGAAGGCCCACTTCGGGCTAGCTTTAAAGATAGAGTTTGAGTCTGATTCTGATTGTTTTTATCCCTAAACTTGATTAGGTCGAATCCTACCAGATTAGCTTTAGAGATAAGAAGACTAGCCCCTATAAATATAGGTGTGAGGGCGGTTCATCAGACCCCCAACACAATTCAACCACAAAGATCTAGCTTTGAACCGTAATTTACTTTTATTTACCTTTCTGTACAACTTTTGTGGGTTTGCCTGGAAGCCCTCCGTCGGCTACTTCGAAATAGTGGTAAGCTTTGTTACTTCGCTCGTGAAGTACCTATTAATCTACGTAACAAATTGCTATCGCCTTGTTACTTCGCCTATGAAGTATCCATTAATCTACGTAACAGATTATTATCGCCTTGTTACTTCACCTGTGAAGTATCCATTAATCTACTTAATAGATTGCTACCTTCGTTTCTCTACTACAACACTTAGTAAATTTGGTCTCCAGGCCGAATTGGCACTTGATCTCTGTTCTGTTGAAGTTTTTCGCGCATGGAGCCACCTTCGCCGAAGGTGTCCGAAGTCAGGAAACTGGTTTCGGAAGCTACCAGAACACCCTTTGGCGGACCCCCGCTTTGACTACCCGTGCCGGATCCATCACACTGTTGTAGGTTTGGTTGAGTTCCCACGCCAGAGTGCTTCGCAGCAGGCTTCATCGTGTCAGGCTTCGTCATGCCAGCACTCCGCGTCGGACAAAGTCGTGCCAATGCGTTGCGTTGGAATATTTTTTGTCGTGTCAGAGACTTCGCACTGAACTACGTTGTTCGGAGGTGATTTCGCGTCAGAGATCTGTTCGAAGCCTATCTTCGAACAGATTGATCTGAACATCGAAGGCTATCTTCGGCGCACCCTTCGCACTAGACACCTAAGGTCCCCTTCGGTGAACCCTTCGCACGTTACACTTTGAACTAGTTAGGCTCCGTTCAGCTGTCTGGTTAATTTTATTTATATATTTCTTTTCGGCTAATTAGATTACTTACTTGTGATCTGATTACCTGGCGACTCCACCCCCCTTGCCACTTTTAAGGGTAGTCGGAATGCGACGTCAGTGTTGTGTTATGCTTAAGCTTGTTCCTAAGTATCCACACACTTTTAGATCGTCGAACTAACCCAAGTGCGGGGGCACGTTTTCGTGTCAACACACATTTTAGCGACTCCACTGGGGAAGGCTACGCCAACATGACAAGTACATCTACATCGGTCACGAGTATGTCTACGATGCCGATGGGTCCAATGGGGGCGTAGAGATCGACAACTGCAACATCATGACGCCTACCCTTGAAGATATCCCCAAAGAAGACTGGGCAGAGATCGAGGCAAAGATGAAAGCACTACAAGACCTCATGCATGGGAGCTACATCAAAACACGCGCGGGCTTCATCAAGCGTGACGTCAACGTCCCCGATCTCGCTCGGACCCAGGTAACACCAGTATCACCTCCTTTATCTTCTTTAGAGATTGAGCAAAAAATAGCCGCATCAGTAGATCAAGCTATTAGCGCCTCGCTAGCCAACCATTTAGATTCGGCAGTTAGCTCTCAGGTAGAGGCGACACTTAGAAGGTTTGGCTTTACCGATGTCGTTCCTCCTAACTCTAATCGCTAGTGTACCCCCGGTAAATCGTATATATAGCAGAACCGACAGTAGTACTGGCAAAACCATCATGTCTCCGACCGAGACAAGCCATTATCAAGCTAACCCTATTTATTGCACGCCACCTACGCATGTGCCAGTTTTTTGCCGCTTTGCCCGCGCCACATGCTCCCACGCAGACGCATAGGCCCGAACACATCACACATCCTGAGCTAGCCCATGAGGAAGACCCCCGCGGCCGACACGCCGACATACCGCCGCATGTCGCGCCCCCACCTGAGAGACGCGCGCAGGCAGGAGGCCAAGAAAACATTGAAGAGCGGATCCACACGCTGTTTAGGGAGTGCACCGGCTTCATGCTTAGGGGTCGAGCTAGGGTTTACCGAAAGCCATACCCCGACCATTTCGACACTATACCATACCCTCGTGGATATAGAGTCCCTGAATTCACCAAGTTCGACGGTGAGAGTAACAAAACCACACTAGAGCATGTCTCGGTGCTCCCGCTGAACTCTATCAAAACGTGGACCGAATTGGAACAAAAGTTCCATGACTATTTTTTTACGAGCGAAACAGAACTCAGGCTTTCACACTTGACATGACAAAAATCTAGTGAGAGTGTCTCCAGGTACATCAAGCGCTTTAGGGATACTAGAAACCGATGTTTTAGTCTCAATATTTCAGAGAGGGGTTTGGCGGATCTAGCCTTCAACGGATTGCGTTCTAAGATTAAAGAGAGGCTAGACAACCAAAACTTTTTAGAACTCAGCCAAGTCTTACAGTAGGCTCTGGTCAAAGAAGGTCGAGCCAAAGATAAAAAGTTTATTAAAACATTCAACAAGCCTAGGGTTGAAGTCCACATCATGGAACACTCCGACGAGGAAGAGTCGGGAGAAGACATCATGGAACACTCCAACGAGGAAGAGTCGAGAGAAGAAGAAGATTCGGCTAACATATATGCACTCGAATGGGTTTGGAATGCTAAAAGCAAACCCGTCACTTGTTCTGAGTTACGACCGTCTCCCGCTAAGAGTCGGCCTAGCGAAGTCAAATACTTGTTTGATATAACTAAGTGTGATAAAATATTTGATTTCTTCTTGAAGAGCCAGCTTATCAGGTTTCCTAAGGGCCAAGTCATTCCAACCGCCGACGAGCTAAAGAAACGCCCCTACTGTAAGTGGCATGATTCACATTCTCATTACACTAACAACTGCAATGTTTTTCGTCAGCAGGTTCAATCGCCCATAGAAGAAGGATGATTGAAAATAGACCCCAGTCCAAAGATGAAGCTAGACAAAGACCCCTTTCCCGTGAACACCGTCGACCTAGACGAGAAGAAAGTACTGATTCGGCCAGAACAGGCTGAGTCAACTAAGGGGAAAGTGGTCATTATTGGATAATCGCGCACACACACTCGTGTCAAAGAACCCTAAAGTAGGAATGTTGAAAAATAATGTCAACACGTTGCCTTCGGCTAGGGCTCGCAACAAACCAAAGGTGGCATACTAGATGTTGTTGAACAAACACTAGAAAAAAAGCCAAGGAAATAGGCCCCCATCCAAAAAAGCTAAGACAGCCGAAGGGGCCAAGGCAGTTGGAGGGTGGCTTCGGACCCTAGTGGTCGAGCCCTTCGCACAGCGGGTTCGGAATCCAATGGTCAAACCCTCCGCACAGTGAGTTCGGACCCCAGCAGCCGAACCTCCCGAAGGGTGAGTTCAGACCCTAGTGGTCGAACTCTCCACATAGTGGGTTCGGACCCCAATGGTCGAACCCTCTGCATAACGAGTTCAGCCCCTAATGGTCGAACCCTTTGCACAATGAGCTCGGACCCCAATGGATGAACTCAGCTCCGCTCTAAGCAAATCCTTTCGGTGGGAGGCTTTGGCCCATAATGGCCAAACATACCTCCGGCCTGGTAGGACCCTTTGCTAATATGGTCCGAAATACCTTCGACGTGGCTGAACCCCCCTCTGGGCAATGGATTCGGCTCGCAGTGGGTGAAGCCACTAGAGCCAACAATGCCTCCATCGTACAATTAGGCAGGAACCCCGTGGGCTCCAAACTACACCTCGCCTCCGGAGTACCTTTCGTAGTGTAACATTGCCCCCTGTTTTCCTTCGGAGTATTATAATGGGCAGGGATAAACAGACGCTGTGAAGGGAGACGTCTTCCATAGGCTGTCCGTAGTACCTCTGAATCGACTCGCATAAGATGGAGCCAAGGGAGATGGGCGCGAGGAGGCGGAGAGGGAGTCCGAAGCCATCACAGTCAGGGTAGGGTCTCAGGAAGTCCCAATCCCAAAGGCTCATTCGCCGAAGCATGAAGGAGGTAAGTATCCTAGTTTGGCTGAGGCCAGTGCCTAAGCCTGGTCCGACCGGCCAAACGAGGCTGGTCCGATCGATAGGGTCCATAGCGAGGTGTCTACCAAGTATAAGACACGCGAGGCCGACCCGAGTAGCACCCCTTCGGCCAAAAATCACAGAAGCAAGGTGGTGGCACCTGGTACCAAGCCACAGCCATCTTGGGCACCTCTGTCCATGTCCAAATCACAGAAAAGATGCCTACAACGTCTGCGATCATAGAAGATGCGCAAAAAGAAGGCCAAGGATGAGTGAGACGCCATTTTTGAAGAAATACGCCCTCGTCCAATTGTGAAGCGGGTATGGAAGCCCAAACCGATGGATACAAAGAACCCGGCTCAGATTCCGAGCGACGACGATGACATGCGCGACGACGACTACACGCCCATCTCTGAGGGGCCCGCACCTCAAGCAATGGTTATCAACGTCGTCATGCTTCCTGCTGAGTTCGCCCTACCACGAGACGAGCCCGAGGTCGCTCAGTTGAACATCAGCCCACGAGATGTTGTTTTCGAGAAACCTGAGGATACGACTCATCACCTAAAGCCTCTCTACATTAGGGGCACAATGACGGGAAGCCAATCTCTAGAATTCTTGTCGACGGTGGCGCCACTGTCAACTTAATACCTTACTCTCTTTTGAAGAAACTTGGTAGGGGCGAGGAAGACTTGAAGAAAACCAACCTAATGCTCAACGGCTTCAACGGCGAGAGTTACGAAGCAAAAGGCATACTCTCCCTGGAGTTGATAGTAGGTAACTGTGGCGCCCCGATTTACCGAAATCGAGACATTATTGAATTTCCAAAGAAAAACAATAATACAAGAGGTTCATCATGCGACAATCATACATATGACAATATTCATGGTACGCAGACCATATTTATTACATCAGAATAAAAATTAAGTAAATAAATACAAGCATGACGAACGCCTTCTTCAGGATCTTTCTTCTTGACTAGGTCGCTACTCCATACTGTCTTCATAGTAGGCATCCTCTGTGGGGTCCAACGGGTATGAGTACAAAAAGTACTCAACAAGCCACCGCAAATGCAAGTAATAATGCAGGATAATAACAAGGAGGGATAATGGCTAAAAGTGCGGAAAAGTACATTTTCAATTATTGCATTTAATGTAGTCAAATTTAATCGTACGGAAAAGTAAACATGAGTATCAACATCATCATCTAACTCGAGGAGTACGTTTTACCTCCTCGCACAACAGTCCTTACATGTCAACCAACATGCACATACATATTCAAAGTAATCTAACTGTGGGATGTCACACAACCCGCCCTTGACCGTGGGCTCGGCTTTTCGAAAAGATTTAAGACTCTGATCAGAGATGTACTACTGTACCCACAAGGCACGCACTCATCCCAAACGAGATGACCCATACCATGGGAACTCGTGCCAAAACCTCGACATGAAGTGCTCCAAGCGATAACCACCCGCTCTAGGTTTCGCCGGCGCGCCTGGCCGCATCCCGGCTAACGTCGCACCCCCTTTTGCGCCACGTCGGTACAAGACACCCGCAGGTGCTGCTTGACCCATCTCCAAATGGTGGCCTCGATTTGGAACACTCCATACCTTAGTTAGGACTTACCCACTAGACTTGTGGTTAGTACGGAAGTGTATTGCAACGGATCCCTCAGACCGGTCCTTATAGTGCCCCGAGTGCTACCGACCAATGCCCTAGCTTGCACCCGGAACCCACCATGCATACACTCACAACCATAACTCATCACCGACAGAAATCCAAGGACAAGGAACAATGGGGATCATATAGTAGAATCATTTCACTACGACTCATTTTTATCCTATAGCAATCGTGTCAATACATTGGACACTAGCTAATAACATTAACCATATGGTGACAAGGTGGTTAGGCGAGATAGCATGGCTTGGGTTGCACATCAAGGTCGGGGGATCCTAAATAAATATAGTGTAAGGGTTTTCATTGGACTAATGCACATATATAACCTATGCATTTTAGTGATAGTTTAATTAAACATGGGTTCAATATGCTCAAAAGATTGGTTGGTGACTTGCCTTGTTCAACGAATGGGGAGGGAGGAACTTCGGGAAAGTACTCCAGCTCCTCGGTGGTGTCGTAGTCTTCTCGTTATAAATAAAGTAAATTAAAATAATTACAACATTCAATTTAAACAATACAAAACTACACAACAAGGACATAGGTTTAAATTGGTTTAATTTAGGGAAACCAAGTTATTAGGTTTCTGAAATTTATTTCATAAATAATTTGAAATGAACTATAAGGAAATATGGTCATTATAAAAGGGATTTTTAATTGTGAATAGCCTTATTTTAAGTCTTCTAATCAATTTAAAATGAAAGGTTCATGGGCAATTTAGTGGTTTCCATTATATGAACAGAAAGAAAATGAATATAAACTTTAATGAAATTTACATTTTTGCCCTAAGGTATTTGAATACCTATTTAAATAAACATGTAAAAGTCTAAAGTGACATATTGTTTTTATTGAACTAATGGGTAGAGAATAATATTATAAATTTTCTGAAATTGGAATGGCAATTTTTAGAGTTCAAATGCGCCAGATATGAATTTTGCAAGTTTAAAAGCATTTCTAGAATTATTTTCAAATTTAAAATGCCTCGGGTCCACGGTGAGCCAGGCCCACGGTGAACCCGCGCACTGTGTGCGTGCGCCGGATCGATCTGGACCGTTGGATCCAGATCCAACGCGGGAGGGTGAGGCGGGAGAGTTAAAGTGACGTGGACGGCCAGGATTAAAACATTGAACCGGTACGCGATGGACGCTCCAGATTAAACGTGGGTTTTTAAAACTAACGGACGCGCGAGATTAAAACATACCCCTTCGCTCAGATCCGACGACGCAGATTAAACCGCACATGGGATTTAATCAGTACCGTTAGATCCAGATCGCACGGCCAGGATCAAATCCGACATGGCACGGGTACTCGACCCATGCCGGTCGTCTTCTCCTGCGACGGCGAGTGAGCCAGAGGCCACGGCGAGCGACGGCGGTCGTGCCTAAGACCTAAAATGGAAAGAGGGCACTACGGAGATCACGAAGGTACCCTTGCGGTGACGAATGGTCGATGGAGCGAGGCCGGTGACGAGCGGAGGCAGCGAAGGTGTTCGGGTGCCTTGGCGGCGACGGCGATCCAGCGGGGTTCGACGTCGACGGAGGGGTGGCCGAGGTTGGTGTCGTCTTGGTGGTCACGGAGGTGCGGTCGGCGTGGACGGAGAGGGACTCCGGCGACGACGAGCGATGGCTGGAGGATGGGCGGCGGTGGTGCGCTAAAACTTGGAGTGGGGGTGTTCTGTGTGTTCTCGCAGTGTGTGAGTGTGGGGGTGAAATGCGGGTGGCCAGGGGGTTAAATAGGGCCATCGGCGGGGGCAGAGGGGGCGTAATCGACGGTGGCCGGGAATAAACGCGTTTAACCGCCGGCGAGCTCGGGTTGGATTCGGTTCATCGAACCTGGACGCGAATCGGCCGGGTTTAATTGGGGGAAACAGTCGCCGTGGACCGGGGGTGGTAATGGCGGGCTCAATTTGAGGGGAGGGGGTCGAGGGCAGGGGATCCGAGGCGCGACATTGTGTCGGCCGGCGAGGGGGGGATTTGGGGACGGATCTCGCGGGGAAGGCGAATCCGACAGGTGGGGGCCACCGGGCAGCGAGCGCGAGCGAGTGAGGGAGGCGGCTGACGGGTGGGGCCGGGCTCGGGCGCGAGAGGGGACGGTTGGCGCCGACAGGTGGGACCAGGGTGTCGGGCACGCGTGCGAAGAGAGGAGGGCTCGCTGACAAGCGGGGCCCGGGTGTCAGTTCGAGCACGTGGGATGGAGTGGGCTGGGCCGGTCGGGAGAGAGAGAAAGTGAGGGGAGGGGCCCGTTATTGTTTTAAAACATTTCTGAATAAGAATAATTCTAGAAAATGGATTAAAATCTTAGGGCTACTTCCAAGGTTGATAAAAATTTGTAAAAATTCTCAAAAATATATTTTGGTCTTAGGATCCTACACAAAAATTTTCAGCTCCTGGTTTGGCCTCTACACCTAGGTTGTAGTTCAAAGGGTATAGAAGGGTATTAAAGGTATTTTCAGAATAATAAAATCCAGGAAATTGATTTAAATAATATTTTTATTGTTTTGGAAATTTGGGGTGTTACAAACCTATCCCCCTTACAAAGAATCTCGTCCTCGAGATTGGAACGTTACTCGAATAGCTCGGGGTATTGGGCTTTCAACTCGTCTACTTTTTCCCATGTAGCTTCTTCGGTAGGGTGGTTGTCCCACTGAACCTTGCAGAAGTGAACTACACGACTTCTGGTTACCCGTTCCTTGGTTTCCAAGATATTGATGGGTTTCTCGATGTAGGTCAAGTCTTCTTAGACATTGAGCTGTTGAAGGTCGGCCTGTTCGGCGGGCACGCGAAGACACTTCTTCAACTGGGAGACATGGAACACATCATGAACTCCTGCCAAATATGGAGACAGTTCGAGTTGATATGCCACTTCTCCTTGCCATCGGAGGATCTGAAAAGGTCCGACGTAGCGGGGTGCTAGCTTGCCTTTCATGTTGAACCTTTGAGTGCCGCGGAGGGGAGTGACACGGAGATAGACATAATCACCCTCCTCAAAGGCTAGGTCCCTTCGATGGTTGTCGGCATAACTCTTCTGCCGGGACTGGGTTGCCTTAAGCTGGTCCCTTATGATCTTGACCTTTTCTTCAGCTTCTCTCAATATGTCTGTCCCAAATAGTTGAGATTCTCTGGTTTGATCCCAGAGCAACGGTGGTCTGCACTTACGTCCGTACAGTGCTTCGAACTGGGACATTTGCAGGCTGGCTTGATAGCTGTTGTTGTAGGATAACTCCGCATATGGCAAGTTCTTGTCCCACATTCCGCCAAAGTCTAGAGCGCAAGCTCTAAGCATATCTTCCAGTATTTGGTTGACCCTTTCGGTTTGACCGTTGGTCTGCGGATGATAGGCGGTGCTAAAGTTCAGCCGGGTGCCGAGTTCCTCTTGAAGGTTCTTCCAAAACTTGGAGGTGAACTGACTCCCACGGTCAGATACAATTTTCTTGGGAACTCCGTGAAGGCATACTATCCGGGTCATATACAACTCGGCTAGCTTGGCGACGGTGTAAGTTGTCTTGACGGGGATGAAGTGAGCCACCTTGGTGAGTCGGTCAATGATCACCCAGATAGAATCGTGACCAGCTTGGGTCCTGGGCAATCCCGTGATGAAGTCCATTCTTATTTCTTCCCACTTCCATTCAGGGACCTTGAGAGGTTGCAGAAGTCCGGCAGGTCTTTGATTCTCTGCCTTGACTCACTGGCATGTGTCGCACTTGGCCACATACTCAGCTATTTCTCTCTTCATGCTGACCCACCAATATTTTTCCTTCAGGTCTTGATACATCTTTGTACTCCCGGGATGGATGGAGTATAGAGTATCGTGGGCTTCTTGAAGGATGAGGGTCTTCAACTCAGGCTTGTCGGGCACGCATATCCGGTTTCTGAACTAGATGGTACCATGTTCGTCCTCGGAGAATCCGGGGGCTTTACCCTTCCTCATGTTCTGCTGGATCTCCAAGATGTTCGGGTCTTCCTTCTACTTTTCTCGGATCTGGTCTATCAAGATAGGCCTAGACTCCAAGGCAGCAAGGTACGCTCGGGTGGTGATCCCTAAGTTCAGCCTTTCCATCTTCTTGTAAAGTAGAGGAGCCTGGTCCTGGATCATGATGGCGTTGCAATACCCTTTTCGACTAAGGGCGTCTGCCACCACATTTGCCTTGCCCGGATGATAATGGATGCCGAAGTCATAATCTTTGATCGGTTCCAACCATCTCCTTTGCTTGAGGTTTAGGTCAGGTTGGGTGAATATGTACTTGAGGCTCTTGTGGTCGGTGAAGACCTCACACCGATTCCCCACAAGGTAATGTCTCCATATCTTAAAGGCATGAACCACAGCTGCTAACTCCAGGTCGTGGGTCAGGTAGTTCAGCTCATGTGGTCTCAGCTGTCGGGAGGCGTAGGATATCACCTTCCCATCTTGCATTAAGACACATCCCAAACCTTGGCGAGAAGCATCGCAGTAGACGTGGAAATCTTTCTGGATGTCGGGTAGGGTCAGGATTGGGGCTGACATGAGCTTCTTCTTGAGAGTTTGGAAGCTCTCTTCACAATCTGGGGTCCATTCAAACTTCACTTCTTTCTGTAGAAGTCTGGTCATCGGCTTGGCGATCTTGGAAAAATTCTCGATGAACCGGCGGTAGTATCCGGCCAACCCGAGAAAACTTCGAATCTCGGTCACAGTAGTGGGCTGCAGCCAGTTGGTCACTGCTTCCACGGTGGTTGGGTCCACTGCTATTCCTCCGACAAATATGACATGGCTGAGGAACTCCACCTCAGACGACCAAAATTCGCACTTGCTGTATTTGGCGTACAGTTGCTGCCCCCTTAGCTTTCCGAGGGTCAGACGGAGGTGAGTTTCATGTTCCTCCTTGGTCTTGGAGTAGACGAGGATATCGTTGATGAATACCACGATGAACTTATCCAAGAACTCCATAAAAACATTGTTCATCATGTTCATGAAAAAGGCCGGGGCATTCGTGAGTCCAAATGACATCACCGTATACTCGTAGAGTCCATAACGGGAGGTGAAGGCAGTCTTGGGTATATCTTCTTCCCTAATCCTCAACTGGTGATAACCTAACCTAAGGTCAATCTTGGAAAACACCGAGGATCCCTTCAGTTGATTGAACAGATCATCGATCTGAGGCAAAGGGTACTTGTTCTTGATGGTTACGTCGTTCAAGGCCCTATAGTCCACGCACATCCTTTTAGTCTTGTCCTTCTTCAGGGCAAAGATAACCGGTGCACCCCAGGGTGAGGTACTCGGTCAGATGTACCCTTTCTGCTCTAGGTCTTCGATGTTGCTCTTGACCTCGGCTAGTTCGTTGGCGGCCATCCGGTATGGGCGCTTGGAGATTGGAGTGGTCCTGAGGACAAGTTCAATCCTGAATTCGATGTCCTGCTTGGGAGGCATCCCTGGTAGGTCTTCTGGGAAGACGTCCATGAACTCCTTGACTATGGGTACTTCTTCAAGAGCTAGCGAGTGGAGGGACACGTCGAGTGGTTTGCGACTGGTCATCCGAAAGGTGACGGCTTCGCCTTCAGGGTTGGTCACCGTGACAGACTTGTTGCACAATCGATCACACCCTTGTGCTTCATCAACCAATCCATCCCTAAGATGAGGTCGAGTCCGGTGCATCTTATGAGAACTGGCTCAGCCCGGAACAATACTCCTTGGATCTCTATCTTAACCTTAGGACTGTATAAGTGGGCTAAGGTCTTATTGCCTGGAGTGGCAATCATCATGGGGATGGATAGAGGGTGTACGTCCAATTCGTTGATTTTCGCAAAATCTTCCGAGATGAAAGTGTGCGTTGCTCCAGAGTCAAATAAAATCGTAGCTGGTACGGAATTTACGGTAAACGTACTGAGCACGACTTCGGGAGCCTCTTGAGCTTCCTATGTGCTGACATGGTTGACGCGGGCACGAACCGCCTGGTTGGGTGCTGCGCCTTGGGGTTGCTTGGGGTGAGGACACTGGTGTGAATAGTGCCCTTCCTTGCGGCAGTTGAAGCAGACAACCGGCCTCCCTTGGCGATCCTTCAAGACTGGGGCCTTGGCGGCTGACGTTGGCTGCACGGCCGGGGCTGGTGGAGCGGGGCGAGGATGCCCGGCGTTGGATCCACTGGCGGCATGGGGTGGCCTGAAGGCTGGCCGAGGATGGTAGGCGGGCGCTGGTGGCGGAGGAACGAAGCGGGGCCTCTGCGAGTTCGCCTGATGCTGCTTGAAGGCGATCATCTTCCTCTTCTTGAGGTCCAGCTTGTTCTGCTCAGTCTCTTGGATGAGCGCTTTATTGACTAGCCGTTGGAAGTCGGCGTAGTCGGTGGCGACGAGCTGGATGGACAGCTCATCCTTAAGTCCCTGGAGGAACTTGGCCTGGCGGAGGGCGTCAGTGCACACTTCTTTCGGTGCGTAGCGGGCGAGGCGGTTGAACTCATGGAGATACTCCATGACTGTCCGGCTGCCTTGCTACAGGTCGCGGAACTCCTGCTGTTTCACCGCGATGACTCCGGCGGGGACGTGGGCGGCGCGGAAGGCGATGGTGAACTCCGCCCATGTCACCACGTGGTCCTCAGGCTGGGACTCACGGTAGTTGTCCCACCACTCGGCGGCGGGACCCTAGGAGCTGGTGAGTGGCGAAGGCCACTCGCTCCCGGTCGGTGCAGGGGAGGAGATCAAGCTTCTTCCCAATGGTGCGGAGCCAATCTCCGGCCTTCATGGGGTTAGTGGTGCTTGAGAAAATAGGCGGACACACACGCATGAACTCCTAGAGTTGTGGAGCGGGTGCGGGTGCGCGAGGGGTGGGTTCTCCGTTCTACAGACGGTCCAACTGAGCTTGTTGGTGCTGTATCTGAGTGAGGAGGGCGGTGATCAGCTGGTTCTGATTCGCCATCATCTCTGCCAAGGTAGGATGGTTGGCGGATGGCGACCCAAACTGACGTGGGCCTGTTGCACCCCAGTTGGGTACAACACCCTCGGGCGCATCACGGCTTCCTCCTTCTCCGTTGTTGGAGCCGGTGTTCTGGTGGTCGGCCATCTTCTGAATATATGATATAAGGCAAAAAGATGATGACCACACAATTAAAGTAAATAGTTCATAAATTTCATGCACACAAATCAGTGATAAAAATCGTTTATTACAATCAAGCTCTTATTCTACCCACAACACACCCGATGTGGATAGCACACATACAAACATTTGTTTTATTCCAGATAGCGGCCTCTAGCGTCTATTCGCCATCGAGAAAATTCTCGATGATGGAGTCGGAGATGAGGCCGGGGCGTGGGGTAGGGGCGCTGGTGGTAGATGGTCCGGCGGTGGAGGGGTGTGGCGGGATCCCCTTGGGGCGAGGGACGGGCTCACGGATGGGCTTCCTCTTCCTCGGGAGGAGAGGGACCATCTCCGCGATGTCCTTCTGTAGATGCATAATCTTGCGCTGCAGCTCGCCGTTCTACTGGATCAAGTTCTTCGTCTCCTCATGAAGAAACTCGACCGCCTCATGGTGCTCGTCGGCATCGAGTACCGCCTCAGTATGGAGGTCGTCCATAGTCTACAGAAGACACGACTGCCGGGCCATGACCGGATCATGCACGGAGTGAACACTGAGGTAGATGCTACGGTGGGCACCGGGAGTACGCTTCGGCACAAGCCGGAAGGACGAGTTCTGAAGACGATCATCGTAGATCATCCTCAGCTCCATGAGGGCTTGGAGGGCGACTCGTTGGCACGCGACATCGAAAGTCGGGCCCCCAAGTGCGGTGGTGTAGGGTGGCAGGTGCTCTCCGGAGCCGTGGACGGTGAGGGAGACGTCGCAAGGCCCGGCGAACTCATCCGGGTACACTACTTGGAATTCGGGCTCGAAGAGGAACCCGAGGAAGGTGAGCATCATACGGAGCTCCCGGACGAAGCCCTCGTAGTGGCGGCAAGTAGCTGTGGACTTGGTAGATAGGCATCTACAAAACAACAAGTTGAATAAAAGTGAGGGGAGAAACAAAGTTTATAAAGTAGGTTTTCGAGAAATAATTTCCTGCAGCTAATGGCTAGGCGGGTCTGTTTGGCTTCCTACAGTCAAGTCGGCTCTCATACCATCTTGTGGCGCCCCAATTTATCGAAATCGAGACATTATTGAATTTCCAAAGAAAAACAATAATACAAGAGGTTCATCATGCGACAATCGTACATACGACAATATTCATGGTACACAGACCATATTTATTACATCAGAATAAAAATTAAGTAAATAAATACAAGCATGACGAATGCCTTCTTCAGGATCTTTCTTCTCAACTAGGTCGCTACTCTAGACCGTCTTCATAGTAGGCATCCTCTGTGGGGTCCAACGGGTATGAGTACAAAAAGTACTCAACAAGCCACCGCAAATGCAAGTAATAATGCAGGATAATAACAAGGAGGGATAATGGCTAAAAGTGTGGAAAAGTACATTTTCAATTATTGCATTTAGTGTAGTCAAATTTAATTGTACGGAAAAGTAAACATGAGTATCAACATCATCATCTAACTCGAGGAGTACGTTTTACCTCCTCGCACAACAGTCATTACATGTCAACCAACATGCACATACATATTCAAAGTAATCTAACTGTGGGATGTCACGCAACCCGCCCTTGACTGTGGGCTCGGCTTTTCAAAAAGATTTAAGACTTTGATCAGAGATGTACTACTATAACCACAAGGCACACACTCATCCCAAATGAGATGACCCATACCACGGGAACTCGTGCCAAAACCTCGACATGAAGTGCTCCAAGCGATAACCACCCGCTCTAGGTTTCACCGGCGCGCCGGGCCGCATCCCGGCTAATGTCGCACCCCCTTTTGCGCCACGTGGTACAAGCCACCCGCAGGTGCTGCTTGACCCATCTCCAAATGGTGGCCTCGATTTGGAACACTCCATACCTTAGTTAGGACTTACCCACTAGACTTGTGGTTAGTACGGAAGTGTATTGCAATGGATCCCTCAGACCGGTCCTTATAGTGCCCCGGGTGCTACCGACCAATGCCCTAGCTTGCACCCGGAACCCACCATGCATACACTCACAACCATAACTCATCACCGACAGAAATCTAAGGACAAGGAACAATGGGGATCATATAGTAGAATCATTTCACTACGACTCATTTTTATCCTATAGCAATCGTGTCAATACATTGGACACTAGCTAATAACATTAACCATATGGTGACAAGGAGGTTAGGCGAGATAGCATGGCTTGGGTTGCACATCAAGGTCGGGGGATCCTAAATAAATATAGTGTAAGGGTTTTCATTGGACTAATGCACATATATAACCTATGCGTTTTAGCGATAGTTTAATTAAACATGGGTTCAATATGCTCAAAAGATTGGTTGGTGACTTGCCTTGTTCAGTGAATGGGGAAGGAGGAACTTCGGGAAAGTACTTCGGCTCCTCGGTGGTGTCGTAGTCTTCTCGTTGTAAATAAAGTAAATTAAAATAATTACAACATTCAATTTAAACAATACAAAACTATACAACAAGGACATAGGTTTAAATTGGTTTAATTTAGGGAAACCAAGTTATTAGGTTTCTGAAATTTATTTCATAAATAATTTGAAATGAACTATAAGGAAATATGGTCATTATAAAAGGGATTTTTAATTGTGAATAGCCTTATTTTAAGTCTTCTAATCAATTTAAAATGAAAAGTTCATGGGCAATTTAGTGGTTTCCATTATATGAACAGAAAGAAAATGAATATAAACTTTAATGAAATTTACATTTTTGCCCTAAGGTATTTGAATACCTATTTAAATAAACATGTAAAAGTCTAAAGTGACATATTGTTTTTATTGAACTAATGGGTAGAGAATAATATTATAAATTTTCTGAAATTGGAATGGCAATTTTTAGAGTTCAAATGCGCCAGATATGAATTTTACAAGTTTAAAAGCATTTCTGGAATTTATTTTCAAATTTAAAATGCCTCGGGTCCACGGTGAGCCAGGCCCACGGTGAACCCGCGCACTGTGCGCGTGCACCGGATCGATCTGGACCGTTGGATCCAGATCCAACGCGCGAGGGCGAGGCGGGAGAGTTAAAGTGACGTGGACGGCCAGGATTAAAACATTGAACCAGTACGCGATGGACGCTACAGATTAAACGTGGGTTTTTAAAACTAACGGGCGCGCGACATTAAAACATACCCCTTCGCTTAGATCCGACGACGCAGATTAAACCGCACATGGGATTTAATCGGTACCGTTAGATCTAGATCGCACGGCCAGGATCAAATCCGACACGGCACGGGTACTCGACCTGTGACGGTCGTCTTCTCCGGCGACGGCGAGCGGTCCAGAGGCCACGGCGAGCGACGGCGGTCGTGCCTAAGGCCTAAAATGGAAAGAGGGCACTACGGGGATCACGAAGGTACCCTTGCGGTGACGAATGGTCGACGGAGTGAGGCCGGCGACGAGCGGAGGCGGCGAAGGTGTTCGGGTCCTTGGCGGCGACGGCGATCCGGCGGGGTTCGATGTCGACGGAGGGGTGGCCGAGGAAGGTGTCGTCCTGGTGGTCACGGAGGTGCGGTCGGCGTGGACGGAGAGGGACTTCGGCGACGACGAGCGATGGCTGGAGGACGGGTGGCGGTGGTGCGCTAAAACTTGGAGTGGGGGCGTTCTGTGCGTTCTCGCAGTGTGTGAGCGTGGGGTGAAATGCGGGTGGCCAGGGGGTTAAATAGGGCCATCGGTGGGGGCAGAGGGGGCGTAATCGACGGTGGCCGGGAATAAACGCGTTTAAACGCCGACGAGCTCGGGTTGGATTCGGTTCATCGAACTTGGACGCGAATCGGCCGGGTTTAATTGGGGGAAACGGTCGTCGTGGACCGAGGGTGGTAATGGCGGGCTCAATTTGAGGGGAGGGGTCGGGGGCAGGGGATCCGAGGCGCGACATTGCGTCGGCCGGCGAGGGGGGGGATTTGGGGGCGGATCTCGCGGGGAAGACGAATCCGATAAGTGGGGGCCACCGGGCAGCGGGCGCGAGCGAGTGAGGGAGGCGGCTGACGGGTGGGGCCGGGCTCGGGCGCGAGAGGGGACGGTTGGCGCCGACAGGTGGGACCAGGGTGTCGGGCGCGCGTGCGAAGAGAGGAGGGCTCGCTGACAAGCGGGGCCCGGGTGTCAGTTCGAGCGCGCGGGATGGAGTGGGCTGGGCCGGTCGGGAGAGAGAGAAAGTGAGGGGAGGGGCCCGTTATTGTTTTAAAACATTTCTGAATAAAAATAATTCCAGAAAATGGATTAAAATCTTAGGGCTACTTCCAAGGTTGATAAAAATTTGTAAAAATTCTCAAAAATATATTTTGGTCTTAGGATCCTACACAAAAAAATTTCAGCTCCTGGTTTGGCCTCTACACCTAGGTTGTAGTTCAAAGGGTATAGAAGGTTATTAAAGGTATTTTCAGAATAATAAAATCCAGGAAATTGATTTAAATAATATTTTTATTGTTTTGAAAATTTGGGGTGTTACAAACCTATCCCCCTTAGAAATCCAATATATTTTTATTTTTATTTGCTAAAACAGTCTACTTTTTTATTTTTGGCGGCGATTTTATTGGAAAAATCTGTAACACACCAATGTAATGCATTTTATTACTTTTGAACTGACATGCACAAGGCATGCTAATAACCATACAATACAATATAGAGAAATTCAATTCATTGGTCAGAAAAAAAATGATAGGAAAGCATTTTTTAGTTTAATATTTTTTAAAAAATAAATATATAAGAAAAACATATATCCCGTAGGTTGCACACATTTTTTAATAAAATGTTTGAATCCTTAATATGTAATGAATATTTGTATATATTATAATGGATACATGATTTGTAATTAATTTGAATGTTATAAAATTGTACGTGTCATTTATTGTATCACTTATTAGTTATTTCACGGCAACAATGATAATGAGATTTGTGATATGTAATATTTTGAATGTTCTAAGTTATGCGTGCCATTTAATTGTATAATTTATTTTCTTTTGATGATGAAATTACATTCTAGACAACCATATATATCTTTGCAATGGGCTACATTCGCCATTTGCATCATATTAATATATTCGTGTCTTACACCTTTTATTTCAAGGAAAGGTGTTTTAGCAAGATGTCACACACTGTAAGTCAAATCTTCTCAAATTAAAGGGAAAAAGGTCCTTGCATTGTAATTCTTTAAAAACGAGTTTAGGAAATAAAACATGAGCAAAACAGTTTGTCATAAAGGAAGTTGGTGCAGTTCTTTTAGCTTAGATACTCGTAGCTAGGATGCTTCCTAGAAGTAGCTGCAAATGTTGTGGCTAAGATACTTCAGGCTAACATGTTTGCTAGATAATTGTGCTTCACATTGTAATTTGATATATATTGGATATATGTTCATATATATATATATATATATATGCAATGGAGTTTCTAATTGAATATCATCATTAAAAGTAAAAGTCTTTGAGCTAGATGTGAATGAACAAGTAGGTCACGGTGTACTTTTTTATAGAGTATTTTAGAGTATTTTCTTGCTCTATATTGTTGTATGATTATATTTGATTATGTATTATGTATATATATTTTAAAAATATTATGATGATATATAATCCGCAGCAACGCACGGGTAGAAATAAATAGCTGAATCAACTTGGTGTAACTTGCATAATGATGCAACTTGATAAAGAAATGTAGTACACTGGAATGCCATACAATAGATGCATTGTCACAAACAAAAGGTCACTAAATAAATAAAACAGTGCATAGCATGATGTAGACATTACTATAAAAATCACATCAAGTTATCCTTACCTATATGGTACGTGTTGCTGCCTACAAGCTGTTCTAATTGCGTCTATCTCTATGTAAAACTGAGATACTGATTTCAAATAGCCACATACTATATCATTATCAAATTATCAATGTTACCGAGAAGATATGGTGAAGACCGTGAACCTAATAGCTCTAAATAATGATAAGTGATTGTCAACAAAAGTCTAAAGTGAAGAGGGAAGAGGAGATGACTTGGCATGGTTTGGACGTGTGACTCAAGTATATTGACAGACGACCGTCAGACTAAGACAGTCGCGAGGTCATGCCGGTCCAATCCAGGTGCACGGGATCAAGGGCAGCAAGGGACTTCCTGTGGTTTAACTGGGTTTTATTTAGGTAAACGGGTGCCGAGCGACCGCCGGGATGAGAGAACTGTGGATTTAGGTCGACCTAATCCAAGTACTCGGTATGAAGGCAAGAAGTGTTTTGTCAGTTTTGGCGCAAAACTGACACCACATCTAAACCATCGATTTGAAATCGAATGGTCTTGATTCAAAGCCATAACTGTTACGAAACTTTGCATCAGGACAAACTACCTATAGTTAGTATTTTACTATTTTACCCATTGGACCAAAATCTGTAAAAAAAAGTCAGTAGAGAAAAATACTCTAGGAGTAATCGAGTCATTTACTATTTTTAAACTGTGTGCTGTGTAACCCTCAAGTTAACTCAACTAAATTTTAAAAATCAGAGTTCTTTATCCATAAATCTTCTTCATTGTTCCATGCATAGCCATCGGCGATGTCTTCGTCGGGAACTCCCCCGCCACCTCGCGGTTTTACTTTTCCCGCTGCCCATCGATGAGTGTCGCTCAACCTTCGTGGTCAAGCACTAGTATTACTGTCGCCGCTCGGTTCCTGATTCATCACCGCCGGTTTTTCTCCCTGTGCCGCTCGGCCAGATTTCTGCCACAGGAACTCCGTAGTCTGTTTTCCTGCGCCATCTACTTGGCGGCCTCCTGTGGTTGCCTGCACCTGGATCTTCACAGGTAAGAAGAAGTGAGTTTTCTTCTTCACAGCACTTAGTTTTTCAGTTTTAAATTTCTGTTAAGTGATTTTGTATTCTGAGGTAATTGATAGGTATTTGTTGAAATGCTTGTGAATCAGTAGTGCGTGTTAAGGGATTGATAAAATGATATGTTAGTTTGATAAAGTTTTCTGCAAGACACTTATTCAATGACATAGTTGATGATATATATACTTGTGCGTCTTGTCTTGAGCTACCGTTGATGGAAGTATACTCATAGTATTCGTTTAAATACCATTGAGTTTGATGATATTAACGAACATGCATGTTGAATACTTGTTAAAATTTAAATGAGTATTTACTCCTACCACAAGTTTGATGTATTATCAAAGAATAGCTGAGTTGCTTGATGATCTGTCTGTTTGACCTGTTAAGTCTTTTTAATATGCATTTAAGCACTGTATTGGTGACTTTTTAAATAAGGTCATCGGTTGTTTTCTAAAGGCTATATTATTTTTAGTGTTGGTGATCTTTAAGATTGTCGCTTCACATCATATATGACAGGAGAGTGATAGCACTAGTTTTTATCTACGCTTTCGTTGTGCAAATTTTATTTGCACCCATTCACATCCCCTTTGGTCGCTACTCTCAGTCCTACGGTTACTGAGTCATGATATCAATGCAAGTAACAACACTAGTGAGAACTAGTAAAGGCATAAGACTGATTGCAACGGTGGACTGTAAATTATATCCTCTATAGAAATATTCATTACCCCTGTAAAAAGATTCCAACCTCTAAACGCTATACATTTGCAACCTTAACCTGTAAATCATCCTGGAAAGTTTGTTGTATCCGTCGCGCGCCATCCCAAACTCGTCCCACCGCTCGGCAGAGGAGACCGTCGCTCGGGATATGGATGTAGCCGCCTTCGCTCGGGAGAGGATTTGGAGGAGAAGACAACGCCCGCATATTTGGAGGAGAAGTCTCTAGCCCGCACATTTGAAGGAGTTGTTACAGGATACCGCTGCAAGCGTTTCTTTTGCCATCAAACCCGTATTGTACCTGTCAAGGACGTTTTACAGGACACCGTTGTAATCAGTCTAAAGTTTTGTCTCTTACTTAATGGTGACTTTGAGTAGCTAACTATAGAAAATAAGAATAATCTTACAAGGATGTTGGTAAGTTTACTGTCATTGCTGAATAAAAGCAAATAAGTAAAGGTCCAGTACCAATTCCTTTGTTGAAAAAAAAAAGATCATCTAGAACCTGCAAACATACTTGACTAAAGCCTACAATCTGGGATAATGGCACCCATACATAGCCATCGATATGCTACCGCAAGAATATATCCTTGCACAAATTGTCCTTACGGAAAAATTGAACCGGTGGCTCAATAAATTTTCATGATCAGAGTTAGCATTCCAGGACTTTCATCTCACCACCATCAGCTCACATCCGAGCATTAGGCGCATCCGATGTATCCTTACAAGCGGAGAGCCCTCTCTATCCCAAAAGACCAGTCTAATGGGAGGATTGCTAGCTACTCTCCCTTATAAGGTGCTCGTAGCCCGCTTTCATGGGCGAGGTGGGACTAAAGGTTGTTAGCAACACCCAATGGCTAAGATCCTAACATCCCATTCCCTAGGAAGCTCCGTAGGTAGGCATGATGGTTGCTAGCTCTGATATAAATTGTTAGTGTCTCAGGTCTTTTAGATCACTACCATCGTCCCATGTCCAGGCGTTAGGCGCATCCGATGCATCTGTTGATGCCAAGATTTGGTAAAGCCCGGGTCCACTAAAGATATCACATGGTCAATGGAAGTCAAGAATAATCCGGTCAAAGATAGACAAGGAAGCCCATCCATGCCGTTACAAGATGAACGGATGTAGAGGGATCGATGTAGATAAAGATGAAAAGAGGATAAATCCAGAATCAGTTAGGATAGAGTGCTTGGACAGTAAGTCTTCGGACTATAAATATGTACCCCTAGTTAGCTTAAAAACACACATCTCTATCAAACAACTACTCGGTGCATCGCCACTGCACCCTTGGTCCCCAAGGTTTATCCCGACGGGATTTGACACTCGGAGTTGGGCTGCATCATTTCAATCTCTCATGAAGAGGTCAGTCCAACCACCCCCGACGACCGTATCGACTAGGTCAGTATCTTCATGGTTGCATCTGATTGATCTCTTGAGGTGAACATCGAAATAGTACAGTCGTCGGTTCTCGATATATCAGCTAGGTCTAAGGCTGCATCAGATTGATCTCTTAGATTGATGTGATCTAGGTGTGGTAGTTTGAGGCTTCATCGGTTAAGTCTGGCATCTCTTTCTATCGTATCTTTTTCATGTTGTATATCATTCATCTAAATAGAGCATGTCTGATACTTACAACGAGCTCCTATTCACCACCATACACCAGGAATATTTCTTCAGTCCTTCTCAAGTACTTGAGGATACTTTTTACTACAGCCCAGTGACTTTCACCTGGGTTCGATTAGTACCTTCTCGTAACACTTAGAGCATATGAAACATCTAGGCGTGTACACAATTTGGCATACATGATGGATCCAATTGCGGAGGCATATGGGATCACACTCATCTTCTCTAGCTCATCAAGTGTCGCAGCATACTGAGTCTTACTAAGAGAAATACCATGTGACATTAGCAGAAATTTCTTCTTGGAATTCTCCATTTTGAACCGTTTCAAAACCTTGTCAATGTACATGCTTTACCTTAATCCAATTAGCCGCTTTGATCTATCTCTATATATCTTTATGCCCAAAATGTATGCTGCCTCTCCAAGATCTTTCATTGAAAAACTATCTTTCAGTAAAGTCTTGATAGCATTCAACAAAGGAATATCATTTCCGATCAATAATATGTCATCCACATACAAGACCAGAAACACAAGTGAGCTCCCACTAGCCTTCTTGTAAACACAAGGCTCTTCTTCGTTCTTGATGAAGCCAAACCCTTTGACTACCTCATCAAAGTGAAGATTCCAACTCCGAGAAGCTTGCTTATGCCCATAAATGGACTTTTGCAACTTACAAACTTTCTCAGCATTTTTCAGATCATCAAGACCTTTAGGTTGTGTCATGTACACATCCTTACTTAGGTTTCCATTCAGGAATGTCATCTTGACATCCATTTTCCATATCTCATAATCATAAAATGTGGCAATTGCTAGGATAATCCGAATAGACTTAAGCATAGCAACGGGCAAAAACGTTTCATCATAAATAACACCTTGAACTTGTCTGAAACCTTTCGCCAACAATCATGCCTTATAGATTTGAACATTTCCATCAACGTCTATCTTTTTCTTGCAGATCCATTTAAACTCAATAGTTTTTACACCATCGGGTGGATCAACCAAGTTCCAAACTTGGTTTTCTCGCATGGACTCCAACTCGGATCTAATGGCTCCAAGTCATTTCTTAGAGTCTGGTCTCATCACTACTTCCACATAGGTCTTGGGCTCGATGTTGTCCAACAACAACACATCGCACTGCCCAGTGGTCAAAAACATGTACCGCTCTGGCACGTGACTCACCCTCCCAAACCTTTGTGGGGCTGGTGTCTCTACAACAGGTTCTACAACACCTTGTGTATCCTGTTGTGTTTCAGTGAGATCTAGAACACCTTCCAGTGGCTCTCAAACCTCTTCGAGATGCACTATTCTCCCACTAACTCCTTTTGAGAGAAACGCTTTCTTAAGGAATACACCATTTCGAGCGACAAACACTTTGCCCTTTTCTCTATTATAGAAATAGTATCCTTTGGTTTCCCTACGATACCCCACAAAGAAGCACTTGTTAGATTTATGAGTGAGCTTGTCAGACGTCAAACATTTAACATACGCCTCACAACCCCAAATATTTAGAAAAGACAAACTGGAATGCCTCTTAGACCACATCTCATATGGCGTCTTCTCTACTAATTTAGATGAAACTCTATTTATCGTGAAAGTGGTAGTTTCTTGAGTGAGTCCCAAAAAGGATAATGGAAGATCAGCATGACTCATCATTGACCGAACCATGTCCAACAAGGTGTGGTTCTTGCTCGGACACTCCATTCCATTGGGCGTGCTGGGTGGAGTTAGTTGTGGAACAATTCCACACTACTTCAGATGATAACTAAACTCATGGCTCAAATATTCACCTCCACGATCAGATCGTAAAAATTTAATTGTCTTGCTCGTATGATTTTGTACTTCATTTTGAAACTTTTTGAATTTTTTGAAGGACTCCCACTTATGCCTCATCAAGTAGACATAACCATATCTACTAAAGTCGTTGGTAAAAGTGATAAAGTACTGAAAATCATTCTTAGTCGTGTGACACTCTATTCCATTGGGCGTGCTGGGTGGAGTTAGTTGTGGAACAATTCCACACTACTTCAGATGATAACTAAACTCATGGCTCAAATATTCACCTCCACGATCAGATCATAAAAATTTAATTGTCTTGCTCGTATGATTTTGTACTTCATTTTGGAACTTTTTGAATTTTTTGAAGGACTCCCACTTATGCCTCATCAAGTAGATATAACCATATCTACTAAAGTCGTTGGTAAAAGTGATAAAGTACTGAATATCATTCTTAGTCATGTGATTCATTAGACCACACACATCAGTATGTACTATGGCCAATAGCTCACTCGTCCTCTCAGTCTGTCCAGTGAAAGGCATCTTTGTCATTTTGCTAAGTAAGCAAAACTCACATGTGTCATATGATTCAAAATCAAATGACTCCAAAAGTCTATCACTATGGAGCTTCTGCACGCGCTTCTCATTTATATGACCCAAACGACAATGCTAGACATAGGTAGGATTCAAATCATTGAGTCGTTGTTTCTTAGTACTAATGTTATAAACGTGTGCATCTTCAAGACTCGGAATATATAATCTATTCACTAATGGACAAACACCATAGAGCATGCCATTCGAAAATATTGAATAACACTTGTTCTTTATTACGAATTCAAAACCATCTTCCTCTAAACATGAAGAAGAGATAATGTTTTTGTCTAAGGCGGGAATAAAATAACAATTATTTAACTCCAAAAATAGTCCTGAATGTAGTGACAGTGAATAAACGTCAACGGCTAACGCTGCAACTATTGCACCATTCCCGACGCAGACATCCAACTCGCCACTTGCACACTTTCTTACTCTACTCAGCCCCTACAATGATTTGCAAGTATGAATCATCGATCCGGTATCAAATACCCATGAATCATTTGAACGAGTAGCAAGATTAATTTAAATAACATTAATACCTGAAGCAGAAGTCACACTTCCCTTCTTGTTCTTCTACTCTTCCAGGTACACCTTGCAATTGCACTTTCAATGTCTAGGCTTGTGGCAGTGGTGTCACACATCAGAGCTAGCAGGACCCAACATGGACTTTCTAGTTGGTTTATACTTATCACTAGAGATCGAATATGTAGTCTTAGTCTTTCCCTTCCTCTTTCTCTTTTTGCTCTCCTTCTGAACCATCATCACATGATTTGGATATTTCATGGTACTCTCCTTGGCAATCTTGACCATCCTATGCAACTCAACTAGTGTCTTCTCCAGTCCAACCATGTTGTAATTCGTGATGAATGGCTCAAAACTCAGTGGGAGCGATTGGAGAATGACATCAATAGCTAAGTATGGATCCAGTGGAGAATCCAGTCTCTCTAGAGTCTCAATGTAACCAATCATCTTGATCACATGGGGACTCACTAGGCTCCCTTCAGCCAGCCTACTTCCAAACAAGGGCTTAGATACATTGTATCTCTCGGCCCTTGCCTAGTTCTGAAACATGCCCTTGAGACCTACGATCATATCGTAAGCATCACGTTTCTCATATTGTTTCTGAAACTTAGATGACATGCAGGCAAGCATCAGACAGCTGACATCCATGGAATCACTAGCATGATTCTCATAAGCACGCTTGTCTGCTACAGAAGCATCCTCTCTTGGCTCATCGGGGTGAGTTTCCTCTATAATATAATCTTTTTTCTCTTGTTTAAGAACAATTCTCAAATTTCGGTACCAATTCATAAAGTTCGTTTCAGACAATTTCTCACGTTCAAGAATAGAATGCAAATTAAAAATTGGAGTGCTCTTAACAAAAGTAGTAGTAGGTGCCATGATCTACAAAAGATTAAATGCAAGGTTCAGCACTATGTAATGTTTATCTTCTATCCAATAAAAGATGTTCCACTATTTTAAAATAGTCACTTTCCCTCTAATGACTAATAGTGGCACAAGATCCATATTCATTCTAACTCCTAGTGAGCTTTGGCATCACTGCTAGAAGCTAGGTGACATAGGTAAGCAACGCTTTACTAACCACATCATATGTGACTCTTGTCGTCGGAGAAGCATCCAATGCTCTACGCCAACTCTATGCTCCAAGGCCCAAAACTATTTTGATAGCCTCGTTAAGCAAACCAATACTATGTGTGCAAAAGTCCGACTTCCACCTCAACCAGTTAAGATAAAAGATAGCACCCTGCTTTGGTATACCCACTATCGATAATCGAGATCCATGGTGAGTGCAGCTATTGGAAAGAGCATCAATACTTAATTTTCTAAGAAAAAACTATTCTAGCAAGGTAACGTCCCTAGCGTGCACGAAACATACAAGAATAGTATAACAGGAACAAAAAAAGCATCACAGGCAATCATATTAACTATGACATAGCATGGCCCTCTTCTCATGGCGATCTCCATCTCCATGGCTCCCGTCATTGAGTGTGTGCTACCGGCCTCCATTAAGTGTACTAGTCTATCTCGCATAGCCTATACTAGTTACATGAGCTGATGCACCACGGAAACGACATGCAAGTCATATTTAATTTACATCGTCCTTGGGCTATAAATAACCATGACATGCAGATCATATTTAATTTATATTCATTGCATGCATATCATACATCACATTTATCTAAGGTCGTGCCAGTCACAACATTCTCTACAAAACAAAGTTAGGCGAAGAATCTACAAGTGGCTAAAATCTGGATCTGAAAAATCCAGCTCAACGGGCTTAGAATTTCAAATTCGGGTGGGTCAGAACTTCCGATCTAGCATCGGAACTTCCAATCCACCGGAACTTTCGATCAGTATCAGAATTCCTGGTAGCAAAAATTTCTCTCTATATCGAATCATTATTCGACATCAGAACTTCCGATTAGGTATTGAAACTTCCAATCAGTATCGGAACTTCCGATTTGCCGCGGACAGAAATAGATCTAATCTGTTTTTCCACCGTGTATCTCCATACATGAGGGATCCATATCGAACACTATGCATGTAGGCTTTGATACCACTATTGGGGAAAGCGGAAACTATGCTAGCCGAAAATTTCAAAAATTTGCCCAAAAACCCAAGAAGCATGTTTGTGAGAGATCATAGATTAGTACCTTCTAGCACAAGACACGCTAGGTGCAGCAGAATAAGATGTCGAGGAGCGTGTCCTCGCTAATCCTCGCCTAACTCCGGTCGTTCCCCGACAATCCAATCGACAAAGACGACGTGGTTGTTCAGGTGAAGAAGTCTACGAGCGTTGCTATTGGAGCAATGCCTCCACGGTATCCACATGTCTAGGGATGGGATTCTTCCCACGTCAGCATGCTAGCACCGCTCATGAGAAAAGAGAGATTCATCAATCTCAACTTTTGAGATCAAGAAAGGGAGGATAGGAGTTCTTGGTGGTTAGGTCCAAACTATCAATTGCTTGTTTTCCAAGACCTCCTCTCTTTATATAAATATGAGAGTCCCTGGTCTCCAACAATTTGAAACCAACAAATCAGTTACAATCGATTCGTCGGCCAACAAATCCAATCTATTTTCGCCCACGTGGGAACTTCCGATCCTGGATCAGAACTTCCGATCGGGTATTTTTGGTCTCTCAAACCAGTACGTTATCATAATAGATCCAATATGTTTTTCCCACTTCGGAACTTCTGATGCACCTATCGAAATTTTCAATCAGTACAATTTTCCCGATCCAAATCAGAACTTTCGGTTCGTCGGAACTTTCGATTCCATATCAGAACTTCCAAGGCAACTTTTTCTCTCTGATTCGAGTCCAGAAAATAATCGGAAAATCCGATTCCAAATCGGAATTTCTGATTCAAGTCGTGAATCCAACATCGGAACTTTCGATACCATATCAGAACTTCCAAAGTTGGTTTTGCGCTCTGACTCGGGTCCCGAAAATAATCGAAACTTCTGATGCACCTATTGGAACTTCCGATCCCCGGAATTTTCTTGGGCATATTTCCTTTATCTGACCCTATCAAAATCGACCTCATCATCACTGCCCTCAATCCCAAATAGGAAATCACGCTCGTTAGCTTTCTTAGGGCACAAACAATAATACCTTCGCTTAGAAACCTACATACATGCTAGGTTTTCTAAGGAAGTTGATCAAGAACTCTTTGAATGTCTACCTTACTGCGAAGCCTATAAAGCAGAAGCTTCGATGTTTTTCCCAAGAGCTCATGGAGGCAATTAGGTAAGAGATAACTTAGTTTCTATCTATTAAGTTTATTAAGGAAGTGCATCATCTAGACTAGTTCGCTAACCTGGTCCTTGTATAAAAGGAAAATGGAGAATGGAGAATGGAGAATGTGTATTGATTACACTGATCTCAACAAACACAACCCAAAATACCCTTTTGGTCAGCCTAGAATAGATTAGGTAGTTGATTCCATGGAAGGCTATTTGTTCCTCTGTTTCCTCGACTACTACTCTAGCTACTACTAGATCATCCTAAAGGAGGATCAAGAAAATACTTTGCTCATTACTCTATTCGGTGCCTACTACTACTACACCATGTCATTTGGAATAAATGCATGGACCACCTACCAACATGCAATAGAATGATGCCTCACCTACTACATAGTTCACAATGTTGAGGTCTACATAGATGATGTCATCATCAAGATAAAAAATCACGAAATCTCATCATCGACCCCTAAGAAACTTTTCAATATATTCAAAGATACCATTAGAAGTTGAATCTTGAGAAGTGTGTCTTCGGTGTCCCCTTTGAAAAGTTACTCAACTTAATCATCAGTTAGTGACATATTAAAGACAACCCCAACAAGATCACTGCCATCTCTCAAATGACAAAGTCGATATGTTACAAAGATGTCTGAAAGCTCAAAGGGTGCATGACAACAGTCCAAATATTTATTTCTATGCTTGAGGAATGAGGGATGACATTCTTCAAGCTACTAAAGAAAGACGATGATTTCTAATGGACTGACTAGGCAGATAAGGCTTTTACATTGATCAAGCATTTCATCTCCAAGGTACTCGGCTTATCGAAGGCAATATATTCATATGTCCAAAAGCTTCTTGATACCATGTTGCTATCTGCCCGTAAACTCAAGAACTATTTTCAAGCACACAAGATCATAGTCATCATGGAGTTCCCCCTAGGTGACAACCTACATGACCGTGACACCACTGGACACATAGTCAAATAGGTGGTGGAGTTTGATGAATACACAATGGAATTCCAACCTTGGATGACCATTAAATCCCAAGCACTCACCGACTTTGTTGTTGGGTTGACCAAGATTCAACTCCTAGCATCCAAGGAGGTGAAGGATTATTAGGTTATGTACTTTGATGGGTCCCTAGACATCAATGTCTTAAGGGTAGGAGTCTTTCTCATATCTTTGTAAGACGATTAAATCAAGTATTCCATGCAAATCCTTTTCAAGGCTTTCAATAATGGGTTATTAGCTTTCATGCCACCGTTATTCTGCAGTACGCCAAATATACCACTAGAATTTCGCTATTAGCCAAGAAACCATTATTTTTGGGAAAATTACTCACATGCCATTATAATTTTTAGAAATTGCTTATATGCCACTGTCAGTGACTGTGGCGGCCCCCATCTGTCAGTGACACATCGATGGCATATTGGCAAACCGTAAAAATCGTAATGGCACGAAAAAAATTAACCCATTATTTTTTGCTGAACGATGCCATTGTGTCATTTTAGTCAACTTCTGGCACTACGGGCCCACTTGCAGGCAGTACACATTTCTTATTGCCCCTTTTGCCCCTCGGCCATGACTTCCTCTGCGGCGTCGTCTCCGACGACGATTCTGTGCGCTGCTTCGGCGGGATGACCCCGCCCTCGTCCACCGGAGCCGCGTTCAAGGCGGTCGCCGCTGGCCACCGCCACGCCTGCGCAGTCGACGCCCAAGGTGGCCTCTCATGCTAGCCAAGAACGCCGCGCCGTCGAGGAGGAACGCCTCCCTTCCGGCTCCGCGTCTGGAGGAGCTCTTCTCGGAGATCGACGCCGCCGGCAGCACCGGCTCTGAGGAGGGCCTGGGCCGCAACCCCCGCGAGAACGGCGGCGACAGATGGCCGGCGAGGACGGTCTCAGACATAGGAGAGGTCATCACGAGGGAGGAGTGGACGAGGCTGCTCCGGTCAGCCTCTCACCAGCTCCGGCGTGTGCCAAGCTACTCTGACAGCGCTGCTGCACACGCCACCCTCAGATCTAGCAGGAGGACTTCGCCGGAGATCATCTCCGAAGAAGAAGAAGATCACAGCCACAAAGCAAGAAAGGACTGCACCGGCGTGAACCGGCGGGGGCGGCCCAATCCGGCTTCCGTTTTGTTCTCTCCTCTTGCTGGTAAGGAAACCTAGCTTGCTTGGATGGGTTTGTTCGAGGAGGGAGCCCTTTAGTTCGGTAGGATCATTTCCTTGCTGTGTGCAACTCGAACCCGAATCGTTCTTGCCGAAATGTTAGCCGCGGATTCGCTTGCGGCCGTTTTTGTGTTCAAAATTTACGGGGTCGATGATGCCCATGTTTCGATGTTTGTCCAGCTTGCAATCGAATTAGTGGTCTCCTGTTTGCATCCATTTTGTGCAATAAGAATCGTCGTCGGAGACGACGCCGCAGAGGAAGTCATGACCGAGGGGCAAAAGGGGCAATAAGAAATGTGTGCTGCTTGCAAGTGGGCCCGTAGTGCCAGAAGTTGACTAAAATGGCACAGTGACATCGTTCAACAAAAAATAATGGTTTCTTGGCTAATAGCGAAATTCCAGTGGCATATTTGGCGTACTGCAGAATAACGGTGGCATGGAAGCTAATAACCCTTCAATAATACAACAAAATATGAGGTGCTTCTCTATGGACAACACATTGCTACGTTATTTGGTGTTAAATGCCTAATGGTTTATGGTGACTCCAAATTGGTTATCATTCAAATAAATAAGTTTTGGTCATGTACTAGTGAGAAAATGGATGCATATCACAGCGAAGTGCGAAATCTAGAAGGAAAATTCTTTGGCTAGAATTCCACCACATCATCTATGACGACATGGTCGCTGACTCCCTCGCCAAACTCAGA
This sequence comes from Zizania palustris, assembly GCA_019279435.1. NCBI lineage: Eukaryota > Viridiplantae > Streptophyta > Magnoliopsida > Poales > Poaceae > Zizania > Zizania palustris. The sequence continues at coordinate 768,081 of JAAALK010000080.1, read as the reverse complement.
TCCTCTCGTGTCACTATGCTGAGTGATATTTTTGTACAAGAGATCTATAAGCCATCGGTAAAAAGCTCTAATGATGTCAATCATGCTGACGACCGGTCCCATGAAATGGAGGTGATGGCAATGAAAGAAGCCGACCCAAATTAGTGCCAACCTATCATAGACTACATCATCAATTCCAAGTTCCTAGCAAAAAAAGGTGAATGCTAACTAACTAGTACAGTGGAGTAAGCAAGATGTGGTGATCATCAAGTCACTCTACTGATATGCTGCTTCAACAAGGGTGCTTCATATGTGCATCACATGCACTAAGGGTCTTAATGTCCTCAACGAGGTGCACTCAGGGACCTATGGCAACCACGTCAGTGCACGAACATTGGTAGATAAAGTATTCCGCTCTAGATTCCATTGGTTAACCACTACAATGATGCCACTAAGCTCGCCCGAAGGTGTTGGCATGAAAATTATTTGAGATTTCATGTATATGTGTTACATGAATGAAGGCCTAAAAGATTTGCTATACTTCAGTGTTAGGTCCTTAACCTTGAAGGTTCAAGGAATACCAGTCAATTTAGGGCCTGTTTGGTTTTTTTATGAACTAAACTAAACTTTAGCTCCTTTTTTTTTATAGAAGGAAACTTTAGTCTCTTCCTGTTTGGTTCTAAGGACTAAAGGACTAAAGGAGAGTGATGCATGTGAGGTAAGTAGTACTTTTAGTCCCTTTTAGCAAGGTTTTGGGACTAAAGGGCTAAATTTTAGGGATTAAATTTTAGTCCCCATGTTTGGCAATTTAGGGACTAAAAAGGACTAAAGTTTAATCCCTAAACTTTAGCGGCCCCAAACCAAACACCCCCTTAATCTAGTGATTGACGAGATAGCAAAGGTTAGATGAATGAGCCTATCGGTTGATGAGCCGATATTGATTCTCACCATCAGCCAATAGCCGATGGAATTATTGTTACATTGGTTCATTGGTTGAAAGTTTGATGTGCATTCATAGCCAAATATGATTATAATAATGAAATATACAAACATATCGGTCAATTTAGTTTGATGTAACAAATGAGAACAAATTATGATACTAGGTTTATCAACAACGATCCTTAAATCGAACCAAATCGACACAATATAAGATTGAGACTAATAAAACTAGATCGCTCAATTGAGAATTAAAGCATATTGACCGATAACAAGATATAAATAATTATTAAGCTCATAATAAAGATAACTCATCAGTTGGAACTCCGATGAAATGCTGAATAAAACCTATCATCTTACCGAGATTTATTTTATAACTACAATTCAAAAGATCAGACTGAACCGAGATAGTATTAAATTAAAGATAACAATGAAAACTCGTTTAGCTTATGGGTCTCATGCAAATGTGATGGACATATTAGATCGAACTAAGATATTAAAATAATGCAACCTTAAATAGAACATGCAGCCTTAAATAGAACTGATACATCTAGATAAGTAGAAAATGTATAAACTCAATCAAGATATCATACTAAATCGAAAAGGTCCTAATTAAATACATACATTTACCATATAACGAGATCTACTTGTTGCAAATCAAACTAATATGATATAGTCCAACCTGGAATAGATAAAAGCCATACCACTAAAGATCTGCATGTGCTCTCATAGATATGTTGCATGAATTGCCACAAATAGAATATTATAAAGAGGAACCACCAAACAGACGCATCAAATACATCATCAACATCAAAAAAGCAAGACTCATAACAATTGTGGAAGTTTTGTTTTGCTCCAACACCTCAACACCTCATGTTGAAAGCATGCTAGGAGAAAATTGAATATCTATGTTTATATTGTTCTCACATGGCAGGCATATATGAGTACTGTGCCAATTTACAGTAACATTGTACACATAATTATAGTAAAAGATAAAAATCTTGTATAAGGACTCATGCAATTTTTTTCCATACTGCATTTTTGTGTGTTTATGTACATCACAAGAGTGTGAATGGCTTTCTAGATGGTGTGGACATGCCATCTCAGAATCTTGTCCTTAACAAGCTTTGGTTATAGCACATCATGCATGAGAGCGGATCAATCCTTGGGTGTCCACTGGACATGAACCAAGTTCTGTTTACAAGAATATATGCAACTGCTTTTATCAAAGATTATGGGAAATCAACTTCAGTATATAACTTTGAGAATCTACCAGAATGTAAATCTGACCAAGGTCACCACAGGTACTGATATGATGCAAGTTACTCTCATTAGGCAATAGGCATGGCACAGCCATACAACAGCCAGAGCCAGTATTTCATTGTATGAAACAAAACCTGTGATTATGTACTGATAAGTTGAAAGTTCAGTTTTCTTCCCATCCTTTTCCCCCATTCCCCCATCAGCAGTGGTCTTTAGGGAAAAAAACAAAATACAGTCATAGCAGTGAGCTAGGATGCAGGTTCGCGCAAGATGTATGTCTTCACATGTCACACGAATTCCTGGTCCTGATCATCTGGTCTCCTAGAAGCCTCTTCTCCATCAATCATTTTCCTAGTCATGTTCGCTCTCTGAACAAGGCGAACCAACGCTTGCACCACCTCAGACATCGGCGGTCTGAACTCTGGCTCAGGCTGAAACAGTAAAGGTTTTGGTTGATATGATTTAGATGCTTGATATTCAATTATGCATGTATTAGGTTCTGCAAAATGCAAACTGCATTGTATCAGAGTGAAGGCTATATATACCTGGACACACAGAGCAACAACGTCTGCAAAACGGGAGAGGGATTTAGCAGGATACAAGCCCTTCAGCGCTGGGTCAACCATCTGGTCCAATGCATCAATGTCATGCAGCTGAGGTGTCGCCCACCAGACAAGTGACTGCTCTGTACGGGGTCTAGAGCTGTGATGATAGAACAGTTAAGTGCTAAGAAATAACAAAATAAGAATCATCAAATGAAGGCATAAACAATTCAGGAATGCAGAATCAGAGAAAAATAGCAATACCTATCAAATGGTTTGCGGCCAGTCAAGAGTTCCAGCATGACAACTCCAAAGCTATAAACATCACTCTTGAGGGTATAATGCCCAGTCATGTCCACTTCAGGGGCACTATATCCAGAACCCTGATCTGAAGCCTGTTGAGGTTTATTTGGTAGCAAGATCAAGAGGACTGGTCAGCCATTTGTGGGTGTCAATCATTACATAGTTTAAGTGTCGTCGTTTGATGAATTGCTTCCACATCTTATAACATATTGGATAATGAGAAAAGGACTAACTCATTCCAGACCTTAAGTTTCTTTTTTACAGAAGATCCTTCTCTTTACAGTTTTTACTTTCAAATATGTTTGTTGGAGCAAATTTATTTGAGTTTTACCTGGAATTCAGAATCAGGGACGGAGTTGGCAAGTCCACCATCAGAAAGGTGGGGATTTAACTCCATGTCCAGCAAAATATTGGATGACTTGAAGTTCTTGTGAATAATTGAAGGAGAACAAATTTCATGAAGATACCTACAAGTAAATAGGAATCGTGGTTAGGTGCTGACAAAGTCCCATGCACTAAAGAGAATGTACAGGTAATTTGCCCATATATTCACCACTTATCTATCAAACTCCATTTTATAATAATGGAAAGTCAAATCAGTTTTAACGAGTCATATCAAGATGGAAAAATACAATAACTTATTGAACAATAACAATCATATAGTGAGCAAGAAAGCTCTTATTATTCACTTACTCTAGTGCACGGGCAGACCCTAATGCAATCTTAACACGAGAATTCCAGCTGAGTGGTTTGCTATAGTCATCTGGGAGGTGGAGTATATCATGCAACGAACCATTCCTGTGGAAATCATAAACTAGCAAGTGTTGTCCATGTTCCATGCAATAGCCCACAAGCTCATTGAGATTGGGATGGTGCAACTTCGAAATGTTTGACACCAAGTCAAAGAAATTATCCGATGATTGGTTTGACAATGAAGTACTGTTTAGTTTCTTCACAGCTAGTACCTATCATATAAGGAGAAATGTAAGCCTCATTGATCATGTGAAGTATTCAAGTGTCTTTATACTTTATACTTTATATTATAGAGGTGTGAAATACTTGGTAACTTAATTGTGGAGTAAATTGATTGTGGAATAAAATTAATTGTGGAATGTTTGATCTGTAGAAAAGCAATAAACTTGATACATTCTTTTAGCATACTGTAATATAAATGAATGTTCACTGTTCAGTCACCCTTGCTAGGAATAAATGGAAACCGTGTATGAATAAATTGCTTCAGCTCCTAAGTTAGTTTAGGTGCATTTATGCGGGAAAAGTCACTCTGAAAGAAAAAATACTTCATGGGTAAAAAATCTATGTTTGCAAACAATAAAACCTTACAATCATGGTAATGCATTTTTACTATTCTTTCACGCACAGGCGAATAAGAGAATATGCATACCTTTCCATCATTGAATTGTGCCCTGTAAATGCGTCCAAAGGTACCCTCTCCAACAAGATTGTCCACGTTGAAGCTGTCTGTTGCCATCTGTAGATCTGCGACTGAATAAATTATTGCATTTACTGATGCTGCATTATTTTTCTTTGGCACATGTTTATTTGCAAAATCATTATCATCGTCAAACGACTGATTGCGCTCAATCTTGGGAGGTGGCTTCAGACTAACTGTGGCAGGGGAAGGCAAAGGTTCCACCTCAATTTTCATAGGTTCTTGGATAGGCTTCATATCTGCAGTTGTATGCATAATCACTAACAAAACTAAAGCTTCGATTAGGGTATGTCAAATATTGACAACACTAACCTTTAACTTCATTGGAAGGGCATGAAATCAATGAATTGAAAGGCTGTCGCTGTTCAACATGTTCTTCCCTTGCACTTTTGCGTTTCCTCTTTATCAAGAAGAATGCTACAACTGATCCAATAACCAGTAGAGCAATGATGATTCCTGCTATGGCTCCAGCACGTAACCCTGAGTTTCCACCAGAATCTGATGAACTGCCACTGCCATTGGATTGTCTGCCTGGGCTTTTCCGACGGTTGTGTGACGGCGGAGGTGCTGTGAATGGTGGTGGTGGCGGTGCTGGGCCAGTGCTCCAAGAATTGCCATCGGTTCTATTGATAACCATGGCATTTAGTTCAAAATGCAGCCTTTTATGACGTTAGGGAACAAAGACTTAAATAATACTTACTGTAGACTATTTATCTTCTTTAATTCATTAGGAATCCAACCAGTAAAGCGGTTGTTTGCAACATTTCTGCAGTAGAGGAGGCAAAAAATAATAATGGGACTGTGTGTGATACACCATTTACACCTTTAAATTGATTTGCTTACAAATTATTGAGGGGGAGATTAGCAAGGACATTGATAGATCCAGTAAATTGGTTGTTCTGCAGATACCTGGTAAGATATAACATAGGTTATAGGTATAAAATGTCAATAGGATCCATTAAGCTCTGCAAAGTTCATTCTTACAAAGTTTTCAGGCTTGACAAAGAAGTGAAACTCTGTGGTAGATCACCAGTAAGAGAATTGAAGGAGAGATCACTGTAGCAATAACCAGAAAGATAGTAAGAGCAATGATACAATGGGAAATGTAAACAGAATATTTGTTTTTTGAATAAGAGAACTCACAGCGTTGATAAACTTGGAAGGTTAGAAAATATGTCAGTCATATTTCCTTGTAATTGATTATGATTAAGGTTTCTGTATACAGAAAGAAGATCCAATTAGCACATACAATACAATATGAATTTGAAGGCATATTAATATCTGGGTCAAAAGGTACTCACAGATACTTAAGCTTAGGCATTGTGGAAATTGAGTATGGCACATTCCCAGCAAACTGGTTTCCTGCCAGATTGCTGCAAATAAAAATTTTACTTAAATTTCCCCATCAATAACAAAGAAATATTAGATAATATGATGTTAGAACATTTTTTCTAAAAATAGATTATAGAATGTCATCTTCTGAGAAACTTACAGCCTCTCAAGCTTCTTATTTGGAAGGTTGTATTGAATATTTTGGCCACCCCCAAGATTATTTTGGCTCATGTCGCTGCATGGAATTATGATAAAGTTAATTGCCAACTAAACTCCCAGACAGAAAGAAGAAAGAACTAATCCAAAAGAAACCATGATCCGAACTCACAGTTCAACTAGGGACTCCATGGTGTTCATATTGTAAGCCAGGTTACCCGAAAGCCCCAAGCTTGGCAGTTTACTAATATAACACAGGAAGATCAAAATACATAAGAGAAAACAAAAGAAATTGGGTTCAGAAGCAAAAACATTGAACTATGAATCCCACATTGCTGTAACTGATGATGCAGAGCAAGTGATGCCCTGCCAAGATGCACCGCATGGATCCCCGCCGTTGACCTGCCAACCACGCAGCTGCCCGGGCGAATTGAGGCTGGTGAATAGCGCATTGAGGACAGAAACTGCATGGAAGAAAGCAAATAATTACTTCATTAGGTATGGATTATCACTAAAGCAATTCCAGTTAACATGATTACTTATATTGGAATGTTGGGACCAGTCACACCTAAAGATTCAAACGATATCAGGGACAATGAAATGAATCACAGATGCAAATAGTATAACTGCTCTTCTTTGGATGAGCAATGGTATAACGGATCCATCTTGGGATATTTTGCTGGTTCTGATAAGCTTTACAAATGATTGCGTGATCCTACAATAGTCATTTCTTCCCTGAAATTAAAACCGGTCCCCTCCGGCCCTCCCAATCATCAAACCAAACGAAGAACACATTCCAGGGGAATTTCCATATGCAAAAATCTCCCTTTTAACTAAACTGTAATGAGAACACGGACACCAGCATCTAGAAATTCCATAGAGTTGGCCAAACGAAACAGGGAGAACAAAAGAAAAGGTGCAAAATTCCCCAAAAGCTCAAAGGCCCCAATGCATGCAATAGCAAAGAATACCCACTAATGAAGTGAAATCAACCAAAAAATGTGTCCCAAGTGTGCTGACAAGTGACAACGGCTGAAGATTTGGGGCAAGGTAAAGCAGCTCAAATCATCATGCCTCCCAAATCTACCAAAAAAGTTGCATCAAGCGATCCAACAGAATAAGATTTAGTTAGATAAATGAGTACGAAACATCAGCATACATAACGAAAGAACAAACATTCAGAAGATCTCAAGTCAAGCGGCAACAAACACCACCAAGATGTGGTGCAGGCTGCAGGCATTTGAAAGATGAAACAGCTAGGACAACTCATGGTCCAAATGCAGCAGCAAAGACAAAAAAAAATCTCCTTGTCCCGACCAAAATCCATAGCGCCATCAGAGGGAAGCTAGGAATCAAGAACTACGAAAGAAATGAAGGGAAAAAGTAGAAGCAAGCAAAAAAAATGCTCACCATCATTGGGGTCGGTGGTCGCGGCAACGAAGGTTTGCGGCTGGTTCCAAGAACAGCACAAGAGGAGGAGGAGCGGCCCTGCCCAAGCCGTCATTGCTTCTCCTCCTACCTCCTCTACCTCCTATGTCCTCTCTCTCTCTCTCTCTCTCTCTCTCTCTCTCTCTGGTGCATATAAGGACATGCGAGCTGGTCAGCTGGGGAAGAAGAAAGCTGCTTTCTTGCCTAAAAAAATCCGACCTTTAGGTTCGGGCGGGGCGCGCGGATTTTTCACGGTATTTTTCCTAGTTTTCGATGCGATTTTTGTTAGCTTTTCACTGTTCACTCCCGTGCTCCATCAATTCTTTCTCCGATTAAATTAAATGGGAAGCAGCCGAGGGAGCAGACATCACTGCAGCACCTGGCGCTGCAGCCAAGGCGAGAACCCGAGGCTACAGTTGCGCGGGGCCCAGACAATCTGACCGTTCACTCTCTATCCAACGGTTCAGATCATCTCTCCAAGCTACAGACGCAGCAGCCACAAAGATGAGTTAAAAAAACTCAACTTAAAATGTTTTACTACGTTCTGTATAGTTGTAAAAATGTTAAGATGAGTTTCCTTTAGAAAAACTAAGCCAAAATTTAGTTATAGAGTTAAGTGTCTCAGTAAATAGTTCAAGAAATTGGTGAAACCGGATAGACGGTTAGACATACTTATCTTTAGGAGTTTTTCTTTATAAATAGAGGAGTACTCTCCTCAGTTGTATATACTTGAATGAGCAATAAAAAAATCAGTTTTTCTTCTACACACTGTGTCTTGTGTCTTGTTCATTGTTGAAGACGTTTTGGACTACGTCTCTAGCAGAGCTGGTTATTTAACAAAGAGAAAAAAAATTATATATGAAACGGTTAAAATGTGTTAAACCGACCGATGGATCTGATCTACGCCACTAGGTTACTTTGCATGATCGTTGTACGCAAAAGACACATCTGATCATGTTCTACTTCTAATTAAACAAAATCTACCTCAATCATTAGATGCTCCATAATAATATGATAATCAGCTAACCTAAACAACCACATGACAAGAGGGCCCTTCAATCGAACCTTCCATGGCTTCAGCTGTTTGAGTACAAAAGAAATTGCATATGACCTAAAAGTTTCAGCGTCTTTTAGTGCATAAAAAATTATCTTAAACGTAAATGTTACATATGACCTAAAAATCTTATCGTCTTTTAGTGTGTAAAAATTTATCTAAATATAAATGTAGCAAACTACAGTAGTAGTAAACATGGCATTTTTATCTCTAAATTGCATAAAGCACCATTGGCTCAACTATTTTCAAGTCTACATTCAACTACACTGAAAATAATATTATGGTTTTTTTTATATTTTTAATACATATACTCAAATTAGAGGTTGATATAGTTTAGAAGGGAAGAAGTAGTTAATAGTTATGGATCTAATTAAGATTAGAACAGAGCACGAAGGCACAAGGCGCACTCTTATCATATATATACAGTTCAGATTTTTCCTGTCAGCCAACTAACCCAAAGGGATAACACATGCCTGCTTGTTGTTAACGGATATGCATCATGCATGTACCTGCCACTGACAGTGGGCCCAGCAGTGCAGTAGTACATAGCTTCAAAACACGGCAAATAATTGTCTGTGTGTTTAGGCTTTTTCCGGCAATATCACTAGGGGTGTACCAACTTTATGCCCGGATGTACTAAAACTAATAGGTATCTAGAACTAATTATTAGTTAGTTAATTATTAGTTGAAAATTAGTTCATATCAATTTAAATATTTCGGACTAATACTTGAAAAAGGAGTAAAAGAACCTTTAATAATTAGTTGAGTTATCTGGATAAACTAAAGCTAAGAATTAACTACTAACAATTAGTTCGTTGGATCCAAATTAGTTCGTGGAATCCAAACAGAGCCTATATCTTGTTTTTAACATCCGTTGGGATAAAAAGTCCTATAAAATTATAAAGATAATTAACATAAGAATATAATAAAAGTCATGTAAAATTTTCGTATTCCAAAAGGGCTTTTAAATTTCTTTGATCACAACTAACATCCTAGGTTATTTAACAAATAATTAAATTTGATCCTAGCTAGGTCAACCGAGTGTGAAAAGAGTAAGAGAAGGCTCTGTAATTCTAGAATAAAAATCCATCTTGTGACTGGATACAATCATAATCTAAGTTAAGGTACATTTCATGTTTTTATTTACTCATTTAAATTTAAAATTTAAATTTAAGAAGTCTATTAAGGGATTGTCTTTTAGATTTTTGTAATGATGATTGCTCTAGTTTTGATTAATAGAAAAGTAACGTGGAGGCTAGGTGTTGGATCCAACAATATATAGTGTAGTTATTATATTTGAGCATGAGGGTTTCATGCATGCAACGCATAATGGTTGGTTGGATCTACCAACTTTTAGCTAGGGTAAGAGTTTATGGTTTAAAAGAGTTATAAACTTTCTACAAAACGAAATCTATTATCTAAATAAGTTATAAACCTATGCTAGATACTATTGGGTGAAAAACTCATGTTCTAAGGTTTTCAACCAATAGTAACATCCCTCTATTGGTTTTAAATGAGGATTTATACTAGCTTGACAAAATTAAGAAAACAGTGAAATTACTCTTTTGCCCTTATTCACACCACACATTGGAGAGTGTGGGCTAGCGATTGGAACGAGGTAGCGGCAACAGTGGAGCAACCATAGAGGAAGACGGCAACAATAGTGGTTATTGAGGGTGGTCCTCAAACCCATGGTGTCATCCCTTGTGTGTGGCGACCGTAGGGGGGCGTACATGAAGGAAGACAACAGTAGTTATTGGGGGTTGTTCTCGGAGCCTATGGTGTCATTCCCTGTGTGTGGTGACGGGGGTGGGGAGAGTTTTTTACTGTTATAGAACTCAATAGGGAAGACTTCTCTCTAATAAGACATGTGTTGTAGACTTCTTTAAAATAGTACTTTGGACGAGGATTAATTGTTATAATAGAATTTTTGAATTACTTAAATAGTTTTAACTATTTTATAACCAATAAATCGACTTTTTACTTCTAATTAAGTTTGGTAAAAATGTAACTTTATCTAGTAAAAATGCTAGTTTATCTCCCACGGTCCAACGTCTAGAATTCATTCCAAACATAATCGGGTAAAATGTTAGTTTATCCGGTAGAAAATATAAAAATGTAAAATTAATTTAAGTTTGGGCATTTTCAAAATGACTTCGAAGGAGGAGTATCTACAGACGACCTACGTAAAGATCTAGTAATTTTTGTAGGTTGCTTTTATTCGGAGCATTCTCAAAGTCAAATTAAGCATGGAACAATCTTCAACAGGGTCAAATTTCGGTGGATATGGTTCATTTTTTCCCACATACCAGCATTCACCTTCACCTTGACATTGACAGATGGAGAGCAACTAGTCATGGATTATCTATTTTACATTGATTTTTGAGTTACATATAGAACAGGCAACTACGGTAATCAAGTTGTCTGAATTGTTTATTTTGCATATACTGAAACCAATGTTATAGGCAGTGTTAGAGAAATCAGACTTAGGTGCCTGCCTAGGCAGCGAAAGGCGCTGAGCACCACCCTAGCGCTATATGGAGGCGTTAGTCGGTGAGCTAGGCAGGTCAACCATGATCTGGGAGGTTGACTATGACGCTTAGGTGCCCTAGGCAGTGACGATGACTAGGTACTTAGATACATGCTCCCGACAGCTCAGCAGGGAGTGCAAAAAAATAGCCACACATGTCCGTCTCTAGGGTTCCCAAACGTCATACATATGTCCAGTGTCATTGCCACTATGCTCGTCATCCGTCATCTGCCATCCGCCGCTCACGGGATCTCGTGCTCTCACACCAGGCGTCCGTAGTTTTGCTCTGCGCGTCGCGCTCTAGCGCCGCGCCCCACAGCGTCATGCTCTAGCACCATACTTTGGCCCCCTCGTGCAGCGCTCTCGCCCTCTCATGTGGCCGCGCTACTAGTTTCCTCACCACAGTTTATAGTTGTGCTAAGTGCTCTCAGTCCTCTCGATCTCTATTCTCTCATGTTCTAACAATTGTATACTTCCCTATTCCATGAACTGAATGTAGATACATACATATACATTGCAATGATAATTATTAATTGCATATTTATATCTACCATTCTATCTCATTTTGATACTCCAAATATTCTTTGTTTTATATTGTGGACAGTGGACTTGTAGTTGTTGTGTTCAGGCATTCACCAACGTATCAAGGTAAACATTTTATTGCATATTTCTATATACCATTCTATCTCATTTTTTATTGCCATGCTATTAATTTTATTCTATTTTCATCGTATGGGTACGAGGCTTGGTCATTAGCTAGTTGAGGCAAGGCTACAAGAGTATAAGTCTTCAAAGTAGATAACAATGTAACAATACATCATATATTCATATTATTCATCAATTATCAATGAATTGTTCCAAATAATAGTATTAGTACATTAAATCATTCATATTTCTACATTATACATGTTGACATGCTCAAACTTAACTAAAACTTGTATTTTGATTGATGTTTTGGTTGAACATGTAATGTTGTCTTGTTGCTGACTTGTGCTGCTGACCTAGGCGCCCGGGCAACATCTGACTAGCATCTAGAACCTACTAGAACAATGGTTATAGGAGGTTGTCATTTACACGCACCTTGTGATTGATGTTTAAAGATGATTTGTGATTGTTGTTTAAAGACTATTGGTGATGCTTAGTAAAAAATGTCCTGGTTTGATCAGCAGGTTTGATATGTCATTTACATACAGAGTAGATGCATGGACCTAGTTCTTGCAGCTTCTTTGATTTCATTAGCTGGCAAGCACAACTATCTACACATACCTCATAGCCTCACACACATAATCAACTGAATTAATTGTGGCATTTCATCGTAGATAATGTCATCATAGAACATTGATTGAATGTTTGGTGTCAACAAAATGTCATTTTTTCCATTAATAGAATTGTCCATATGGTTACAATAGTTTGACATATAGCAGAAAACAAATTTGATACAAATTTTCATGAGAGTACATTCATATTTCTGATTCAGCACATTCAATATGATATAGTCACAATAGTTTAATCATAGGTCTAAAGACATCACACACATCCTCAACCAAAAAAACATTCATCATGTTTCTTCAACAAATTGAGAATGGCCTTCACCACAAACTAAACATCTGAGTGAATTTCTTAAATCTTGCACTTTGCTAATAAAGATGCAATCCTTTATGCTTCGCAAATGAAATTTTCATGCTTTCATGGGAAGGAAAAAGACGCTTAGCAACAAACTTCAGTTCCAAAACAGTATGAGTACCGATTTTACATTTTGTTTTTGTTAGTTCAACAATGTTACTCCTTCTCGAAAAGTGCTTCATATGTCATCCTCTTAGAATTTCCCCTTGCAAGTTGCAAGAAGACAGTAGTCTCCCAAAAAACAAAGACTGTAGCCCACTATTCCCTTGCAATATGCATTACTGCATTAGTCAATTATAGTGTGAGTACCACTTCTTGCCTTCATGTGTTCATGGCTGCACCTACATCTCAACGGCACACTACAACAGAATTTCTCAGCAGAAATACGGCAACGGCATACCAACCAAAACAACTAACAACTTGCTTTGTACCTGCGGCTCAAGGGAGCGGAGCACGACCATCAGGCGTGGGGGGCATGGCACGACAACGGTGTCGCCACCAACTATGTGCTAGTGTTATAAAAGGTATCACTAGGTGTCGCTTAGGCAGCCATTAGGCACTAGGCACCGGCCCGCCGCCGTGATTTGCCTCCAGACGACGAGCTAGGCAGCCTAGGCGCCAAGGCGGTCAACTACGATGCTAGACGATTGACCATGATGCTTGGGTGATGCTTGGGCGGTCCGGCGTGGTGGCGCTGAGGGTGCTGGTGGCTGAAACAAGGCCCGACGGTGTGAGGGGAGGTGGCAGGTGGCCAGCTCCAATGACAGGAGTCACGAGTGTAGCCAAATATGGCGGTAGGAGGCATGCTCGGCCCACATCTAATCGTCTCCATCGCCATCACCATCGATAGCAATGCTGTTGGAGGAACACCAGGTGACCTGGATAGGCGCAGTCAGAGGGAAATGCCGGGGAAGGCATTGCCGGAGGGGAAGATATGTGGTTTGTACTCAAACCCTTCACGAGCAAAGGAGTAGAACATTGAATGCTTTCACTGGAGTAGAAGAAAAGGCTAGACTCTAGTAGGAGAAGAAAAGGTTGCCTAGGACTTTGGATGGGATGCCTGGGAACCAAGAATGCCTAGAAAAATGAGTAATAAATGCCTAGGAACTAGTAGCAAAAGACTTTAGGTGGGATACCTGGGAACTAGGAAGACCTAGAAAAAGGAAAATAGAGTAATAAATGCATAGGAACAGCTAGGACATGAGAAATGCACTAACCTAAGCTCCGCCTAGGCGGCTCTAGGCGTTAGGCATTAGGTCATCGCCTGGCTAACGCTTAGAGTAGACGTGAACATTGCCATGCGCACCTCCATAGCCTCATCGAGTCCCACGAGGGCATTGGCGATGATGGTGTCAGAGCTTGGCTCCCACCTCGTCATGGATGCCTGCCTTGCATCGGGGATTTCGTCACCCAACAACCATTTCTTAGATTCCTCGCAAGAGGGGGGAATCAAGAAAAGGAGGCAACGAGCTGGTGGCGGTTGTGGAGGCTAAGGAGGCATGTGGGCATTGGAATCATGAGGAGCTCGACTCAGTTGGTGAGGGGAGAAAGCTCAATGTAGGGGAATATAGGGAAAATGGAGTAGCTGAAGTTTGACGTTAGAGATGGCAATGGGTCTATCCCCGTCATGTTTCAGTACTTTATCCCCATCCCCGTGACATAGAAATCCAACCGTCCTCATCTCCATCGAATTTTCTCCGTCCCTATCCTCACGCGGGGTACAACGAACCTGACGGGTCTCCATACCCGAGTTCATGCTAACCATGAACAGTTGAGCCATCGAACCTGCATCGCCATCGACGTCTTACGTCATATCCATCTAGGGATACTGCATTTGATTGAGGTCGTCACATGTACCTTAGGTCATCGTATCTGCCTAAGGCCGCCACCATCGCCTAGAGCCATCAGCCACTACTATCGCTTGGGGCCACCGTTGCTACCATCGCTACTTAGAGTCATAGGTCATTGCTGTCATTGTGGACCATCGTCGTCGGCCGCCATTGCCACCTAGGCTGCTTGTCTAGGGCTTCTAGCGTCTGGAACCATGGGCGGATGGGTCGTTGCTACTGCAGCCTAGGGATACTACCTAGGGCCACCATTGTCGCTAGATCATGGGTTGTTGCCGCTGCCTGCAGGTCACTCACTCACGCCCTCGCGTAGTACGACCTTTGCATAGCTACAGCAGGACTCACACTGGAAACTAAGTTAGGACTTGCGTACCACACATGTTAGTGTTAGTCGGCTAGGCTATTAGGCCAACCAGTGAGGAGCCATGCTGAATAGCGTGGGCCTCATGGCTCCAGAAGTGATGAGTCATTGTCAACGATAGTCAAAGAGGATAGAAGAAGAAGAGATCTACTGTTTCATGGGCCGCGTGTGACTCAGGTACACGGGCAGCAAGCGACGTTCGGGCAGAGGAGGCTGCGAAGTCGGGCTAGCCCAATCCGGGTACATAAGGCCAGGAGCAGCAGAAGACCCACTGGGCTGTTGACCAGGATTGACTTAGGTACATGGGCGGTGAGCGATTGCCGGGCTGAGAGAGCTGCGGAGTCGGGCCGGCCCAATCTGGGTACCTGGTGCAAAGTCGGTGGAGGCTTTGTCAGTTTCGGCGCAAAACTGACAACCGTCGATCTTGTATCCGACTGTCCAGGAGAGAAGCCGTAGTCGCTACGAAAGCTTAGCTTCCGGATAAGTCATCTGTATCTCTAGGCCCATAGTCAGTCAGTCGTGTCTGTAAAAATACCTAAGGACAGTTGAGTTATTTCCTTTATTTTAGCGTCTGTAAAAACCCTAAGGGGCTGGTGAAATATTCTAGGTCTTTGGGCAGCCTATAAATAGGGCCCCAATCCCTAGGGTTGGACTACCCTTCTAGAAATCACTTTTTCAACCATTCCTTGGGTCATTTTGTTCCTGCGTGCTTTTTCTCTCTCCTGTGTGCGCCGCCAGGAACTTTGTTCATGTTCTTGTGAGTTTTATTTTGATTCCTCACTGCTCTGGAAGAATGTTCGTTCCTGCTGGTTTGATGTGCAGCATTTAATCTACATCACTGTAGTTTCGTTTTGTGTGCTGCTATTTTATTCCTGAACGAATGTTCTTCTCTGGATGCTTCTGTTCTTCACGTGAGAAGTAATAGTTCATACTGGTTGCAAGTAGTACTACTACACTGTAGCAACAGTACACTAGTACTCAGGTTTTGCTTTTTCTGCGTAGCCTTTTTGATCGAAGTAAACAGGGTTGATTCACTTTTCTGGCTGTTTCTAGCGAAGCCCCTTCTCTATGTTCGAAGTCCCTCAGCTCCGTGAGGCAGGCTTCGATCTAACATTTTCGAGGGCTTCGTTTTCGATTTCACTCTGTGCTGTTAACTTCGAAGTATGGTTTTGTGATGTCTGTTGGCTTAACACACTTCGACAACCTTTGCGAAGGTATTCTCTGTTTTGAGCTGTTCGAAGTTGATACTTTGACAGGCTTCAAAATTGGCTTCGAAGCTAGTCTCTCTGATAGACTTCGCTCGGGGTTTGCAGCTGTCTGTTCCGAAGATCTAAATGTGTTAGTTCGAAGGTTGTTTTTTTTTCGAAGGTAGAGTGTAGGCTTCGAATTTGGTTTCTCTGTCGTGTGACAGGCTTCGCTACTCCTTCGAAGGTTGTCTTTCTGTGCGTAGTGTTCGAAGCTCTGTTCGAAGGTTGTACTTCGAAGTACTCTGTTAAAAGCAAGCTTCGTTACCCTCATACGTTGCTTCGAAGCATACTTCGCTTCTTTCCACTTGAGCTAGGCTAGACCAATTCAACCTTCGGCTCGTATCTGTCAACCTTCACACGTCTTCGTCAACCATCTCCGAAGCAGGCTTCGACCACCGAAGCAGGCTTCGACCACCGAAGCAGACCTTGATCGGCGAAGCAGGCTTCGCCAAGATCCGAACAGGAGACAGATTTGAACAGTAATTTCTCTTCTCATACATAGTGCACTTAGATTGCTTTTCTGAGAAGTTTATCTAGCCTTGTCTCGGGTACTCTGTTTATCTGTCTATTAGCACTGCATTGGCATTTCTCTGTTTATCAACAGTTGCTTCTAGGCTAGATACCTTTAGACTTAGGCTATGTATTTATTCTTTGCTGTTTAGTTTTTTAGAGGTGCGTTGGGTATTGGGAGCAGGCCATTGATTCGAAAGAATTTTTAGGTGCCCATTCACCCCCCTCTGGTCGCTACTTTCGGTCCTACAACCAGTAACATGGCCTAGTGACGGTAGGAGGATTTGGGCTTGTGTGTCTAGGCCTTGCAACACATTGTAGCGGGGAAAAATAACCCACATAGAAGCGGGGAAGGGGGCATAGGTAAGTCTCCGGCCCTGATAACCCGATGGGAGATGTTTTTCTCTTATTTTTAGTCCTCAATAGAGTTTTTCTCTATCGGATATTGGATTTTGGGTCCTCATCGTTATCTCTAGCTGAGATACTGAAAATGAACTATGACATCGAATATAAAAACACTTTTAAAATCAACTAAGATCGGCATTAAAAAAATGGAGGGAGTAGCCTAAGCCATGATAGTGGCATGTATTTTTACATATTGTTTGTTTGGCTCCATTTGAGAGGTCGGAAAATAACCGGTAAAATATTTATTTCTCTTAAATACAATTTTATAGTTTTATGTAGCATATGATCTTTAATATGGTTTAGTAGATACTAATATAATTAATACACGCTAATCACCTCATAATCATTTGTTAATCTGTTTTGCTTAGGTCTAGTTTCATAAAGGAAGTTATTTTAGACTTATATAAACTTCTTATAAATAAATTGTTTTGTATTTTGTTATGTATTTTAGACGTCTATACATTAACGTTGTACTAATTTTTTTAATCTTCCATATTGTTTTTACCTCGTACCGTATTTAATATAGAGAAACAATTAATATATGCACTAATTAATCATTTACTGGTACGTGAAATCAGGTGTATCAAACTGTTTTGTTTTTAAAAACTGGAGGAGCCCAATGCATCGCCGACGCGCGACGTGATGCTCCTAGACAATCTTCATGTTCATGTCCCACTGGCGTGCGTAGGGGTGGCAATATCCTCGGTGAGACCGGGACCCGTCAGGATCCGCCCTTTCGGGGTCGGGGACAGGTTCAATTTTTCATCCGCGGGTTCATTGGGTCGAGGCCCCGCATAATATCGGGTTCGGGTTGATTATTTGACCTGCGGTCCTCGTGATTCTCCGGTCCAATAAGTAAAAAAGTTCATATATATATATATATTTATATATGTATATGTATATGTATATATCTATATGTATATGTATATATATATATTGGTCCAATGTAAGATGATAAAAATATAACTTTAATATTGATGAATTTTGTTTATTGAAATGTTGGAAAATATAAACAAGATGATTTACGGTGATATTTAGTTTGAATTTTGTTATATTTGTGATTTATAAATTATGTCATTTGTATACTTTTAAATTTCAAAACGGGTCCGTGGGGACCCGACGGGTTTGCGGGGATCCGACGAGTCTAGGTTCGGGTGAAAAATTTCACCCGTGGGGCTAACGGGGTCGAGTCCTACCGGATCCAGGTTCGGGTTTGGTATTCCGACTCAGACCCATCCCGCCTCGTTGCCACCCCTAGGCGTGCGTACTAGCGTCAGTGTAGTATGCAGGCATCCAGCCGTGCACGTACTCATATGTACAGTCACAAAAAAATAGTCTCTTATATATTACCTTTTCATTTCCAATATCACTCAACAGAGCATTTGCCAAGCAGAAATAACCGGTTTTTATTCCAAATCTAACCTCATTGTCAGAGTGAAGCATGCTTAAACTTTATTTTGAGATGTATACGCTAGGGTTTTTTATTTTCTAAGTCAAGTCTGTTTTTTTTTTGACGAATGAAGGATATTTCCTCATATTATTGCTTACCAATGACTAATGAGCAAACAGCTGGGTAGAATCGCCGGTTAGCCTGCTGTAGAACACTAATCATTTATCGCCTCTCATCTTGCTAACACCATCACAATTGTGGCAAATTAAACTCTGTCAGAAAATCTAGTTCCGAATTCTTACTATATATATTGTTGTGAAGAATAACATTTAATATATATAATATGGTTACCATTGCGATAACATTAAGAATTAAGGCTAATGTCCCCGTAAAGTGTGTGATGATCTCGCGTCCTTCACACGTTACCTACTTCAACGGTTCGTCTGTTCCACGTAACAACCCGACAAATAGGTACAAGCACACAAGCGAGACAACTATTTAAGTTTTATTTCCATTAATTTTCCTTTCCCTCTCTGATAGTTTTTAGTGGTGGGAGCAGCAGATTGGTCTTAAGTCTAAATAACAACGACAAAACAACAAAACATTTCAATTTCAAGTCTCTTTTATTATCTCTTTTCAAGTCAATTTCAGTTTCCGCCCTAGCTATTATAGTGTCTCAAAAATTTTATTATGCACCGATTCCTCAGTCCTCCGTTGAATATATCCAAACCATATCAATCAATAATAGATAATTTTTTTTTCAATTGGTGTTATCCCTAAACTATCACATATATCGTTGTTTTAGACTCGATCTATTCTTGTGTGTACCCATAAATCCAATGTAATATACGCATTTTTGTAATACTCAATTGTTGAACGTTACAAGTCTGGTCGTCGTTCCATAGAACTTACCTTTTAACTTATATGATGCCCTCCTATCACAGAGAATGCTAGATATTTGTCGCTACTTCATCCACCATGCTTTAATTTTATGGTTAATATTTTCATCAATACCTCTATTGCTTTACAACATTGATCTCAAATATAGAAAGGTGTCATTCTTGGACACTACTTGACCTCTACAATAATATCTCCCTTCTCATGTGTAGTAGTGTTAAATCTGCATCTCATATATTTGGTTTTAGTCTTACTAAATTTTTGTTCCGGAAGCGAACTTTTGATTATTGCCCATTACGGGTGGCAACATTTTCATAACATTCGTGTCCTGAAAAAAAACTCCAAAAACATCCGCTTTTATCAGCTAGCACTACATTATTAGTAAAAACATATACAAGGAATATCACCTTATATGTTCCTTGTGACCTTATCTATCACTAAAATAAATAGATAAGGACTAAAGCTAACCCTTGATATAGTTTTATTTTAATCAAAAAGTCATTCGTATCACCATCGCATGTTTGAACACTAGTCACAATATTATTATTATTATTATTATTATTATTATACATGCCATTAATGAGAGCAACATATTTTGTTAGGACTTTATGTTTGTCTAAAACCCACCGTATGGTATTCCTTGTATATATTTTATATTAAGTCTAAAATGGAGGCTAAATGGTAAATTGTAAAACATTTGAGAAAACAAAATATTAGCCGAAGAAGGAAAGGGGAACTTTGAAGGTTCCAAAGAAAAAAACAAGACTAGATGAACCAATAGCTGACAACTAAGGAACAATTTATTCATTTGATATATTTCTGTTGGATCTTGTAACAAATATTTATGTCTACAAACTATTTCAAGTAAATAAACTTTCGACTATAAAATTATAGATCTTATCAAGATCTACAGTATTCATATAAAGTTTATCCCATCTCACTTCATACGAAACAGTTACCATTTAAAAAAATGTGCTCTTAAGCCAAATTTTCAAATGAATAGTTATGATTTTTTACATAGAGATATTCTTGTTTTTACATGTGGTTTTCTTAATGATTCATTTGTAAAATAGTGATACCATATTTAATACAACTTTTTGAATGAATATTTAGGCACCTAAAACATTTAAAATTAAAAACTTTCAACTACAAAGTTGTATATCTTATCGAGATCTAGAGTTTTTGTATAAGGTTTGTCTTCATTTGACTTCAGATGAAATAGTTATGTTTTTATAAATAGACTCTTGAGCTAAATATTTAAACGAGTATTTGCAGTAGTACTAAACAATGTCAAATAAAAAAATGTGCAACTAAAAAGTTGTAATTATCTCATCGAGATCTATATATAGTTTCATATAAGGTTTGTATTTATCCGACCTAATATAAAATAGTCACAATTTTTATAAATAGGTCTATTTTTCTTTTTATTGGTATTACTTATGTCCACCGTTTATGAAAATATTTCTACATGTAGAGAACCACTCTAAAGCAGTGATTTCATATTTAATCCAAAATATTTAAATGAATATTTGTCATCTAAACAATTTTCCAATTTAAAAAATTTTAACCGTAAAGATATAGATATATATATTGTTAAAGGCTATGTATCATATACACAAAGCCCCATCTGTACACAAATACACAAGACCGATCATAGTCCTACATCGAAAAACCAACGATAACGGCGTTTTTTTTGCAAAAAGGCTCCCGTAGTGCACCTCGCTTCTCCCCGCTAGTTTGCAAAAGCCCCTTCCGAACTTATGTTCGTTGGTTTTTAAATGTAGGATCATGGAACCATTGTTAAGATTGTCAGTTTGTTTATATTGGACCCAATATGAATTAGTTATATTTTTAAAATTAATTTCTTAAGTTAAATGTGCATACGCATATCTGTTCTCATAAACGATTTCAAATAAAAAACTTTAAACTATAAACTTGTAGATCATGTCAAGATCTATAATTCTCTTACAAAGTTTGTGCCTATCTGACATCATATGAAACAGTAGCGGAGCCAGAAATTTTACGAAGCCTAGACAAGCTTTTAAGTCTAAAAAATAAAAAAATGCTATCTAATTCATGGCCTTTTCAAGTAAAGGAAAAAATTGCAATGAAAAATACTAGGGTATAGTGGGAATCAAACCGGAGACCTCATGGTTGAGTAGCAACAAGTCACCTTAACCATTGAGCTAAAGAGAACATTGTGTTCAATTGTGCTATGTAGTACATTTTTTTCTGGCATGAAGCCTGGGCAGCTGCACACCCGGCCCGGGAGGTGGATCCGCCCCTGATATGAAATAATTATCAAGTTTTCAAATCGCGGTTTCTTATACATGTAATTATTTCACGGGTGGTTCTTGAACAGCCTATAAAAACACCATTTTCAAATATGCATTTCTCTTTTGAACCAGCTGTGTAATACGTCCTTGGATATTTTGAACTTTAACTCGATCTCTAAAAATGGAGAAAACAAATAAACTTAATGCCCAAATGGTTTATTACACACATATCAACTATGTTATCATTCCTACAATTGATGACTTTCTCTTCAGGACACATAAATCATCCAAACAAAAAGGAAGGGTGGCGATTAAGCACTGGCTAATTGATGACACCTAATCACATAATTTGCACACTTACGTGACATAAATAAAAATGGAAATAAGAAATGTGCCACGCGAGGTGCCACTAGCAAACATCCAATGCACTGGGATGCAAAGACATAGATAAGGATAAGTTTTGTTTTTTAAAAGTAGTGGAGTTTGTGTGTGTGTGTCTATATATATATATATATATATATATATATATATATATATATATATGAGAGACACTCCTTAATCTAACTAATAGGACACCCGAAAGAACTTTGTTCTGATAGATTTGGAACAACTCAAGGAAAAATGAACTAATATTTATGATTAATCTAGAAAAGTATCGATCCATTCAAAAGTTTAGCCATATTTTTATAAGGGCTCCGGCACACCCTTTACCTCTTTAAGAGGTAATATTTAAGATTAATTTGGATTATTGATTTTAATTAGGATTAAAAATAAATTAAAATTAAAATACTTTATAACGGCATATAATTAGAAAGTATACGCACAAAATTGGAAAGTTAGCACAAAAAATTGAAAAATTTGCATAGAAAAATCAAGGGTTACCTAATACCTTTTAGGATGTAATAGTTCGCTATCTTTAGTCCTAGCTATTAGATCGAAATAAATGAACGATCCACAATATTTCTGATGTACCATAAAATTTGTCTTTTATGGTGAAGTCATGTATTTTTTTACTAGAGAGAGTATGTATTATTATTAAATATAATATTGCTTGATATTAAAAGTATTATATATTTAATTTATCATAGTGATATACACCGGGTACCGTGAATCATTTTTGTTCTAGATTCGCCGTGCCAGCAACATTACATCGGCGTTGAATTGCATGCCAACCTAATAACCCCCGTGGATTGTCGTTCCTGCAAGCGTAAATTAGATAATCTGTTCGTACAAATCAAGACTGCCTAATCAAAGGCTTTGTGACCAAGACAAGCAATAGTTGAATGCACCTCGTGTGTGGAAAAACTTAAAATAATCGGGATTATAATCGTATTCTCGATTATTGAATGATTCGGTTGGATAGTTTATACCGTTTAGTGAATCTAATTATTAAGCGTGATTATTCCGTGTTAAAAGTGAAAAGAGTTAAATGTCTTTGGGTGAATGATAGGGTATCGATTGTTTTTATACCGAGTAAATTTTACGGGTAATTTAGAGCGAGGTCAAAAGGTATGGTTACAAAATTGGGCCCGTTCATTCCAGATAATCGAATCTTCGCAAAATTGCGACTATTAGGTTATTCACAGTGGTGGGTTCATAACATTGTTTCTTAGATGATCAGTTTTGCAATTGAATGAAATATCCTCTAGTGGAGAGTTTCATTTCACTATTTCCTAAGCTAGTCAGTGTAATTAAATGCAACTAACTCTCATGAAATATCATATCTCTGATGAAACGATTTGGTTCTCAGTGGGCGTTTCATTTCGTTTCATCCGTCTTGGAAACATGTTAGCACCATGTCATTGTGATGACACTACTTTCTTTTCTTCTCTCATTAATTGGTTGTCATGTCAACAAAAAATCTGATGTGTCATAATAATTAATACCATGAAACCCCCATAAAACCTCCATTGTGAATAGTCTTAGTTCATTTCATAATTAAGGGCATAGATATAAATGCTGGTATATATGCGCAAAAGAACAAGAAATCGTGGCCCAGAAAATCACATCAACTGTTTTGAAGGTAAATTTGATTGCAACAGCAAAAAAACCTAGAACAGATAAAATTGCAAACTAGGTGCATCAGGAAAATGCACTATAGGAAAAAAAGTTCAGCATGGTCAGTAAACATGCACTTAGTAAAAGTTTTAAGGATTGATCAATCTAGTGGTGATCACTGCTTCACTCAGTTGATCTAAGCTAAATGGGCTGATTGACACAGCTCTATATAATTTATTTTAAAAACAAAATCTTCAAAACTTTTCCTGACTCTAAAACACTTCACAATTAACAACAACCTGAAGACATAGGGACACATCAAATGAGAACAACCTGTTAAATTAAAGAGTGTTTCAATCATCTGGGGATGGTTGATTCTTTGGTACAAACAGATTTCCTTGCATGCATGGCCTTCATGAAAGATCACCTCAGTTTGTGACAAGGGCATAATGTCTGTCCTCTTGCCAAACAGATATGAGATGTGTGATGGCATCCTGCTGCTTGGTTTCATGCACTGCTTTGGTTGGTGGAGCAGGTTATCTCTTGCCACAAAAGCTACTCAGAAGCTTGGATTAGGTTTTTGTCCTTGCAAATACTGCTCTGTTAGCTCTCATGTTGCCATCTTTCGCGTTAAGGAAGGAACTAGCAAATTGATTGAAGGTCTGAAAGATGTTGATTGATTGAATGTGTTGTTCTCATTAGCATGCAAGTGTTGATCAAGGAGATTTGGATCATTTAAGGGCTACAATACCTTGTAGTTTTTGGGTAGAGTTTAGCAGGTCTCATATGTGATATGTCCATTTCAGTCAGTCTCAGGATTCCATGGTCTAAACAAGATGGCATAGTTTATAAGCAAAAACAAGTTCAGATTAAGAATTGATCCAGGTAATTAAGTTGTGATATTCACAATTACAAGGTGAGAAAAAACTTTGCTGAAAAAAACAGACAATCTGTTCTCATTGCTGCTAAAGATACAAATCCTAGTTGAAATTTAGGAAATTTTATAGAGATCGAAATATAGGGAACTCTATAGATCATAGTATCGGGTTCGCTACTGAAATCCATTATTGTTCCAAACGGTTGGTAGATTAATTAGCATCCTATATTTCCAACAGAATAAATGATGGATGGAGAATAAAAAAGACCATCTGAAACAAGTCCATCGTGTGTTAAATTGGCAGATGAGATGTCAAATCATCTCATCTTTTGCAGCACAAGTCAAAGTTCTTAATCCAATCATGTACGCATATATCATTTTCAGACGCGCGTGGGCTTGAAAATGCCGTCAGCTAGCTCGTCGTTGCAAAATCCACTTTTCTGCCGTCGGTTTTTCTCTGAAGAATTCTGCTTTCAGAAGAATTGCTAGGACAAGCTGAATGCATTCGTCCTAAAGCAAAAAGACAATGCGAATTTGACCGGCAATTTGGCCCGGTCCACTTAAATCCTATGAAATTTTTGGTCGGATGTGTTGGGAAAATATAACCAAATGGGCCTTTTATGTTTTAAAAAAGATATTTTTAGATAATAGACGGGCTTTTTCATGGTAGATTTGGACTTCAAAATCGCATCTCCACTTTTTCAGGACAAACTCTGAAATTCATGTATTCCAATCTTTTCAAACATGGTTGGAAGTTGGAACGGAGGAATTACACGGTTTCATTTCTTTCTTCTTTATTGTTTTGCCAAAGTTTCTACCATGTAATAGGCCATATAAGAAAATAATTTTGACAGTGGAAATTCAAGTTTCTACCATGATATATAGAGCTTGCAATCTTCAGGGTTACATGGTAGGGGGGCTTGCAGGATGCTGTTTTTTTCAGAAAACAAAACTGAAAACATGCATGAAGAGGCATTGAGAAATGCCTTTTGCCAGATTCACTCAAAGTGTCACAACTATTGCTCAAGATTGCAACAGTGCAAGATGAAGAGCATCTGAATTCTGATTGCCAAGCAATGCAGGAAGCTTGGAAGAACATAGCCAGAATGAGTGACCTCCAAACCGAGATGCCTTCACTATGTGACCAAGTAAACCGGGCCAAAGGCGTCTCTTTTCACTCCATAGCTCACCTGGTCAAGCTGCATGTATGGCGGCTGGTCGTCCTCATAGGAGACTGACGCTGCCACCGCTGTCGCCGCCGCGGCGAAGCAGCCTGCGGTGGTTTGCCGGATCACCTGGACCAGGTTGCTGCATTCTTCCAGGATCTGGCTGGAGAGGAGAAGGCCGCGTTTCGGGCTCCTCCTCTGCTTGGAGCCGCCGCCTGCTGCCTTCATGCCGTCAGGTTTCTTGTGCTTCATCTTGTTCTGAAACTTTGACAGGAAGGTCAAGTATCTCTTCTTCCAGGACTTGTTCTTGGCAGCTTGGGCACCTGCAATGTTTCCTTGCTGATGCTTCATTGCTTCTCCCGTGATCTGAAGTTCAGTCAGTGCAACGGATCAAGGTTCAGATTTGAGACAGATCAAGAATGCGCAAAAAAGATGCCATTATCTCTTGCAGGGTTGCTTTAAGAAGTATTCTTGCTTCTCCAATTTCCATGGACTTGCTTATCTATTGAAAAGAAATTTCCTCCTGTGTTGCAATGAAGATTGTAAATTTGACAATACTTGAGCATGACCACTGAGGATTTTGGTTACTCAATTTTTAATAAATGCAATAATACGATAGGTCGAACAAGCACAAAAGCATGAAAAAAATGGCATGCAAACTGAGTTCTATCAAACTAAACAAAAGCATCAAGCGGAATCACCTTCGAAAGACTATGTTCATGATCATAAGTAGCTGTCCTTCCATGGCAACTCAGCTTCTTCATCTTCACCAGCCAAGGATCACCAACGGAGGATCAAACCTTTACCATCTATATATCAGAAGAAAATGCCAAGTTCACGGACCATGCGAGGACATCCCAAAGCTGAATAATACTTGCAACAAGGAGCAAGAGAAGGCTATGACAAGGTACAATTTATCAGAAAGTGTTTGCACTTTTGCAGCAAGCAGTGCCTCTGGCTGTCAGTAGCAGTTGCAGATGAGCAAGCTGCAACAGTGTTAAAATCAGCAGCTGCAATAGGCTGAAAGCAATGTGTGGCAGTAAATATAAAGAGGTGAGGCACTAAATAGGATGCTACAAAGATACCCTTACATTTATATTATGGTAGGTCATATCAACAATTGGAAGTTTGTTTTTGTCTCCTCAAGACTAGCATGTGATTTAAAAGGCCATATGATCATGGAAGCAAATCAGTGTCAGAGCAAGTGTTAAGGGTTGGGACTTGGTTGTACTTGAGCCATAATTTTGACACATACAGTTGCAAAAATATTGTGAAATTACATTGTTTTTGCCAATAGCATACCATTGCTATAGCATGGTCTATTAGAGAAACTAAGTTCATCAAAAATAAAAAAGGAGAAATATCCATCCCTTATATATATGACCCATGAGACAAAATGTCTTGGAAAGTACACTGTAGGACATGAGGACAAGGGGCAAGTTCATGAGTGGAAGTATGTGCCATGTAGACTGAATCTTTTGAGACAACTGCTGAAGTGAAGATTTGTCATGGGAGTGCAGTGAGTTGAGGCTGGAGACAAACACATGTGTTAGGGGCATGTGGGACACTGCAGATTTCACGGCTTAATGCATTGGATGGATGGATGAACATGGCTTGTTCTAACCAAAGTTAGAGCATTTTCAAGAAATATCTTAAATTTTATTCCTTAAATCATATATAGGGATTCTCCTAAAATTTATCTCTTCTTAAAAATTAATCAATCTGCAACAGTTTTCCTATAATCTCAATCCCTATTTTAAAAATCTTACAAATGCGGTTTATAATATGTAATAATTTTGTATAAAACTTTGATACATTCAAATATGTATATCGTCCAACCTATAACAACGCGTAATGGAGAAAATAATGTACATACAAGAGAATAAATATGTGTAAATGAAAATAGAGACTTGCTAAACTAATCTTATATTTGAGAGAGATGAATGGTGATTTAGGAAATGGATTATGAAAGGAACTCATTTAGGGAGACTCTTGGAGCTTTATTTTTTACCAAAATACTTAAATTTAAATTTAAGTAGTCATATAAGTAATCTCTTGGAGATGCTATGCACATTGTGCCTGTGACGACGGACACCACAAGATTTGAATTACTAAATTTTCTCAGAATTTTTCATGTATTGTGTGTGCATGTTTATTCGAGATTGGTAACACGGTAGCATCACAGATTCTCTCCTGCTGGCTCCTAGGTTTTAGATGGCTCTTGTCATCTTTGTCATTACTGCACGGGAAGTGTGACAGTTAAAGAACAAGACTGCAGCTCACATGAACTTGTCTTCACTGACAGCTCTAGTGCTCTACTGCTCTACCAGCATCGATTTGCAACATTTGATGAAAATTAAAACAACCAGTTGCCATGGTCTAATTAGTAGAGCGTTTCTAACAGCTCTAGCTATCTCCTCCAAATGGTCTAACTTCAATACTTGTAAAACTTAATAGCCATGAATATAGAAATAAACTTAGTGGGACATGTTATGTTTCAAAAAATACACTTCAACCCATTGGGCAAGTATTGCTGAAAGCTTATTAGGGCAATATAGTTTTTAAAATGTTTGTTAGGGCTTGTTTGGATCCTATGTATTGGATCTAGAATTAAAGAATTGAAATTCAATTTCATGAGGTGAGGTGGGTTGTTTGAGCCACTATGGAATTGAAATTGAAATTATTAAATCTAATCTAGAATTCAACTAGAAATTCATAGTTATGCGTAATTTTTCTTCAAGAAAAAAGAATTAACTAAAATTCTTATATTTATTAAAATTGATCATTGTACTATGCATACCTTCATCAAGCTTGCTTTCGTAGCTAATATTTTTTGTATTAATGGAATTAATTCCATGGTTTGATTAACCAAGAATTAGTTCTCATATTTCAATTATATGGAAAGCCCAAAAATAAATATTAGATTTCAATTAAATTTCATACAATTTAATGTTTTATAGATTTTGAAATATTTTGAAATGAATTTCAATTCTTTTAATATCTAGGATCAGGCCTTACGGAATCGGTATAAGTTGTTTTCAGATATTCAGCAGAATAAGCGGTGATAATGGGATGAATCTTCAGAAAATCTACTGAAACAAAACTATCTCAGCATTCACGTGTTACCAGTAAACAAATCTATTCCTACAATCTTACAGCTCAAGGCTCGCAAATGCCAAAGAGGAATAGTAAACAAAATTGCTGCATCGCCGCCTTTGCGAGAGAAGGGGAAATCTGATCATATAAGGTCATGTTTTCTATAACTGCTCACAATATCTGAATTGGTTAGCTTTTGCCTGACATTTCAGGCTTCAGCAGTTTGCGCACTTCACTTGCACTCAGTTTCTCCTTACCAGCCAGATCAGCAAGATCAGCGATGGACTGTTTCTGTTTGCCAGTATTCCTGACAAATGGTGTGCTAGTACTATCCCGAACAAACATCTTGCCATCTGATTTGCCGGCGTTGGGTCTATGATGTTTTTGTTTTTTGAAACTTGGTTTGTCTGAAAGGAAACCTGGTGATTTCCTCTTGCTAGAGTTCTTCAAGAACGCCATGCTGGTGCTGGCACCTTCACTTGTGAGTTTCTTGTCGCTTGATTCTTTCACAGAAGTAGCCTTCACAGACTGTATCCTCTTGTTGCCTAACTTGGATAGATCGGGCTCATTGATGCCAGGTTCTTCAGTAACTATGTCAGCCTTGTCTTTCTGTTTACGCCTTTTCTTTGCAGGACTTTGAGAAGAGATATGTTCTTCCATGTTCTGCCCCACACCTTTACTGCTCAAGCCAAATTCTACTTGAAATTCTCTGTGAGTGGTTTCTTTTGAAGTTTGGCTGGATCTCCACTGGTCAGGCCGCCTTGAATATCTGTGAGAAATCAAATGGTAAGTAGGCTAGCATGAGGAATGGATTAAAAACACCATTACATAAAATGCATATAATGATATGAAAACAAAAAAAAAGATGAATTACCTATCAACATCCAACTTATTTAACAAGTGGAAGCCATGTTTTGTCCTAGATAATTCATTTTGCACTGCTAATAGCTCTACCACAATAGCCTCTTTGTGGGAAAAATTACTGGCTGCAAAGCACTTCTCAACTAAGAATGATCCAGAAGGATTCATAGCTATCTCTCCATAATGGCCCTGCAACCTGTCAGACAACACATACTATTAAAAAAGATGCATACTCTTGAAATCATATAGGACACCTTTCACTTCACTATTCTATGCAGAAAATGAACTAAGAATGGAGATAATTTATGCAATTAGATCCCAAAGGTACTTAAGCTTAGCAAGTCAAATAACCCATGACTACAAAAACTTACATGTTGAATTTCTGTTAAATAATAGTAATGAATGTAGTCATGGTGCAACCACAAAACAGCATATCTTTCGGGACCATGCAGAGCAGCACACCAGAAAAATTAACTAGGCATATCCCCTAATTCACAGTAGCATGCTTTCCCACATGATCCCAGGGTACTTTCAACATTGTACATTGCCAGTGAAGCAACATTATAAACAGGAAGCTTTTTTACTGTCACTGCTTGGTAATTACTGTGTAAAACAGTGCACATAACATAATAGCACTACTAGTACTTCAAGCTTCACAGCTTCATACAACAAGTTACAATGTAACTTTCTAGTAACATCAGCCTTTTGTTAAAAGTGCAATACACCACAACATCAAGAGGAAAAATATGTGAAATCGATTACAATATCAAAAAACATTTTGAGCATTCAGATGAGGGCATGAGGCTTACTTTGCAAAAACATTAAATTTTCGCTTGGCAGTAGCACTTGAACATAGAAAAGCCTCAAGAACACGGCTACCTCCTGAATCCTTGGATATTTGGAGGATCTTATTATCATCCATATCCAGCAAGCTTGCAACATATGGTCGAATATATTGCTGTACAAGAAAATAGAAATAACAAGTGAGGTTTTGCTGATATAGGTGTTGCTATACTACATTACAACTGTTCAGAAAATAGGCAATTTAGTTTAGATGGCTATGAATATGAGATAGGATGATAAGAACAAAGGTATTATTGTATTAAGGTACTACTGTTGCTATCTTATTGTTCAAAAGGTGTCAACTTAAGTGTAGCCAGGCCAGAGAAACAGAGTCAATGAGACTGGAAGGAGAAGATCAAAGCATAGAAAAGAACTGAATTAACACTCTGAAAAAAAGTAGGGATATTGCAACAGTGCAACACAGACTATAAACAGAGGGATAACATTGTAACAATGGAAAAAAATACTGCAAAAGGGGATTTAAGAAGAGTATGGACATGGCAGCTTTGGCATACATGTGGGTATTGAAAAATTGATTGCAGCATCAGACAACCCAGGACACTCATCTTTGCACCAAGAGGCCATTCCCAAGAAGATTTCTGATGAAGGTAGTTCTCAAGAAAAAGTATATGTTCCACAATGCTATCAGGAGATTCAGAATTTAAACTTAATGCTGCAGAAAGGGCTTGGGAACTCTGCAGTTCAAATCAGAGGAATCAGATAGGATGAATTCAAAAATAATTATCAAATACCAATGCAGAAGTTTTAACTGTTAAGTTGATAAATGGTGACCTCAAGCCGTTTTGTTTCAAGCCTTTGGCATGCCGCTAAAATAGAAGCAACTACCCCTGTTTTACCGAGTTCAAGCAACTCCTTGATGTTGGAACCAAGTTCATCCCAAATTAGTTCCATCTATCAACAAAACAAGAATTATATCATTGAAAATTAATCGGATTGTGATCAAGGAAAATCTGAATAGTTGGCAAGCATTAAAAATGAAAACAGGGTAGAAAATAATTAAAACCACCAAACACATTGTGAACATTATATGCTGAAATTTTAGACACATGCTGACACATGAACACAAAAAAATATCCTTTCCAAGATTAGCACAGAAGTTATGGTTCAGGAATCATAGTATTGTTTATTGCACAAAAGATAGTCTATCAGTTATGAACATTGTACATGATTCCTAATGAATGTTAGGACTAACAATGGTAAAGGTGCATTGTGCAAGTACAATGGGTGTGTTTGGTTTGATTCCAAAATAAATCATGTCAAATGTTGACTTTGCCAAATTTGGTATGTAGGGTATGTGATGGTTGTTTGGTTTAATGCCTTGCCAAAACTTTTATATGAAGAAGTTTGAGTTGCCAAAAGTTAGCATGGAAGGACATTTGGGAAAACCAAATATGCCTAATGTAACGATATACTATGATCCTTCTAGCATAATAAAGGAAACAGATGCAAAACATCTCTCAGTTTGCAATGATGATATATGAAGCATACACTAACTCAAAGCAACGTGAAAAAGAACAGAAAGCATTTATCTCAGCATTAGCAGGAATAGCAGCTCAACTTGCTGTACAGACATTGACTAGGTTAAAGCAATTAAAAGAAATTACACTAAATCTAAATGTATGGATGATGTATACCTGGTCTGAGGTTTTAGCTGATGCGACCAAAGCTTGCACTACATAATTGCCACAGTGGTGAGATGACATGGCAAATAATGCACCCTTAAGAGTACTTGTCAGCATATTGTTGTGCACTTCCTCAGGGGCAACCTCCACGATGACCTGCCATTTAGATCTAACAAATATTATTCTGCATATCAAGTTGCACAATGATCAGGATTTGACCACCAGTCGCTATGTCATGGGTGTTGGGCTAGGGTTTTGGGCTAGGGCTGGCCCCTAGCCCAACACCCACGACACACTATTCACTAATGCCTCCTACAGACATTCAATGTTTCCATGGATTTGGAAATTGTGTATCATGCCTACAAGAACTAAATGATCTATACAGATGGCTATGTCCTAAGCATAAAAGATATGCAGTACAATATTTGACTCTCCCTGAGAACAGTTAGCTTTAAGATACCTCCAAGAGATGGCTGTAAGCAGTATCTTCAAGTAACGCAATAATTTCATTCTTTTGGTTACTAAGATCATTCTTCTGTGCAGTGTCATCCTCATCATAACCAAGAAGAACTGATATAATATAATGCAATTCATGATCATCACCAGCAGACAGTTTAAGGGCAGTCTGCAGACAGGCACAATATATAATAAGAGATGCCCAGTAAGCAAAATCCATAATTTTTACATAGAATTGTATTATATGGATTACAAAAGAAACTAACCTGTAATACGAGGCTACTGTTCTTGTTAGTTTGTAAAGTTGAAATATCATCTTTTGCATTTTGCAGCATTTCTCTGACAAAAGACTTAAAAATGTCTGAGAAACCACATTCGTGGTTCTTTGAATCGTGTCCAGCTGATCGATTTGAACCACAACTCAACCGCTCAGCCAGAACAGCAGATCTCTTTGTAACATGGAAGTCTTGCAACGACTGTAAGGGAACTCCCTTACAAAGACAAAGAAGTGTCCGTAGAACATGGGATCCATAGCAGCTTGACATCACATTAGCAGCATCTGTGGCAATGACCTGTAGCAACAATTTGTGAGTTCCATTAAAATAATGGGAAGGATGCACAGAACAAACTAAAAAGAGTACCTTGCATATCTTATTCAATATATTTTTTATAATGACCCTGGAGGTCTCATCTTCCAGATGTGTTGCTAGTGACCTGAGAGCTGCTTCAGCCACATGTGACCCAAATTTATCAATGGCAACAGTAGGAAAAGACTCGATGGAATTGTGAAGGAACACACATAGTTGCTCCAATTCACAACCTTCTACAAGGACCTGTAAAGTGTGGCTTATTGCACCATCGGTGGCAAGTTCAAGCTCTTTCCCTTTAGTTTCTTCCAAGGCATTAGCGCATATAGTTGAGCGCTCCTCCAAATCAATCTCCTTATTGTCAAATAGGTTTGAAATCTCCAAAAAGTACTTTGCAGTTTCTGGATCAACCTTTTTCCTGGGTAATGTCCACAAGAGAAACAGAACTCGTTCAGAATTTACCACCAACATGCATATAACTAGGTTATTTCATTTGTAAAATTAAGGACAGGTAAATTTTGAAAGCACAGAGAGTCATACCTCAGAACATTTGTTACTGGCTTGGACGTTTTGGAGGGCGATAATGTATTCTCATTCTTCATATGGACAGGATTCATCTCCATAGAATTATCTGCATGGTGACCCTTGCGATGCCCTTTGCCCTTTTTCCCATCTTCATCCTTCTTCCTCCCATGTTTAGCTCTCTCAGCTGAATGTCTATTGCTTGAAGTAGAACCCCCTTTGTGAGGTTTTTGACTCTTATCCTTTCTTCCTCTCCTCAATGGCAAGTTACCATCTAGATCTCCCTCAAGAAGATTCCTTTGATTATCACCCTTCCGTCGAATAGACTTTGACCCAATACAAACCATGGTTGAGATGCACTTTGACAATAACTGCAAACCATTGAGACGAGGACACATGGAACATAATCAGCATTCTCAAAGTAACAGTAAACTCAGTAAACAGTAAAGTGTAACAAGTGTCAACTCACAGACCCTCACACTAACAATTTTCTTTGGTGCCACTAGAGGAAATTAATGCTTGCTCATGTTAGCATATCCTCAACAACAAAGAGCTAAACAGCCATTGCAGATTAGGGTGATTAATCTTGCAAATACTTTCTAAACCAATCAAGTAATGAACTCACAAAGACCACAGCATAGTTGCGCTTTCCACGATACTTCCCAAATGTACTTTTTTTCTTTGCTTGAAATAATATAAGATAAGAAAACTAATTGGACAATACAGGCATATATCTACATCCAAATTATTCCCAGTTCAAGCTATTTAGTATTTACTCATCACTGATACACCTTTCAAGGAAATCAACAAAAGCTAAAGCAGTTCTGCCCTTTCTGTACACTATCCATTCCTCCCAAACCATGCTAGAATCACACAGTGGCGGAGCCAGGCCAAAATATAGGAGGGCTGAGTTTAAAGGGTTCGATACACTTCATTATAGCTAAAATAGAACAAATACATGAGCATTTGCCGTACTATTTGTGTTTGCATTGCTTGAACTTAAATAGTAAGCGAGCAGCATTCTTTTATTCATATTGTTAACCTAACATTCTAAGAAGCAATAAACCAATACAACAAACAATACTGCATCAAATTATTAATTGAGAAAATGAGCAATAAGCAATATACCGATGTGGTTCGCAGGATTCGGGGTTCTGGTTCCACTTTCAGGTTCCTGTCCGTGCCTTCGCCGCTTCGCGGTTCGCCGGATCGGTGCCGTAGGGGGCGCTGGGGCGCAGGGCAGCGCCTGGCCGCAGGGGGCGCGGCCGCGCGGGGGAGGGTTGCCGGGGCGCCTCCTGGGCGTAGGTGAGTGCGCCGGAGCAGGAGGACGAGTGCAGATAACGGCGGCGGCGGCTGGTGGAAAGGAGGGAAGGGGACGGAGGAGGAGAGATTGAGAGAAGGCGGCGCGAGGTTTTAGTTCCGACGGAGCGAGGTAGGGCTCCGGAGCAATCTGGGCCGGCCGATCTTCATCCGATGGTGGTGCAAATTGAAACTTATTTTAATATATACTCCTCCGGTTCAAAAAAATGTTTTAGAATTGTACTGAAAGTTATCTATAGTTGGTCAGCTGGGCCAGACCTGGTGGGCGGCACTAGGCCCGGCCCTAAAAAGCACGGTACTAGCACGACCCGGCACTATGGGCTTAGTGCTAGTGCCGGCCCGGCACGATGTGTAGGGTAGTGCTTGGGCCGGCACCTCGGCCCATAGTGCCAGTCAGGCCCGGCACGAGTAATTTAGGTCGGCACTACGGCGGTCTGAAGCCTCTCCGACTACCCACTCCCCAGTCGTCTGATCATCAATTCGGCCAATTCTAGCCATCTGATCTCGTGTGTTGCTCGGTATAAAAGCCACCCATCCAGCCTCGTCTGAAACCCTAGCGCCTCATTTCCTGATTCCCCGTCTCCCTCGCCCTCACCGCCTCCGCCTGAAACAGCGAAATCCTAGACCCTACTCTTCGGCTCTCCGCCATGGTTCCTCCTCAGCGCCGCTGGCTCCTGCTCCTCCACGGCGTCGTTGGCTCCTACTCCTTCACAGCACCGCTCTCTTCCTCCTCCTCATGCAGGTAAGCCAGGTATGTGTGATTGTGTCTCACCCGCTCTCTTCCCCCTCCTCGTCTATCGATGGATCTAGTTGCTACACCGGTAGATCTGGTCGTTATGAGTTGTGGGTTGCAAGCTACGCCGATAGATCTGGTCATCTTTGGTTGTTGGCCATCGTGTGTTGCCAGATCCCCTCTCTGATCCCATTCCCTTCCCCATCTCTGTCTCATACTCTCATGCGCTGATGCGCCATTGTGACGTCGGTCGATCTGGCTGGTGCAGTGGTGCACTAGTGCGGTCGTGCTAGTGTTGTGTTGTTACTTGTTCCTGTTTCTCTAGTTGCTCCTGTTGTTCCTGTTTATGTAGTTACTTGTTCTTATTTCTGTAGTTACATGTTCATACTTGGTGCTCTCGTGCTTGTTTCATACTTGCTCTTGTTGTTCCTGTTTCTGTAGTTATTTTACTTGTTCCAGTTTCTGTAGTTACTTGCTCTTGTTGTTCATGTTTCTATAGTTACTTGTTCCTGTTTCTGTAGTTACTTGTTCATGTTTCTGTAGTTACTTGTTCCTATTTCTGTAGTTACTTGTTCATACTTGGTGCTCTCGTGCTTATTTCATACTTTCTCTTGTTGTTTCTGTTTCTGTAGTTACTTTACTTGCTCCTGTTTCTGTAGTTACTTGCTCATTTTGTTCCTGTTTTTGTAGTTACTTGTTCATGTTTCTGTAGTTACTTGTTCATACTTGGTGCCCTCGTGCTTGTTTCATACTTTCATAATTGCTCCTGTTGTTCCTGTTTCTGTAGTTACTGTAACACCCCAATTTTTCAAAACAATAAAAATATTATTAAACTCAATTATTATTTCAGAAAATACTTTTAAATCCCTTTTATACCCTTTTGAACTACAACATGGAGTAGATGACCAAATCAGGAGGTGAAACTTTTTGTATATGATCCCAAGACCAAAATATAATTTTGAGAATTTTTATAAATTTTTACCAGCCTTGGAAGTAGCCCTAATCTTTTAATCTATTTTCTGGAATTATTTTTATTCAGAAAAGTATTAGAACAGTAATGGGCCTCTCTCCCTCCCTTTTCTCTCTCCCGGCCGGCCCAGCCCGTTACCGCGCTCGCCTTAGACTGACACATGGACCCCACCTGACGGCGCCGAAACCTTTCCCCTCGCGCGCGCACCCGACAACCCGGCCCCACCCGTCAGCCCCCTCTCCCGCGCACTCGCTCCCGCTAACCACCTTGGCCCACTTGTCGGATTCGTCGTCTCCGCGAGATCCGCCCCCAAATCCCCCCCCCCCTCGCCGGCCGACGCAATAACGCGCCTCGGATCCGTTGCCCCCGACCCTGATACGGACAGCCTAGCATCAACAACATTTCTTTCCCCCAATGATCAAGATATTCCAAATCATTTTGAAGGAGCAATAACTCGCGCTCGTGCAAAGCAAATAAATCAACAGGTGAACTCGCTCCTAAATAAGAATAGCATTACACATGAAAATCAGTTGCTACCTAATGCCCGTAATTTAATTATTCTTAGGTATGACAACGTTGAAGAGTGGCCAAAGGAGTAGCACTTCATCAACAGCCATCAATCAAGCAATGAATGCAATGAAAACCCTTTCGGATTCAAGTGACCAGTATGGAATAAAATGCTCATAGAAATCGCATATTAAATCCAATAAATGTGTTCGACCACAGCTTGGAACGCTTACTTCATAAGCTTTCCAACGGATCTGGCCTCACCCAATAATTCCACCAGAATAAAGAGTTATCGCCGACTTAATGTGGAGACCAGAAACTGTCAAACGTTTCATTTGCTCTAATTAGGGTGCTGCGCACCAATATTGGCTTAATGCCATGTAAAACGTCCTGAACACCTCTCCATCTCCCTCTCAATCCCTTCTATATAATAGGATCTTTCTCAATGTGTAGAGGGGACAGAATTTTGAGAATGAAACAACTATGCTTTATGCATGTTCTTGAGTGTTCTAGCTACTAGCTGAATCATCTCTAAGAATTGTGCATTCCTTCCCGTTGTTCTTGCAAGCCCTTTGTGATTGCAACGAGGATTGTAATCCGCTTGACTTGGTTGAGTGGACAACGTGAGGTTGGGCGAACTCCGTGCTGCAGGTTGTTGCACATGCAACGGTTGGCTGCACAAGACTCGTCAGGTTTCACGAGTATCTTTGATTCTACGCCGTGAAGGTTGGGCGCATCCTCGTATCATTTGGTATCAGAGCCTCAGTTGTCACGGTAGAATCTTTATCCCTAGTTGTAGTTTCATTTTCGTCCTATCTGAAAATGGCCTCACAAAAATATTGAACCATAGTTTACGATCTGTTGTTCTTGTGCGTTCTGCTAAGTTTTAATCCAAGAGATCGTGTTCTTGTTGCTGAACGGTTCATTGTCCTT
Source organism: Zizania palustris (assembly GCA_019279435.1). Lineage (NCBI taxonomy): Eukaryota > Viridiplantae > Streptophyta > Magnoliopsida > Poales > Poaceae > Zizania > Zizania palustris. The sequence goes on along the minus strand of JAAALK010000080.1, from coordinate 730,040 downwards.
CGCGTTACTTATTTTTAATCCCCATTGATCAGTTTACTATATCAGTAGTAATTCCCACAAGTAAACTCAGATTATTGTTTACCCATCTCTGTTGGAAAATCAAAAAAAAAATCCTACTAAGTTGTCAAATTATTGGCTTCTTACTGTTGAAAAGAAAAGCCTGAATTCTTTTGATAACCATTCTGCCCTTTGCGAATACTTTGATCCTACAAAGACTAGCTGATCTGTTCTATAGGGCTGCACTTGGTGATCTTGTTCTCACAATTGTAACAGAAAAGAAAGATATGAATCAGTGTTGAAAATCACAATAGAGATGACAAGAGTATAAAAAAAACTGAAGTTACTGTTTTGCATACTGAAAAAAAAAGAAAGACATCCTACTATGTGAAAAAAAAAAGAAGAGAGGGGCTATTGTTTTCTTTGCATTATTAGGAGAACAGTTCTGTTGGTGCAATCTCGTGCCCTATTTTAAGTCAGTTTAATCAGCTAGCGTATTTCCATAACCATTGCAATTGAGCCATTTTTTTTGTAACTCATATCTACTGTTGGCTCACCCCTTTGATTGCATTTGGTTCCATTATCTTTGTGTGTGAGTTGCTTTTCTTTATCTTCCGAACCTTGTGTTCAGCAACTAGATTGTACGTTCTCATGTGGATAACTACTTAGTAAGACTACATCGAGAATTCAGATTGTGTAGGAGGAAATTTCACCTACCAAGCTCCACAAATAAAATCGTTGTAGGCTTTGATCTCAGCTGTGAGTTCGCTAAACCTCATATTGTTCTTCCTCTCCATTCATGTGTGAACTCCTTTATCAATCAGCAGAGGGTAAGTAAGAACTTCGGTGGTAAGGATAAGTGAGGTTGAGAGTACTATCCACACATATATATTTTTTATTCATTTGTTGTTTTCCCAACTAACCATGTCAGGTCAAGGTGAAAATTCAGGGAACAGTGGACGTGCTCCAGATGCCGCAGTTAACTGGACTGAATATTGTGCATTGAGAGACACACTACGACGAGAGATCACTGTTGGAAATGAGCAGCTGAGAGAAGAATTGAATAACTCCATACAAGATCTTCAAATTGAAGTAAATCAACAACTGAACGTATTCCACACTAACATAGTTGCTGACATTGTACGGCAACTACAACCACAAGCTGAACAAGAACCTTTAATAAATGAGACCGATGAGGAAGCCGCTGCTCGAAGGGCTCGTGCTGTTAATATAAACCCTCCACCTGTTAGAAATATAAGGGTTGGTGATGAAAATAATAATAATAATAATAATGCAGGAAGGGAGCGTGGTCGTGGCGTGGGTCGTGGAAGAGCTGCATATGAACCAATACATATTAACATACCCCCGCACAATCAAGCAAATCAACACCATCATCGCAACAACAACAATCATCATGATGAACATAGGTTTGGTAAACTTAAATTTTCTATGCCTAAATTTGCAGGTACCAATAATCCTGAAGAATACTTAACTTGGGAACTAAAAGTCGACAAAATCTTTCGGATGCACAACTACACGGAAGAAAAGAAGCTTGCAATGGCATCACTTGAATTTGAAGATTATGCACTGATTTGGTGGGAACAAATTCAGAATCAAAGAGAGGATCATGATGAACCTCCTGTAGCATCGTGGACTGAAATGAAGGTTGAGATGAGAGCAAGGTTTGTCCCTCGTTATTACAAGCGTGATCTATTTGATAAATTGCAGGGGCATAGGCAAGGAGGTCGTTCCGTGGATGAATATTACAAGGAGATGGAAATGGCCATGATCCGTGCCAACGTATATGAACATGAAGAGCAAACCATGGCACGCTTTCTAGCTGGTTTGAACCATCCTATTAAGCGCATCGTTGAGTTTCAGCCATATGAAAATGTGGTTGAATTAGTGCATCAAGCAATCAAAGCTGAACGACAAGTACAACAAGAATCGAAGGTAACAAAGAATTCTTTTACCTCCCGATCAACTCAAAACAATCTGGTACCTACAACAGGTAAATCCCCCTCTCGGTTCAATTCTTTTCGAGCTAACAGTTCTGGTGCAAGTGTTTCTTCCATTCCCCATGCAGCTCGAAGTGGAAAAGAGCAATCTACCCCAAATGTGAAGCAAGCTACAACAGCAAGTGCTTCTTCCGTGGGTTCTACAGCGAAGAGTAGTGCTATTCAATGTTTTAAGTGTTTGGGTCGAGGACATATCTCAAGGGAGTGTCCAAACAACCGCACAATGCTAATAACGGAGAGAGGTGAGTATGAATCTGCAAGTGAAGATGATGATGACCCAACTGCTGAAATGGGAGAAGAAGAGGACAAGACGACTTACTGTGATTTTGAGAGTGGTCAATCTCTCATTGTTACAAAGAAAGTGTTAAGTGTACAACCAAAACAAGATCATGAACAACGCTGCAATCTTTTTCACACAAAAGCCAAGGTAAATGGTCATGTATGTAAGGTAATCATAGATGGTGGAAGTTGTCATAATTTAGCTAGCAAAGAAATGTGTGAAAAACTTGGATTGAAACAGCTACGACACCCGCATCCATACCATGTACAGTGGTTGAATGATTGTGGAGAAGTGAAGATTCAACATATGGTGAAGGTGCCTTTCAAAATTGGTGAGTATAATGATACGGTAGAATGTGATGTTGTTCCTATGACAGTTTGTCATTTGCTGCTAGGTCGACCATGGCAATTTGATCGTGGCATTCTACATGATGGTCGCACTAATCAGTATTCATTTAAGTGGAACAACAAAGAATTTGTCCTTCGACCAATGTCTCTTACTCAAATTTATGCTGATACAATGCAAAAAAATGAGGTAAATGTTGGAAGTATTAAGGAGCAAGAGAAAAATAAAACTGAGAAAGCCAATTCTAGAAATGAGAGTTACAAATCAAATGAGAATGAGAATAAAATGGGTGAGAAACAAAAGTTAGTTATGCTAGCCACTAAATCAGAACTAAGAGAAATAAATAAAAACTCAAATTGTGTGCATTTTGTGCTAGTATACAAAGATGTATTGTTTTTACTAATGATATATCCTCTCTTCCAAGTGCCATCACAAATGTTTTGCAGGAGTTTGGTGATGTTTTTCCAGAAGAAATACCAGCTGGTCTTCCCCCACTTCGAGGTATTGAACATCAAATCTACCTTATACCAGGAGCATCTCTTCCAAACAGACCTTCGTACCGAGCCAATCCGGAGGACACGAAAGAAATACAGCGACAAGTACAAGCACTTCTTGAAAAAGGTTATGTTCGTGAAAGCCTTAGTCCTTGTGCAGTTCCTGTTATTCTAGTTCCTAAGAAAGATGGTACATGGCGCATGTGTGTAGACTGTAGAGAAATTAACAACATCACAATTAGATACCGACATCCTATTCCTAGGTTAGACGATATGCTTGATGAATTAAGTGGTGCTGGTATTTTCTCAAAAATCGATTTGCGTAGTGGGTATCATCAAATAAGAATGAAAGAGGGTGATGAGTGGAAAACTGCATTCAAAACAAAATTTGGTTTGTATGAGTGGCTAGTGATGCCTTTCGGTTTAACTAACGCACCTAGTACATTCATGAGACTAATGAATCATATTTTGAGAGCATTCATTGGAAAATTTGTTGTGGTTTATTTCGATGACATTCTGATATATAGTCGTAGCAAAGAAGAGCATGTTGACCATATTGTACAAGTGCTGCAAGTACTTCGATCTGAAAAGTTGTATGCTAACAAGGAGAAATGCACATTTTGCACAAGCAAGGTTGTCTTTTTGGGTTTTGTTGTTTCTGCACAGGGAGTAGAAGTGGATGAATCTAAAGTTGAAGCAATCAAGAATTGGCCAACACCTATCAATGTCAGTCAAGTGAGAAGCTTTCATGGTCTTGCTGGGTTCTATCGACGTTTTGTGAAGAATTTCAGCATCATCGCTGCACCTTTAAATGAGCTCACCAAGAAAGGTGTTGAGTTTGTTTGGGAACAAATAGAGTCGAGGACGACTCCTTTTCAAGAAGGGGAGGATGATACGGACAGCCTAGCATCAACAACATTTCTTTCCCCCAATGATCAAGATATTCCAAATCATTTTGAAGGAGCAATAACTCGCGCTCGTGCAAAGCAAATAAATCAACAGGTGAACTCGCTCCTAAATAAGAATAGCATTACACATGAAAATCAGTTGCTACCTAATGCCCGTAATTTAATTATTCTTAGGTATGACAACGTTGAAGAGTGGCCAAAGGAGCAGCACTTCATCAACAGCCATCAATCAAGCAATGAATGCAATGAAAACCCTTTCGGATTCAAGTGACCAGTATGGAATAAAATGCTCATAGAAATCGCATATTAAATCCAATAAATGTGTTCGACCACAGCTTGGAACGCTTACTTCATAAGCTTTCCAACGGATCTGGCCTCACCCAATAATTCCACCAGAATAAAGAGTTATCGCCGACTTAATGTGGAGACCAGAAACTGTCAAACGTTTCATTTGCTCTAATTAGGGTGCTGCGCACCAATATTGGCTTAATGCCATGTAAAACGTCCTGAACACCTCTCCATCTCCCTCTCAATCCCTTCTATATAATAGGATCTTTCTCAATGTGTAGAGGGGGACAGAATTTTGAGAATGAAACAACTATGCTTTATGCATGTTCTTGAGTGTTCTAGCTACTAGCTGAATCATCTCTAAGAATTGTGCATTCCTTCCCGTTGTTCTTGCAAGCCCTTTGTGATTGCAACGAGGATTGTAATCCGCTTGACTTGGTTGAGTGGACAACGTGAGGTTGGGCGAACTCCGTGCTGCAGGTTGTTGCACATGCAACGGTTGGCTGCACAAGACTCGTCAGGTTTCACGAGTATCTTTGATTCTACGCCGTGAAGGTTGGGCGCATCCTCGTATCAGACCCCCTCCCCTCAAATTGAGCCCGGCATTCAATCCCCCGCGCTCCGGCGACCGTTTCCCCCATTAAACCCCGCCCGATTGCGTCCCGGTTCGATGAACCTGCATGTCGCCCGAACCTCGCCGGCGTTTAAACGCGTTAACTCCCGGCCACCGTAGACTACGCCCTCTCTGCCCCCGCCGATGGCCCTATTTAAACCCCCTGGCCACCCGCATTTCACCCTCACGCCTACACGTCGCGAGAACACACAGCACGCCCTCACTCCAAGCTTTAGCGCATTCCCTCTGGTTCGTCTCCGGCCACCGCTCGCCGTCGCACCGGACCACCTCCGCCCGTGCCTTCGCCACCATCGTGACCACCGAGACTTCCCCAACGCCAGCCACCACTCCGTCGACGAGAACCCTCGCCGGATCGCCGTCGCCGCCCGGAACCCGAACACCTCCACCGCCTCCGCTCGTCGCCGGCCTCGCTCCGTCGACCTTTTCTCACCGCCGAGGTACCCTCGTGATCCCCGTAGCACCCTCGTTCCATTTTAGGCCTTAGACTAGGTCGCCGTCGCTCGCCGTGGCCGCTGGCCCGCTCGCCGTCGTCGGAGAAGACGACCGGCACGGGTCGAGTACCCGTGCCGTGTCGGATTCACGTACGACCGTGCGATCTGGATCCGACGGTGATGGTTAATCCCCGCGTGCGGATTAATCTGATCCGTTAGATCTCGGCGAAGGGGTACGTTTTAATCCCGTGCGTCCATTTGTTTTAAAACCCCGCGTTTAATCTCGTGCGTCCACGTGGTACCGGTTCGCACGTTTTAATCCTGGCCGTCCGTAGCCACTTACACGTCCCGCCTCGCCCTCGCGCGTCGGATCTGGATCCGACGGTCCAAATCGACCCGGTGCACGCGCACAGTGCGCGGGTTCACCGTGGGCCTGGCTCACCGTGGACCCGAGAGGTTTAAAATTTGAAAATAAATTCCAGAAATGCCTTTAAACTGATAAAATTCATATCTAATGCATTTGGACTCTAAAAATTACCATTCCAATTTTAGAAAATTCATAAAATTATTCTCTACATGTTTATGCCATAAAAACAGTAGGTTTATTTTGACATTTTCATGTTTATTCAAATAATTACTCAAAAGCCTTTAGGATTAAAATATGGATTAAAATATTTAAACTTCAGAAAAATTATTATTAATTTCCTTTCTGTTCATTCACTGAAAACCACCAAATTGACATGAACTTTTCATTTCACACTTATTTAAGGATTTAATATGACCATAATCCCATTTAAACATTTGTTTTCTAAAAAGGACAACCCTTCATTTTAATCCCTTTAAAATTATTTATAAAATTCAGAACCTTAACCTTTGGGTTTATTTACTCAAACCAACTTTAACTTATGTGTTTATAATGTAATGTTATACTGTTTGATTAGATGTTATGTTCTTTTTATTTTACTTTATATTAAAAAGACTACGACGTCGCCGAGGAGCCGGAGTACTTCCCCGAAGTCCCTCCCTCTCCCTTTGCTGAACAAGGCAAGTCACCAAACAATTCTTTTGAGCATATTGAACCCATGTCTGAATTGACAATCGCTAAAACACATAGGTTATGTATATGCATTAGTCAAATGAACCCTTACATTATATTTATTTAGGATCCCCCGACCTTGATGTGCAACCCGAGCCATGCTATCTCGCCTAACCTCCTTGTCACCATATGAACTATGATATTAGCTAGTGTCCAATGTATTGACACGGCTGCTATAGGATAAAAATGAGTCGTAGCAAAATGGTTCTATTATATGATCCCCGTTGCCTCTTATCCTTGGAAATTCTGTTGGTGATGAGTCATGGTTGTGAGTGTATGCATGGTGGGTTCCGGGTGCAAGCTAGGGCATTGGTCAGTCGCACCCGGGGCACTATAAGGACCGGTCTGAGGGATCCGTTGCAATACACTTACGTACTAACCACAAGTCTAGTGGGTAAGTCCTAACTAAGGTATGGGTTGTTCCAAACCGAGGCCACCATTTGGAGATGGGTGAAGTTGCACCTGCGGGTGACTTGTACCAATGTGGCGCAAAAGGGGGTGCGACGTTAGCCGGGATGCGGCCCGGCGCGCCGGCGAAACCTAGAGCGGGTGGTTATCGCTTGGAACATCTCATATTGAGGTTTTGGCACGAGTTCCCGTGAAATGGGTCATCTCGTTGAGATGAGTGCGTGCCTTGTGGGTACAGTAGTACATCTCTGATCAGAGTCTTAAATCTTTTCGAAAAGCCGAGCCCACGGTCAAGGGCGGGTTGCGTGACATCCCCCAGTTAGATTACTTTGGATATGATTGTGCATGATGGATTGACATGTAAGGACCGTTGTGCGAGGAGGTAAAACGTACTCCTCGAGTTAGTGGATGTTGATGATGCTCATGTTTACTTTCCGCATGATTAAAATATGATTACACTAAATGCCATAACTGCAACTGCTTTATTCCGCATTGTTAGCCATTATCCTTCCTTGTTTATTATTCTGCATTATTATTTGCATTTGCGGTGGCTTGTTGAGTACTTTTTGTACTCATACCCGTTGGACCCCACAGAGGATGCTTATCTTGAAGACGGTCTGGAGTAGCGACCCAGTCAAGAAGAAAAATCCTGAAGAAGAAGTTCGTCATGCCGTTGTCTAATTATTTTGTTCTACTGTTTTATTAAAACCATGTTGTAATAAATATGGTGTGCGTACCATGAATTTTTACCGTATGTACGTTGTCGCATGATGAACCTCTTGTATTATTGTTTTTCTATGGAAATTCAATAATGTCTCGATTTTGTTAAATCGGGGCGCTACAGTTACTTTACTTATTCCTGTTTCTGTAGTTACTTGCTCATATTGTTCTTGTTTCTGTAGTTCCTGTTTCTGTAGTGACTTGTTCTTGTTTCTGTAGTTACTTGTTCATACTTGGTGCTCTCGTGCTGGTTTCATACTTGCTCATGTTGTTACTTGTTCATACTTCAAGTCTATTTTGTTTCTATAGTTCATTTGTTTCATAATTGATGTTCTCTGGCTCTTTTGTCCAAGTTTGCTCATCATATCCTAGAGGCTACATCTTTGCTTTGTTGACCTCACTAGCAGCTCTGGTGCTCTAGATTCAATAGGAATCCGTCGAGGAACCAGAGGGCCGGCGATGGCTGACGAAGTGGATGGGCCCTCCATCAACGATGAACTTCGGTTGTTGGGTCAAACCGGGGATGATAAGGTGGACATGGGCATGGAGAGGGATGAGCTCTTAGGCGGCCGCAGCAGTGCCGATCCTATCGACATCGGAGGCGATGCCGAGGACAGTGGTGTTGACACGGAAATGTGCCCCCGCACTTGGGTCAGTTCGACGATCCAAAAGTGCACGGATACTTAGGGACAAGCCTAAGCGTGACGTGGCACCGACGTCGCGTTCCGACTAACCTTAATAGTGATAAGGGGGTGGAGTCGCCAGGCAACCAGATTACACAAAATAATACAATTAGCTGAAAGAGATAGATTAAACAAAATAAAATCAGCAAACCAGTCGGAGCCCCGTCTGGTTCGAAGTCTGGTGCGAAGGGGTCACCTAAGTATACCTTCGGCGTCTGGTGCTAAGTACTCCGTCGAAGGGTGCTTTGGTGTTCGGACTGATCCAATCGAAGACGGACCCCGCATGGATCTGGACGCGGCGATCAACTCCGAACAGGGGGGTTCGGCGTGCGATCTCCGATACAGCAAACTATGGAATAATGACGCGAGGGCCCCGCGCGAGTGCAACTTCGTCCGATGCGAAGTATGATCGTGGCGAAGCCTGTCGCGACGAAGTATGCTGGCGAAGCCTGTTGCCGGAGCCTGTGGTCCCACCGACGGGTATCCTGGGGACCTCTGAAACTGATCTCTCAGCTCCGGACACCTCCGACGAAGTGGCTCCGAACGTGCGAACCTATAACAGAGATGATGTGAAGTACCAATTCAGCCTGAGGACCGAATTTTGCTAAGTGTTGCACTAGTAGCGAAGGTAGCAATCTATTACGCAGATTAGAAGATACTTCACAAGCGAAGTAACAAGGCGATATCAATCTATTACGTAGATTAACGGATACTTCACAGGCGAAGTAACAAGGATTACCACTATTCCGTAGTGGCCGGCGGAGGGCTTTCAGGCAAACCCATGAAGAGGTACAGGAAAATAAAGGTAAAGTAAATACGATCAAAGCATGGGCTTTAGTTTAGTTTGAGTTGGGGGGCTCTCTACACCGGCCTTGCTTCTCTATTTATAGGGGCTTAACTCCTAATCTAATCTGCTATTAATCTGGCCAGATAGAGATAAAGATTGAGTTGGAAACTCACACAACTCTATCTCTGCCGAGGTGGGCTTCGGCCAAGCCCGTCGAGGCCTGCTCCTCGGGCCGAAGCTTCGGCAGCGTGGGCCTCCGAAGGCTTCCCGGCCGAAGCCCATGGGCTGGCTAGAGGCTTTCGGAGCCCATAGCTCAATGGAATTCGGCCCTGTAGGGCTTCAGACAGACCCTGGACATGTGTATCTTCGGCCCAAATCACCAAAAATTGATATTTTGACAATCTGGCCATTAATGCCATTTTTGCCATCAACAAGTGGCGTTGCGGCAGGCCAAGAGGACTCCACCCAGGGCAGCCAGAAGAGGTCCCGTTCCATGACCTCTGATGTTTGGAATGGCTTCGAGAAGATATTTAAGGTAATTGGCGGCAAAAACGTAGGTATGAAGCTAAGTGCAACCATTGTGGTCATGTCTATTCTGCTCTATCTACTGGTGGCACTGGCCATCTCTTGAGGCATAGGTCTAAATGTAAGGCTAGAATTGGTAAGTCTCGGTCATCTCAGTCATTAATTCATTTTAATCCTGATGGTACTATTCGACACTGGGAGTACAATGCTGAGGCAGCTCGTACTCAACTTTGTCGCTTGATTGCTAGACTTGATCTTCCACTTAGTTTTGGTGAATATGATGAATTTGAGGAATACAATAAGCTTGCTTATAATCCTAGATATGTTTCTGTATCTATGCAAACCACCACTAGAGATCTTAAAAAGTACTTTAATGATTCACGTGTTAAGCTTATCGAGTCTCTTAACTTTAGTGTTTCATCTGTTTCTCTCACATCTGATATATGGTCTGGTAATGCTAAGGAAGATTATGTTTATGTGGTTGTCCACTACATTAACTCTACTTGGCAATTAGAGAAAATGATAATTGACTTTAGGCTTATTGATGTATCTCACATTGGTGAGAACATTGCTGATCTTGTGCTTGCTGTGATACAAGATTATGGCTTAGAGAACAAAGTGTTTGTTGTTACTTTAGACAATGCTTCTTCTAATACTACTGCTATGCATAAGCTCACACCATATTTGTCTGGTTATGTTGGTGATATTTTGTTGCATCAACGATGTGCTTGTCACATTACTAATCTGATTGTTAAATTTGGCTTGAAGAGGCTTAAGCCTTACCTTGAATCATTTAGGATTGCAATTGCATTTCTGAACTCATCTAATCAACGCATTGCTGCATATAAGCGTTATTGTATTGCTACTAGTGTACATCCTACAAAGTTTGGTTTGGACATGGAGGTGAGGTGGAACTCAACCTATTTGATGCTTAAACATCTGGTCCCTTACAGGACCACCTTTAGTGTCTTCATTGAGACTAACTATCCTAGAAAAGAAGGTGAGCCTCTACTTCTTACAGAATCTCATTGGTATGTGGCAGAAAAAATTCTATCATTTCTTGAGCTATTTCATAATTCAACTGTTGTTATGTCAGGTGTTTACTACTCTACCTCCACCCTTATGTTGCATCATCTTATTAAGTTTGCTAAACACCTACATGCTTATGAAAATGATAGAATGCTTAGAACTGTAGTTATCCCTATGAAAGACAAATTTCTAAAGTATTGGAGGGACATACCATTGCTTTATTCCATTGCATTCATACTAGATCCTAGAGCTAAATTGAAACATTTCTATAATGTGCTTAGGCTGTTATCTTCTCTTACCAGTACTGATTATTCTGCATATTTAACTGAGGTCAGAGCTCATCTGAGTACACTTTATAACACATATGATAATAAGTTTGGTGCTATAAGATTGTAGAGGCCATCATAGGTAGAAAGTACTGGTAAGAAATTCACTGCCTGGGATTTTATTTTGGACGATGATCCAAGTGATTCTGGATTTGGTATGCCTTTCTTCTCTTCTACCCCCTCTACTATGTCCACAAGAACCTCTGCCACATCACTTTTGCATGCTGCAAGCAATCCTGTTACCGATACTGGTATAGGAACTGAACTTTCACATTATTTGGATAGTGACCTAGTCAATCAACAATATGATGATAATTTCAATTGTTTGAACTGGTGGCAGGATCATAAACTGTCATTTCTAGTTCTTTCTATCTTAGCTAGAGATGTTCTAACTGTGCTTGTTTCTACTGTTTCATCTGAATCTGCATTTAGTCTTTGTGGTAGGGTCATAGAAGAGCGACAATGACGTTTGACTCCTGAAATGGTAGAAGTTCTATCATGTGTCAAGGATTGGGAAGCCTCTGAAAAGAGGATTCAAACATTGGCGGATGACAAGGCAGTGAAGGAACTTCAAATTCAATTTGATAATCTCTATCTTGATGGTGATGACTGATGAGTTGTAAACTTGATGGTTCTGAGTTGTTGTAATCTCTATCTTGTGTGTGTAAACTTTGGGATGTTGGAGTGTTGGCTGGGAGCCTCCAAGACTGGTTGTAACTTGTAATATGTGATACACTGATACTACTGAAATAATTGATTGAGCTGGGCTGCACTCTTTTTTCCTATCTAGGGTTTCTCATGAGGTGTGAGTTTTACCTAGATAGGTTTTTCATGAGGCAGCCATTGCACCAGCTCAAACTTGTTTAAAGTTTTCTTTGTCTAAATTCTGTTTTGGATTCTGTTTTGCAAGTTTTTTGAGTTATTAATTGTACTGTGAAACTTGTGAATACTATTGTGAACTTGTGATCTTGTCAATATTCAATTACTCATGTTAATTGTTCTGCATTTTTTTGAAATTTGTTATAAATTTTGAATTTTGATGTTTGAAATTGTCTCATATTGTGATTTTTGTAATGAATTTTTTGGCAAGTTCAAATTTTTGTAACCTTAGTGCTCGTGCCGCCACTAGCCCATAGGGTCGATAGTGCCGTAGTGCCGGCACGACACTATGGAATAGACTTATTGTCGTGCTTGGGCCACGATCTCGGCACGGTGGGCTGGCACGACATGACACGAATTAGTTGTAGTGCCTAATCGGGTCGTGTCTAACCGTGCTAGTGCCTGGCTAGTGCCGGGCTGCCCATCTGGCCACCTATAGAGTTATAGGAAACAAACCGTTTTGTATTTTATTGTGTATTTTGTATAATTATAACCCTCGTATAGTACTATTTCTTTTTTGTTTTTCATGCTATATTTACTCTCGTGTTATATTTAATAGAAGAAAACATAAAAAATACATAGTAATTAATTGTTATTTAGTATCTAAAATCATGTCTAAAATGATTTGTTTCGGTGAATAGAAGGAGTACAAAAAAGTACATCCTATGCTAAAGATTGTCCTAATAATCCGACTAATGGTGCCCATCAGCCCATGTGTCTCGATCTTGGGACCTAAACGAGGGTTTGGTGGATGCAGTAGTTAGTATTACCTCTTTCATAAAAGATTTTATATTAATATAAAATTAATAAATTAATGCTTTTAGTAAACCTGAAGTACATTCATTAATAATCCTTGACTGATTTGCATAGTGATCAAAAGAATCGATTCATCACCATTGGAACAAATCAATTTGTAGAAGAGAGAAATAAATGACTTCTGTATGAATTGATTCACGTTGTCTAAACAAAGGCAAAAAATAGCAGAGAGAAAAAGAATGGATCGTGGGGTGATGCAACACTGAAGAAAAATGGTGCATGTCATTTTGATATAAAATCTCTATAGAAGGTTTGTTATTTCTGGTTCTCTAAGCGTGTGTTTGGTTTAGAGATAAAATGAGATAGAATGGTCTTATCCCAATTTTTTGGAATGGGGTCGTCTTATCTCATGTTTGGTTGCAAGAGATAGGAAGGTCCAAATTTTTTGTTTGGTTAGTAGATTGAGAAAAATATGATGATAACAATTTTAACATCATATCGTTATAATAGTCTTTTGTGTATCATAGGTAGATCTCATCTGCCATGCTCTAATTTTCAACTTTTTTTACTCATCTCTATCTCGAGGCAATAAGCAATAGCAGCAGCAACCGACACCTCCGACTGCTCTACCCTTCCTCGATGCCTCTACCACGCCCCACTGTTCCGCCCCACCTTAGGTGCCTCCACAGTCTTCACCCTACCTTTGACCACTTGTGATGCCCCGATTTACCGAATCGGAACATTATTGAATTTCCATAGAAAAACAATAATACAAGATGTTCATCATGCGACAATCGTACGTACGACAGTATTCATGGTACGCAGACCATATTTATTACATCAGAGTTAAATAAAAACAATAACAAAGTAAATTGCATGACGAATGCCTTCTTCAAGATCTTTCCGCTTGACTGGGTCGCTACTCCAGACCGTCTTCATAGTAGGCATCCTCTGAGGTGTTCAACGGGTATGAGTACAAAAAGTACTCAACAAGCCACCGCAAATGCAAGTAATAATGCAGGATAATAAACAAGGAAGAGTAATGGCTAATATTGCGGAAAAGTACATTTTTCAGTTATTGCATTTAGTGTAGTCAAATTTTAATCATGCGGGAAAGTAAACATGAACATCAATATCATCATCTAACTCGAGGAGTACGTTTTACCTCCTCGCACAACAGTCCTTACATGTCAACCAACATGCACATCCATATTTAAGTAATCTAATTGTGGGATGTCACGCAACCCGCCCTTGACCGTGGGCTCGGCTTTTTGAAAAGATTTAAGACTCTGATCAGAGATGTACTACTGTACCCACAAGGCACGCACTCATCCCAAACGAGATGACCCATACCACGGGAACTCGTGCCAAAACCTCGGCATGAAATGCTCCAAGCGATAACCACCCGCTCTAGGTTTCGCCGGCGCGCCGGGCCGCATCCCGGCTAACGTCGCACCCCCTTTTGCGCCACATTGGTACAAGCCACCCGAGGTGCTGCTTGACCCATCTCCAAATGGTGGCCTCGGTTTGGAACACTCCATACCTTAGTTAGGACTTACCCATTAGACTTGTGGTTAGTACGGAAGTGTATTGCAACGGATCCAGCAGACCGGTCCTTATAGTGCCCCGGGTTTTACCGACCAATGCCCTAGCTTGCACCCGAAACCCACCATGCATTCACTCACAACCACAACTCCAACACCGACAGAATTCCATAGATGAGAAACAATGGGGATCATATAGTAGAACCATGTACTACGACTCATTTTTATCATATAGCGATCGTGTCAATATATTGGACACTAGCTAATAACATTTATCATATGGTGACAAGGAGTTTAGGCTAGAGAGCATGGCTTGGGTTGCACATCAAGGTCGGGGGATCCTAAATAAATATATTGTAAGGGTTTATTTGACTAATGCATGTATAACCTATGTGTTTTAGCGATAGTTTAATCAAACATGGGTTCAATATGCTCAAAAGATTGGTTTGGTGACTTGCCTTGTTCAGCGAAAGGCGAGGGAGGGACTTCCGGGAAGTATTCCGGCTCCTCGGTGGCGTCGTAGTCTTTTCAATATAATAAAGTAAAATAAAATGAACACAACATTCAATCAAACAATATAATATTACATGATAAGCACATAGGTTAAAGTTGGTTTGATTAAAAATAAATTTAATTGTTAAGGTTCTGGGATTTATTTCATAAATAATTTTAAAGGAATTAAAATGAAAAGTTGTCCTTTTTAGAAAGGGGTGTTTAAATGTGAATAGTGTCATATTAAGTTTCCTAATAAATTTTTAAATGGAAAGTTCATGTTAATTTAATGGTTTTCAGTACATGCACAGAAAGGAATAAATATAAATTTTTCTGAAGTTTAAATATTTGAATTTGTATTTTAACCCTAAAGGCATTTGAATATTCATTTGAATAAACATGAAATGTCCAAAGTAAACCTACTGTTTTATTGCATGAACATGTAGAGAATAATATTATGAATTTTCTGAAATTGAAATGGCAATTTTTAGAGTTCAAATGCGCTAGATATGAATTTTACAAGTTTTAAACCTTTTCTGGAATTTATTTTCAAATTTAAATCCCCTCGGGTCCACGGTGAGCCAGGCCCACGGTGAACCCGCGCACTGTGCACGTGCGCCGGATCAAGATCCACCGTTGGATCGCGATCGGGCGGTCACGGGCGAGGCGGGGGAGTTAAAATGACGTGGACGGCTGAGATTAAAACGTTGAACCGGTACGCGATGGATGCTCCAGATTAAACGTGGGTTTTTAAAACTAACAGACGCGCGAGATTAAAACATACCCCTTCGCTCAGATCCGACGGCGCAGATTAAATCGCACATAGGATTTAATCGGTACCGTTAGATCCAGATCGCACGGCCAGGATCAGATCCGACACGGCACGGGTACTCGACCCGTGCCGGTCATCTTCTCCGGCGACGGCGAGCGGGCCAGTGGCCATGGCGAGCGACGGCGGTCGGGTCTAAGGCCTAAAATGGAAAGAGGGGGCTACGGGGATCACGAGGGTACCCTTGCGGCGGCGAGCGGTCGACGGAGCGAAGCCGGCGACGAGCGGGGGCGGCAAAGGTGTTCGGTTCCTCGGTGGCGACGGTGATCCGGCGGGGTTCGGCGTCGACGGAGGGGTGGCCGAGGTCGGGGTCGTCCTTGCGGTCACGATGGTGGCGAGGGCGCGGACGGAGACGGTCCGGGGCGACGGCGAGCAGTGGCTGGAGTGGGAGCTGCGGTGGTGCGCTAAAAAGGGTGCTACGGGCGCTCTGTTCGTCCTCGCAGAAGTTTGGGCGTAGGGGTACAACGCGGACGACCAGGGGGTTTAAATAGGGCCATCGGCGGGGGCAGAGGGGGCGCAATTACGGTGGCCGGGGATAAACGCGTTTTGATGCCGGCGAGCTCGGGTTGAATGCGGTTCATCGAACCTGGACGCGAATCGGCCGAGTTTAATAGGGTGAAACGGTCGACGCGTTGAGGGGAATTCATTGCCGGCGATGGATTAAAGGGAGGGGGCCGGCGGGGGCGGATCCGAGGCGGGATTAGGGCTTCGGCCGGCGAGAGGGGGGGATTTGGGGGCGGATCTCACGGGGACGATGGATCCGACAGGTGGGGGCCACCTGCCAGTGAGCGCGAACGAGTGAGGGAGGCGGCTGACGGGTGGGGCCGTGGTGTCGGGCGCGCGCGCGAGGGGAGGCATTCGGTGCCGACAGGTGGGGCCGAGCTGTCAGCCTAAGGCGAGCGGGATGACGGGCTGGGCCGGCCGGGAGAGAGAGAAGGGAGGGGGGAGCCCATTACTTTTTCCAAGGTTTTCAGAAAATGGATTAAATATTTTGGAGCATTTCCAGAGTGGATAAAATTTTGTAAAAATTATCAAAAATGTGTTCTGGCCTTGGGAGTTTATACAAAAATTTTCAGTTCCTGATTTGGTCATTAACTCTATGATGTAGTTCAAAAGGGTATAAAAGAGTATTAAAAGTATTTTCAGAAATATAAAATACAGGAAATTGAATTAAATAATATTTTTATTGTTTTGGAAATTTGGGGTGTTACACCACTGCTTTGCACCCCAAGAGCCTTTGCCTCCGTCGTCATTGTCGTCCCCAGCCACTCTGCAACAACCGGCACCTTCGACTGCTCTACCCTTCCTCGATGCCTCTGCGCATGCCCCACTGTTCCGCCCTACCCCAGGTGCCTATACCGTCTCCACCCTACCTCTGACCACTCCTTTCCATCCCCAAGAGCCTCTGCCTCCATTGTCATTGTCATCCCCAGCCACTCTACCCATGGCAGCTCTCAACTCTGCCCCACTGATGATGCCCCCACCTCCGATCAACCTTGCCCTCGATGCTCCGCACTAGATATGGAGTCTTCGGCATTCACTCGCTCTAACCTCCTATGTGTCGATGTATGTCTCCTTCGTCGTCCACCAGCCTCCGGTGCCTTCGGACCCGATGCCACTGGCCTTTACCCTGCCCCTCCGATGTCGTTGTGCTCTATTGTTGTACGTTGCAATGGCATTTCGAGTGAACTATAGCGATAACGTAAAAAGTGGGACGGTGCAGTCCACTCATTTTTTAGAGCAAAGTATCTTCAATTTCGTGGAATATTCCTCGAATATTCCTTCCTGGGATATCCCCATTGTAGGACCGAGAGTAGCGACCAGAGAGGGGTGAATGGGTGCACCGCTCACGGGAGCTCCTTCCGCCCACAGAACCGTCGAAGAGCCGGAGTACTACCCAGAGGTTCCACCATCACCTTTCGCCGAGCAAGAAAAGTCACCAAACTAATTTTTGAGCATATTGAACCCAATTTTATTTGAATATCTCTATAACTTATAGGTTATAAATGCATTAGTCAAATTGAAAGCCTTACATTATATTTATTTAGATCTCCGGCCTTGAACTGCAAACCCAAGCCATGCTATTGAGCCTAAACTCCTTGTCACCATAATAATGATATTATTAGATAGTGTCCAATGTATCGACTCAAGCGCTATAGGATAAAACGAGTCATAGATATTTGGATTATATTATATGATCCCCGTGATATTCTCTCACCCCTGGAATTCTATTGGTTGTGGAGTTATGGTTTAGTAAATTAGCATGATGGGTTCCGGTTGCAAGCTAGAGCATTGGTCGGTAGCACCTAGGGCACTATAAGGACCGGTCCGCGGGATCCGTTGTAATACACTTCCGTATTAACCACAAGTCTATTGGGTAAGTCCTAACTAAGGTATGGAGTGTTCCAACTCGAGGCATCACTTGGAGATGGGTCAAGCAGCACCTGTGGGTGGCTTGTACCGTACCGACGTGGCGCAAAAGGGGGCGTGACATTAGCCCGGAGTGCCGAGCGCGCCGGCGCAACCTAGAGCGGGTGTTATCGGATTGGAGCATCTCATGCTGAGGTTTTGGCATGAGTTCCTGTGGTATGGGTCATCTCGTTATACTTTGGTGTGGGGGATGAGTGTGTGCCTTGTGGGTACAGTAGTACACCTCTGATCAGAGTGTAAATCCTTTCGAAAAGCCGAGCCCACGGTCAAGGGCGGGTTGCGTGACTACTCACAGTTAGTTTACATTTATGAATGGTGCATGATGACTTGGCATATAAGGATTGTTGAGCGAGGAGGGAAAATGTACTCCTCGAGTTAGATGATGATGCATTATTCATGTTTATTAGTTTGTATAATTAAATTTGACTACACTAAATGCTACAACTTGAAAATGTACTTTTTCGCACTTTAAACCCTCATCATCCCTTTGTTATTACCCTGTATTATTATTGCATTCTCGGTGGCTTGTTGAGTACTTCTGTACTCATACCCATTGGAAAACACTTCAGAGACTGCGTACTATGAGGAGGATGGTCTGAAGTAGCGACCCAGTCAAGATAGTGATCCTAAAGAAGATGTTCGTCATGTAGTTTTATTTCATAGTTTCTTTTTAAATTTTATACTTATGTATTAATGTGGTCTGCGAACCACGGATGATTGACCCTATGTACGTTGTCGCATGATGGACATCTTGTTATTATTGTTTTTTTGTGGAAATTCAATAAAATTCCGATTTTGTTAAATTTGGGCGTTACACCTCCTGGTAGCACGTTGGCTCCCCCGTCTCTGCAAGGTACACCTCGCCCTCCTCCTCATCTTCCATCAAGTCGATGCGAGGGGCATCACGCATGATGTCGTCAATGTTTCTACAACGAGTGGACTTGTAGAGATTACCAGAACTGCTATCAAATTCTTGATCACTAGCAATCCTGGTAGGTCCTGTCCCTAGAGATGGTGGTGATGCTGGTAGTCTAGGCATCACTTCTATATTTCCTCTCCACCTGAATGTGTCGGAGTGATTTCATCAAGTTCCTGCTGTCCTGAACCTTCCACATTTCGTTCTAGACTTTGGCAGCATGGTACAGTTGGCACCGTGTGAGGCATGTCAGTGCTTGGTTGTAACACTCTACTTTTCTAATCAGAAATTAACAAACAAAACCAAAAAATTTGGCAATAACTCCTCTGTAATTGCGATGTAATCCATACACACTCACAAGCAGTTTATAACTTATCACAAAAAGGTATCACTTTACCAAAACTCACAGTCATAAACATTTCTATGAGTAGTAACCCAACTGGTTTGAGTCTTTAACTTATTACAACACAAACTACATATTACAAAATATAACTATTTTAAACATGGTTTCATTTATAATTAGATGGTGAAGTGATAAGTGCCACTACAAGTCCCTACCCAAAAAGATAGATTCATCGAGCAAACACACCTAAAATAGAATTAAAAGGGATGAGACAAGCTCATCAAGCAACAATTATGAATATAAACATATCTTCCTCATCTGCAAGTCGTTTTACAATTAACCAATTGCATTAATAATAATCTTCCATATGCTTTTCACTTATCATGGCATTGACTTTCACTTATCAAATTTTTATATCTTTCAATCATCACATGAATATATATATGCCATGATGCAACTCCAATTGAGAGTTTTATGCTAGATATACTAGCCTCTCATGCAACTCCATGTACCGGTACGAGTCACGCACAATGGCAGTGGCTGGCCTTTTCACCTTATGAAATGCATATATGCATATGTATGCATGGGAATTAACGTCAATTCTTATATTTTCTTTTGATGCAATATGATATCGACAAAATAGCCCAAATAAATATGGATGTACTAAATTTAAAAGCAACATCTCAAGTTTGATTAACTTGAGAAAGAAGTAAGACATGAGTATAAACATAATGTTACTTGCCTTTATATCGGTGTCGACAAAGAAAATTATGTGTTTAATTGTGCTCGGAAGAGTTACCACATGTATAAACACATATTGAGTATTACACAACCCAAGCACAAACAACACCAAAACATTCTTTCTACTCCTTAACGTCGTTTATACGATATTATTTGGTCTAATTCATAATAATCAGAAATTTATTTTTCTTCAAGAAAACAACATATTTTTAATAATATGTCACTTTGCAAGTGACAAATATATCTTCTATTAGATCTAAAAAGGAAAAACTATCATCTTAATCTCTTATAAGTGTTTCATTGAATGCCTGGTGGGTATTGAATAAACGTGAGTATAACCAATAAATTAACCGTACAAATCGATGGGTAGGCGGTTAGCAAACTCTAGACTAAGTAGAGGAAGGGCTGGAGACGACCAACACAACAATAAAGAGACAAATGACAGATTAAATGATAACAACCCATACGACAATGTATACGGCTGAAACAAGAGGAGCAACTAAAGATAACAACTACATCACATGAATGAGATCGACATAAATAAAAACCTGCGGTGAACAATGAAGATTCAATAGGAAGAAGAGATCGAGAGGAGGAAGAAAACCCAAGCGCAAGCAGGAGAACGCTGGGCGTGAGATCAAGGGAAAGCCAACACGCCAGCTCCACGCAGAAGCAAGTCCTGGTCCTTTCTAGAGTCTCTATTTACTTATAAAGAAACCGACGACCGAGAATTATTCATCTCGCTGTGATTCTTCAAATATCCAAAATAGCTATTTAATACCAAAAATGGAATCGTCTCAACGAGATCTACGCGACCACGGTTCCGATCGGCCATACGAGCAACAAATCAAAAAGTCAAATTTTAGGAATGTGGTCAACATTTGGCTTCTTAGATATTTTCTTCTGATTTTTTTTCAATATTGCATTGGCTCTTCCATAGCATCATTACTCGCCTCCACATAAAACTCAGTTGGTTCATCTATTATTCCTGCAATTTCACCATTCCATTGTCATGCAATATTTTCTTCAAACACAACATCACGACTTATAGTGATTCGGTTGCGTTGAGGATCATACAGGCGGTGTGCTTTGCTCCCTTCTTCAACACCGAAGTAGACGAATGGAGAGCTCCGGTCGTCCAACTTCTTCAAATTCAGCGTCGTGTTCTTGGCGTGAGCAGTACATCCGAACACACGCAGATGTCCCAACTGTGGCTTCTTTCCTGTCCAAGTTTCAAACGGGGTGCGATCTCCCATCGTCTTCGTTGGCAGGCGGTTTAGCAGGTACACAACATGGCTCACAGCCTCCCCCACATTCTATTGGGCACATTCATGCCCTTGAGCGGAGAGCATGCCATGGCCATCACCGTCCTATTCCGGTGTTCCACCACACCGTTCTATTGCGGTGAGTAGGGAGCCGTCAAGTGTCGCTGGATTCCGGCCTCCTCACATAACTGCTTGAACTCGCCGGACAGGAACTCCTGAAGATCTAGGCCCCATGTGAGTTTTGGTAATTAATGATAAATGTGCGTTTGTGGACTAATATTTTTAAGTGTGAAGGAAATGAGTAGGTCCCGCTCAAATAGAGCACAAGATGGAAAAACCCGAAGATCTGGAAGATTAAAGGCTACGGCAAAAGGTTTGAAGGAATCTAGAAATTGATCGAGGTGTTTGGAGCGATCAATTAAGCTAGGCTTAAATTTTGTTTTTGCCGTACTATAAAGAGGGGTTGCATCTTTGTTATGAGTTGATTTTCAAGTGCCAAATTGCATTGCATATAGTATCTTTTGATCATGTGTGATTGTTGCAAAAGTTACTATTTTGGCAAATTTCCTTGAAAAACAAACTGCAGCTTTTGTTGGAGTTGTCTGACCCTAGCGGTCTGACCGACCATGTGGGTCCGGTCAGACCGGCTGGAGTTGGGCGGTCCGACCGGCCAGGGGGTCGGTCCGACCGAGGTTGTGCAGGACTGCATTTTGATGGTTTACAGAGTCGACGGAGACCTTATCGGTCTGACCGAGCCGATGGCCGGTCAGACCGGGTAGGGTCGGTCCGACCGGGCCAACATGGCCGGTCAGACCGAATGGACCTGTCACATCAGTAAACGGCTAGTTTTCTAGCCGTTGCAGTTGGGGTCGGTCAGACCGGCCCAAGATGGGCGGTCAGACCGACAGTGCGCAGAGAGCCACCTAACTCGTGTAATGGCTAGTTTTTGGGTGTGTGGCTATATAAACCCTTGCTACAACTCCTTTGCTAGACTTTTGGCATTCATTTGAGCATACTTGAGCACAAGAGAGTCTCTCCCACCATTGAGCACTAATTTGAGCACTAGTGAGGTTGGGAAGAAAAAGGGTGATCAAGTGTTTGAGTTGATTGCATTGCATTGGCATTTTGGCACTTGATCCTCTTCTCCTAGCTTTGATTGCAGCTTGTTACTCTTGGAGATTGCCATCTCCTAGACGACTTGGAGAAGAAACCGGTGATCTCTCCTAGAAGGTCGTGGAGGAGAGCCGAGAGGTTGTGAAGGTTGGAGCTCGCCTATCCGGAGTGGAGAAGAGCTACCACTAGTGATCGAGGCCCGAGAGTTGCACTTCCGGTGCCGGCTCATCTTCAAGCAAATTTCTCTTTGAGAATCGAGGCTTGGTGAAGAGAGCGGTCAGTGAAACTCGCCTCAACGAGGACGTAGGAAATTGGCAAATTTCCGAACCTCGGGATAAAATTCGGTTGTCTCTTGTCCCTTTTTATTTTGAGCAAGTTAAGTGTGCAAGCTTACTTTCTAGAGTAATCTACTTGCCATCTTAGGTTGCACTATTTGTTCTAGCTGTTTGCTACCATTGCCTTAGGTCCTTGCTTATTGCTTAGCTAAATTGAATTAGTTTAGAACCGCCTATTCACCCCCTCTCTAGTCGGTACATCG
>JAAALK010000080.1:575783-706225 GCA_019279435.1 Zizania palustris | reverse complement strand
CTCCGAGAATTCCGCTCGGTAGCCCGGACTATGTCGTCCGGAGATAAGGCCAGAGGCGCCGCTGAAAAGGAAAAGGTATAAGAAGCATAAGTATAATTAATATGTTCATATAAAATGATGCCGCAGGAGAAGGACGTACCTATGTTTCGGAGGTCCCCCTCCGAGGCTCGCGGGATGGAGATTGGCCAACTGGCCCCGAGGGGTGAGATCCGAAGGCCTACGAACTCTTCGGCCAGGTCTCGCATGCTCATACGACGAGCCACAGAAGCCAGCAACCCTAGCCTCGTCGTGAGCAGGCTAGGATTCGGGGAGATGTCCGCTTCCTTCCGGAACCAAATTTCTTGAAGAGGGCCCGAAAGGGGGGAGTCTTCTCCTACTTCGGCGTAAAACCACCGAAGTATCCAATTTGTATACCATCGATCGTTTATGGCCTTCGCAGGGAAATGAAGAGCGTGCTCCCGCCGTAGCTGAAAATTGACACTGCCGAAAGCCACTGTCACCTTCGAGTCTCCGGGCCCATCTTGAGGCTTCGGCTGGCAGATAGCTTCGTGGGTTGCTGCGAAAATTTCGGAGCGCCCTTCGCACCCTTCCGCCCGAAGAGCCCACTCAAAGACGGCCAGGCGGACGATTGCGTTGGGGGACAACTGAGGCAGAGTAACGTGGAACATGTCTAGTACCTCTGCTAGGAAATCCACGGCTGGTAGCCCCAGGCCAGCCTCGAAGAATGCCTCGAAGACTACCACTTCTCCGCGCCGAGGCCGTGGAGTCGACTCTGTCCCGGGAACACGAGTCCTCATTCCGGCTCCCAACTTCCCATCTACTGCCTCTTCGATGGACTCCGCTGTGCTCACTGACTGACCAATAACGAAGCTCTGGGCCATCTTCTTCTTGGAGGGCGGGCGGAGCGCCCGAGGGTTCTTGGGCCAACCGCCGCCAGGGCCCCCCGCCATTGTCGTGGCTGCTGATGCCGCCCATGCTTGCCGCTGCGCCATAGTGCTGGCCGCCAAAGGAGTGGTGTGGCTGGTTCTCGCCATTACGCTCAAGTGCTCGAAGGGGCAGAAGGTTGAGGGGAAAGGTGAATTGCAAGAACGGTGAATGCGGTAAAAAATTTCCAGTAATCCCTTTCTCCCCCTTTTATAACCGCACAATCTATACTGCTCTTCGAGAAGTTTCACACTGCAGGTTCGGCTTCCGACGCTGACAGGTGGGGTTGGAAAGTGAAACGGCGTGCAACCGTCGAAGAAATCGACCGTTACCTCTTTTTTACAGAGGGTAACGGCTATTTGCGCCGTAACGGTCATATTGACGGCACCCCACGACGTCCACACTTCGTAACCGCCCGCACGACGTTCACGCTCCGTAACTGCTCTCGTAGCACTCATGCTCCGAAGCCATGCTGCTCCAGGGAGTTTTCCTCACTATGCCAAAATTCGGAGACGAACGTTTTAAAATATTGGGCTTAATATTCCGAGCTAAATCATAGTATCTTCGCATTCCCTTCAAGTCAGAAACTAAAATGTTCCTTTCATATACTGCCTTCTTTCTAAAAAATAGGTTATCTACAGAAAGGCGTATTCGAGGGGCTACTGTTGGGGGAAATTACTTCATTTCCACGACTTAAAGGTTAACCCTCCGTAGGCTCTAAGAAGGCCCCGAAGATGGTCGACTAATGCTCGAAGATACGTCAGCACGGTCGAAGGGTGCCACGATGCGAAGTCTCGGAGGACCCTCCGAAAGGAGAAAGGAGGCTTCGAAGCAGGAAGACGTGACTGATTGGACGCCCTGCTTATCCATCTACCCTGCAGCACTTTACCGTGCATAACCTTATTTATAATACTGAAGGTCATTTGTAATATAAGGGTAAATAGGTCTATTCCTTTAACTTTTCTCCCTATAAATACCCCCCTTTGTACCTTGTAAGAAGGATCCAGAACCAGTGGTTCAAACACATACATTCGGACCTCTTGAGTTGTTATCCTTACGGAGGCTCAAGTTTGTCCTAAAAGCATAAACCTCTTGTTTGTTTGTTCTTAACTACTAAGAACCTGTTGGTGTAACTTTTACGCCAACAACACCCTTCGAAGTTCTGGTTCGGAGGTATTTTACAGCTCCGAAATCAGGCTTCGCAAGGAGCAAAAGTTCGAAGTCAAGAAGACTTCGCTCCACTCACAACCCCGAAGATTCAGCTATGCTAAGTCAGTGCAGTCTCCGCACACTGGGTGCCTTCGAGCAGGCTTCGCACTTCACCCTTCGCAAGAGCAGACTTCCCTCTGCGGACTTCGACCAAATACTCAGCGATAGCAACTAGTGCTACGCTTCGTACTTCGAAGGTCTAAACGCACACTGAACACACTTCGTCGAGGACTTCCACAAGGGAAGAAAATGGGCTTCGATCTAAGCCAACAACAGTGCTTCGCTAGTAATCGGAGCGGTCTAGCCTCCAGTTTACACAGAGCAAACAGACACTAAAAACACACTTCACACACATAGACCTCTCACACACTTATCCAAAAACACTCTGGTGCAATAAACTCAACACAGGAAGAAGTGAGACACAGAGAAATCAAAGCATGGAGTGTGAAGTAAGCATACAAGTTCAAGCAGTAAATGAAAACATAATCAAAGCTTCATTGCTTGAACAGGGAACACAAAATGAACTCACAGACCGAATACACAGAGTATGTGGCGGCTAGCACAGGAGCTCAAAAATGGCTGCTCAAAGTGTTGATGTGACCTAGCTAGCTTCCACTATTTATAGGCACTATTCAGCCCTGTGAATAGACTACTTTACCCATAGGGTTTACACCGGTTTTGTCTCATCAGAACAGGGGGTACAACTGGTAGACTACTTTATTTGGAGGCTTCTTTTGTCAGCTTCGTAGAGGGGACAACACTAGCTTTTGAAGAGTAGACGCGGTCAGCCTTTGTAGTTTTGGACCCTTCTGAAGCCCCCCTTCGCACGCGAGGGGTGCGGTAGCTTCAGTGAGAAGCCTTAAGCCTGATGGCCTTCGCTTCACCAAAGTCAGCCTTCAATACAGTGATGGTTTTGAGCCGAAGCCGTCAAAGCCCTTGGGCCTTCGCACCAACACCTCCGGAGTGGACCTCCATGGCTTTGTAGCTTCTTCCAGCTCGAACTCCATCAGCCCATGTACCGAAGCCATGCCTGGCCGAAGTACCTCAAGTCAACTACACTCCGAAGCCCCACCTTCAGAGTACCACCCTTCGAAGTCCCTCCTTCGTCCAAGGCCTCCGTACGAAGCATTCCATGAGAATTTCGACGCAGTGTCTCTCCCCGAGCACACTCCTCAACGAACCTCACCTGAACCATGCCTTCGATGCACCTCGACTTCTAGGACCTCCGTTGGGTATACCTTCGAGTGCCTCTCTCCGGAGCACACTTCGAATGTATTGCCTCATTGCTGAGGACTTCGTCCACCATACTCCGAAGCCACTCCATTCGGAGTACCCTTCGAAGTGTCTCGCCTCTGAGGACTTCGTCTCGGAGTACCTTAAGCTGGAGCCACACTCCGCACTTACTGCCTTCTCCTGACGCACCTCGACCCGAGATCCGACCTCGACCCCTTCGCAGCCTTCGTGACCGAGCTCCCCGCTCGCCTGGCATCAAGCCTCCCGCTTGACCTAGGTTCACTTGCTGCGAACCGTCCATCGCCTCCAAAGTCACCTGCGCACCACAGACAGACAGACAAGTTTATCCAGTACCCCGGAGACCTCTCTGGATAAACAACCTTCGGTACACACTCCGGTGTACCGCCCAAAGTACCAAACCCTTCGGTACAAGCCAGTCATCGTGTACTGTCGGACCCCTCTGACAGGCACATTCCGCTGCAACAGTTGTAGCAACCAGAACCCACCGAACCCTTCGGTGAAATAACCTTCGAACCCCTTCGGAGGGACCCCTTCGAATGAGAGGATAAAATCTGTCAATCACTCATCACAGACTCCGAAACCAACCCTTGGTTTCTCAAAAGAAAAGGTTGCCTAGGACTTTAGATGGGATGCTTGGGAACCAAGAATGCCTAGAAAAAGGAATAATAAATGCCTAGGAACTAGTAGCAAAAGACTTCGGGGTTGGATGCCTGGGAACCAGGAACACCTAGAAAAAGGAAAATAGAGTTATAAATGCATAGGAACAACTAGAACAAGATAAATTCACTAACATAAGTGCCTCCTAGGAGGCTCTAGGCGTTAGGCATCAGTTCTTCGCCTGACTAACGCCTAGAGCAGACGTGAACATTGCCATGCGCACCTCCACAGCCTCATCGAGTCCCACGAGGGTGTTGGTGGTGATAGTGTCGGAGCTTGGCTCCCACCTCATCGTGGATGCCTACCTTGCATCGGGGATCTCATCACCCAACAACCATTTCTTAGATTCCTTGCATGAGGGGGGAAATCAAGAAAAGGAGGTAACGAGTTGGCGGCGATTGTGGAGGCTAAGGAGGCGTGTGGGGATTGGAACCATGAGGAGCTTGGCTCAGTCGGTGAGGAGAGGAAGCTCAAGGTAGGAGAAAATATGGAAAATGGAGTAGCTAAGGTTAATGGGTCTATCCCCATCGGGTTCTAGTACTTTATCCCCATCCATGTGACATAGAAATCCAATCGTCCTCATCTCCATCGGATTTTCTCCGTCCCCATTCTCACACAGGTATAGCGAACCTGATGGGTCTCCATACCTGAGTTCATGCTAACCATGAGCAGTTGAGCCATCGAACCTGCATCACCACCGGCATCTTGCATCACATCCATCTAGGGTTACTGCATTTGATTGGGGTTGTCACATGTACCTTAGGTCATCGTATCTGCCTGAGGCTGCCACCAACGCCTAGAGCCATCGACCAGTACTGTCGCTTGGGGCCACCGTTGCTACCATCGCTACCTAGCGTCATAGGTCATTGTTGTCATTGTGGGATATCATCGTCGGCCGCCATTGCCACCTAGGCTGCTGTCTAGGGATACTAGCGCCTGGAACCATGGAAGGATGGGTTGTTGTTACTGCAGCCTAGGGTTGCTACTTAGGGCCACCATTGTCGCTAGAGCATGGGCTGCTACTGTCGCCTGCAAGTCACTCACTCACGCCCTTACGTAGTACGACTCTTGCATAGCTAGAGTAGGACTCATTGGAAACTGAGTTAGGATTTGCGCACCACACATGTTAGTGTTAGTCGGCTGGGTTGTTAGGCCAACCAGTGATATGGCCTAGTGACGGTAGGAGGATTTGGGCTTGTGTGTCTAGGCCTTGCAACCTATTGTGGCGGGAAAAAATAACCCACATAGAAGCGGGGATGGGGGCGTAGGTTAGTCTCGGCCCTGATAACTCAATGGGGGATGTTTTTCTCTTACTTTTAGTTCTTAATAGAGTTTTTTTTCCATTGGATATTGGATTTCGGGTCCTCATCGCCATCTCTAGCTGAGATACCAAAAATGAACTCTGACATCAAATATAAAAACACTTTTAAAATCAACTAAGATCGTCATTTAAAAACATGGAGGGAGTAACCTAAGCTACGACAGTGGTATGCATTTTTACATATTGTTTGTTTGGCTCCATTTGAGAGGTCGAAAAAACAACCGGTAAAATGTTTATTTCTCTTAAATACAATTTTATAGTTTTATGTAGCATATGATCTTTAATATAGTTTAGTAGACACTAATATAATTAATACACACTAATCACCTCATAATCATTTGTTAATCTGTTTGGCTTAGGTCTAGTTTCGTAAATGAAGTTATTTTAGACTTATATCTTGACTTATTATAAATAAGTCGTTTTGTATTTTGTTATATATTTTGGACATCTATACATTAATGTTGTGCTAATTGTATTTTGTTATGTATTTTGGACATCTATACATTAATGTTGTGCTAATTGTTTTTACCTTGTACCGTATTTAATATAGAGAAACAATTAATATATGCAGTAATTAATCATTTATCGGTTGTATGGAACTGATTTGTTTTTTAAAATTGGATGAAGTACTTGGCATTGCCCAACGCATCGCTGACGCGCGACGTGATGCTCCCAGACGATCTTCATGTTCATGTCCCACTGGCGTGCGTACTAGCGTCAGTCGAGTGTGCATCTGTACAGTCACAACATCAAAAAATAGTCTCTTATATATTACCTTTTCATTTCCAATATCACTAAACAGAGCATTTGCCAAGCAGAAATAACCGGTTTTTATTCCAAATCTAACCTCATTGTCAAGTGAAGCATGCATGCTTA
This sequence comes from Zizania palustris, assembly GCA_019279435.1. Taxonomy (NCBI): domain Eukaryota; kingdom Viridiplantae; phylum Streptophyta; class Magnoliopsida; order Poales; family Poaceae; genus Zizania; species Zizania palustris. The sequence continues at coordinate 699,984 of JAAALK010000080.1, read as the reverse complement.
AACTTTATTTTGAGATGTATACGATTAGGGATGGATATGGATGTCAGAATATCTGAATTATCCGTATTCGTATTCGAATTACTTTAAATATGGATGTCCGTATTCGTATCCGAATTAAATATGGATGGCATTCGGAAATATCCGAATTCGTTTTACAAATGTGGATATGGAAACGGATATCCGAATTCTGCTGAATGTGGATATGGAAATGGATACATCCGTATTTGTTTTAGGATTTCACACAGATTAAACTTAGACTCAAGATAATATATTATCACTATATTACTGGTTTATTTATTATTTATATAATTATGGAATACTTAAGTTAGTGAATATTAATAAGTTATGGTTTAAAATAAATTGATGGTTAAATATTTGTTTGAACTTTAATTTTTTATAATCAAAATACAACATATCTCATTTCATATAATTTTTTTTGTATTTTTTAGATATATTTTCTATTTTTAACTCATTAATTGTGTTTCTAGGATTTAGATTGAAATATGTGAAATTTGAAATGCAAGTACCTAAAATAATGCACTAAAATTTATAGAAAAATTGCATTCACTATTTTGTGTCCATTTTTAGTTCTTATCCATGAAATTTAAAGAAATATTAAAAAATTATGTTACGACACTTCATCGGTAATGTGGAGTTTAAGAGTTTTTTAATTATAAAAAATCAAATAAAGTCTTAAAAATACGAGACTTATTACAGTGTTATAATATTATACATAGATACCATGATAAAATTTTGAAAATGTTTCGAGAAATTTATCATATAGAATGTTAAGAAATCTGAGATTCTCTTAAGAGGAAATAGAGTTTTGAGAAGGAATAGGTTATGGTTTAAAATAAATTTATGGTTAAATATTTGTTTGAAATTGAATTTTTTTATATAATAAAAATACAACATATCTCATACCATATAAATTTTTTGTATTTTTCCAGATGCATTTGCTATTTTTAACTCATTAATTGTGTTTCTAGTATTTAAATTGGAATATGTGAAATTTGAACTGCGAGTGCCTAAAATAATACACTAAAATTTATCGAAAAATCACATTCACTATTGTGTGTCCATTTTTAGTTCTTATCCACTAAATTTAAAGAAATGTTAAAAAAAATATGTTACGAAACTTCATCGGTAATGTGGAGCTTAAGAGTTTTTTAATTATAAAAAAATCAAATAAAGTCTTAAAAATACGAGACTTATCACAGTGTTATAATATTATATGTAGATACCATGATAAATTTGTGAAAATGTTTCGATAAATTTATCATATAGAATGTTAAGAAATCTGAGATTCTCTTAAGCGGAAATAGAGTTTTGAGAAGGAATATGTTATTGTTTAAAGTAAATTTATGGTTAAATATTTGTTTGAACTTGAATTTTTTTTATATAATCAAAATACAACATATCTCATACCATATAAATTTTTTTGTATTTTTCCAGATCCATTTACTGTTTTTAACTCATTAATTGTGTTTCTAGTATTTAAATTGGAATATGTGAAATTTGAACTGCAAGTACCTAAACTAATGCACTAAAATTTATCGAAAAATCACATTCACTATTTTGTGTCCATTTTTAGTTCTTATCCACTAAATTTAAAGAAATGTTAAAAAATTTATGTTACGACACTTCATCGGTAATGTGGAGCTTAAGGGTTTTTTTAATTATAAAAAATTAAATAAAGTCTGAAAAATACGAGACTTATCACAGTGTTATAATATTATACGTAGATACCATGATAAAATCTTGAAAATGTTTTGAGAAATTTATCATATAGAATGTTAAGAAATCTGAGATTCTCTCAAGAGGAAATAGAGTTTTGAGAAGGAATAGGTTATGATTTAAATTAAATTTATGGTTAAATATTTGTTTGAACTTTAATTTTTTTTATATAATCAAAATACAACATATCTCATTCCATATAATTGTTTTGTATTTTTCTAGACCCATTTGCTATTTTTAACTCATTAATTGTGTTTCTAGTATTTAAATTGGAATATGTGAAATTTGACCTGCAAGTACTTAAAATAATGCACTAAAATTTATAGAAAAAATCATATTCACTATTTTGTGTTCATTTTTAGTTATTATCCACTAAATTTAAAGAAATTTTAAAAAATTTATGTTACGACACTTCATCGATAATATGGAGCTTAAGGGTTTTTTAATTATAAAAAAATCAAATAAAGTCTGAAAAATACGAGACTTGTCATAGTATTATAATATTATACGTAGATACCATGATAAATTTTTTAAAATGTTTTGAGAAATTTTTGAAAATGTTTAATTTTTGAAAACAATAAAATTCAGCCAATTATTTCCAAATTGCCGCCTGTTTTTTGACATGTATGATGAATTTTAGTTCAAGACCTTATATAGTTCTTGTTGGTTGTTGTGTATGATGAATTTTAGTTAGTGTTGTTTAAAAACTTAGTTTGTGCATGGTTTATTGTGTATCATTGTTTCTTATTAATTATAATTCTAATTTGGTATATTGGACCCTTTGGATTTTTAGAAAATTTGTGAAACAACGAACATTTGGAGTTAAACCGAGTAAACATCCGAATACATATTCGTATTCGAAACATCCGTTTTGTATTCGTATTCGAGAACATCCGAATCCGTATTCGTATTCGAATTAAAATGTGGTAAATAGTGCTATCCGGATTCGTTTCCATCCGTATCCGATCCGAATCCATCCCTATATACGATGGGTTTTTTTTTTTCTAAGTCAAGTCTGTTTTTTTACGAATGAATTCTATTATATTTCCTCATATTATTGCTTAGCAACGACTAATGAGCAAACAGCTGGGTAGAATTGCCGGTTAGCCTGTTGTAGAACACTAATCATTTATCGCCTCTCATCTTGCTAACACCATCACGATTGTGCCAAATTAAACTCTGTCAGAAAATCTAGTTCCGAATTCTTACTATATATTGTGAAGAATAACATTTGATATATATATAATACGGTTACCATAGCGATGACATTAAGAATTCTCTACTATTATTAAGAATTTTTTACTATATATCGTCCGTCCGCAGCCTCCCTCCCCGTGTAGCGTGCCTCTCACTTTCCATAAAAAATCAATCAAAACTTATACCCTAAAAAAACCGGTGCAACCGCCGCCCCCATCCCCTGAGCGCGACGTGCGCCGTGCCCCGCCCCCTGTGCAACCGCCCACGTTCAGCATGCAATGCATGCGCTGCGCGCATGATTCAGTGCGTGAGAAAGAAAAAAGAAAAGAGGAAAAGAAAAAAGGAAAAAGAATAAAAAGAAAATAAAAACCCAGAAAAAGAAAATTGTATTTATATTTCAGTTTTTTAATTTATATATTTTGCGCGAAAATAAAAAACCTATTATAAAATAAGATTCTGTTGCAAAGCACATGTCTCTGACAAGTTAAGATTAATGTTGTCCCCGTAAAGTGTGTGATGATCTCGCGTCATTCCCACGTTACCTACTTCAACGGTTCCACGTAACAACCCGACAAATAGGTACAAGCTAACAAGCGAGACAACTATTTAAGTTTTATTTCCATTAATTTTCCTTTCCCTCTCTGCAGTTTTTAGTGGTGGGAGCAGCAGATTGGTCTTAAGTCTAAATAACAACGACAAAACAACAAAACATTTCAATTTCAAGTCTCTTTTTATTGTCTCTTTTCAAGTCAATTTCAGTTTCCGCCCTAGCTATTATCGTGTCTCAGATTTTTATTATGCACCGATTCCTCAGACCTTCGTTGAATATATCCAAACCATATCAACCAATAATAGATAAGTTTTTTTTTCAATTGGTGTTATCCCTAAGCTATCACGTATATCATCGTTTTAGACCCGATCCATTCTTGTGTGTACCCATAAATCCAATGTAATATACGCATTTTTGCAATACTCAATTGTTGAACATTACAAGTCTGGTCGTCGTTCCATAGAACTTACCTTTTAACTTATATGATGCCCTCCTATCACAGAGAATGCTAGATATTTGTCGCTACTTCATCCACCGTCCTTTAATTTTATGGTTAATATTTTCATCAATACCTCTATTGCTTTACAACATTGATCTCAAATATAGAAAGGTGTCATTTTTGGACACTACTTGACCTCTACAATAATATCTCCCTTCTCATGTGTAGTAGTGTTAAATCTGCATCTCATATATTTGGTTTTAGTCTTACTAAATTTTTGTTCCGGAAGCGAACTTTTGATTATTGCTCATTACGGGTGGCAATATTTTCGTAACATTCGTGTCCTGAAAAAAACTCCAAAAACATCCGCTTTTATCAGCTAGCACTACATTATTAGTAAAAACATATACAAGGAATATCACCTTATATGTTCCTTGTGACCTTATCTATCACTAAAATAAACAGATAAGGACTAAAGCAAACCCTTGATATAGTTTTATTTTAATCAAAAGTCATTCGTATCACCATCGCATGTTTGAACACTAGTCACAATATTATTATTATTATACATGCCATTAATGAGAGCAACATATTTTGTTAGGACTTTATGTTTGTCTAAAACCCACCATATGGTATTCCTTGTATATATTTTATATTAAGTCTAAAATGGAGGCTAAATGGTAAATTGTAAACATTTGAGAAAACAAAATATTAGCGGAAGAAGGAAAGGGGAACTTTGAAGGTTCCAAAGAAAAAAACAAGACTAGATGAACCAATAGCTGACAACTAAGGAACAATTTATTCATTTGATATATTTCTGTTGGATCTTGTAACAAATATTTATGTCTACAAACTATTTCAAGTAAATAAACTTTCGACTATAAAATTATAGATCTTATCAAGATCTACAGTATTCATATAAAGTTTATCCCATCTCACTTCATACGAAACAGTTACCATTTAAAAAAATGTGCTCTTAAGCCAAATTTTCAAATGAATAGTTATGATTTTTTACATAGAGATATTCTTGTTTTTACATGTGGTTTTCTTAATGATTCATTTGTAAAATAGTGATACCATATTTAATACAACTTTTTGAATGAATATTTAGGCACCTAAAACATTTAAAATTAAAAACTTTCAACTACAAAGTTGTATATCTTATCGAGATCTAGAGTTTTTGTATAAGGTTTGTCTTCATTTGACTTCAGATGAAATAGTTATGTTTTTATAAATAGACTCTTGAGCTAAATATTTAAACGAGTATTTGCAGTAGTACTAAACAATGTCAAATAAAAAAATGTGCAACTAAAAAGTTGTAATTATCTCATCGAGATCTATATATAGTTTCATATAAGGTTTGTATTTATCCGACCTAATATAAAATAGTCACAATTTTTATAAATAGGTCTATTTTTCTTTTTATTGGTATTACTTATGTCCACCGTTTATGAAAATATTTCTACATGTAGAGAACCACTCTAAAGCAGTGATTTCATATTTAATCCAAAATATTTAAATGAATATTTGTCATCTAAACAATTTTCCAATTTAAAAAATTTTAACCGTAAAGATATAGATATATATATTGTTAAAGGCTATGTATCATATACACAAAGCCCCATCTGTACACAAATACACAAGACCGATCATAGTCCTACATCGAAAAACCAACGATAACGGCGTTTTTTTTTGCAAAAAGGCTCCCGTAGTGCACCTCGCTTCTCCCCGCTAGTTTGCAAAAGCCCCTTCCGAACTTATTTTCGTTGGTTTTTAGATGTAGGATCATGGAACCATTGTTAAGATTGTCAGTTTGTTTATATTGGACCCAATATGAATTAGTTATATTTTTAAAATTAATTTCTTAAGTTAAATGTGCATACGCATATCTGTTCTCATAAACGATTTCAAATAAAAAACTTTAAACTATAAACTTGTAGATCATGTCAAGATCTATAATTCTCTTACAAAGTTTGTGCCTATCTGACATCATATGAAACAGTAGCGGAGCCAGAAATTTTACGAAGCCTAGACAAGCTTTTAAGTCTAAAAATAAAAAAATGCTATCTAATTCACGGCCTTTTCAAGTAAAGGAAAAAATTGCAATGAAAAATACTAGGGTATAGTGGGAATCAAACCGGAGACCTCATGGTTGAGTAGCAACAAGTCACCTTAACCATTGAGCTAAAGAGAACATTGTGTTCAATTGTGCTATGTAGTACATTTTTTTCTGGCATGAAGCCTGGGCAGCTGCACACCCGGCCCGGGAGGTGGATCCGCCCCTAACATTGTGTTCTAGATTCGCCGTGCCAGCAACATTACATCGGCGTTGAATTGCATGCCAACCTAATAACCCCCGTGGATTGTCGTTCCTGCAAGCGTAAATTAGATAATCTGTTCGTACAAATCAAGACTGCCTAATCAAAGGCTTTGTGACCAAGACAAGCAATAGTTGAATGCACCTCGTGTGTGGAAAAACTTAAAATAATCGGGATTATAATCGTATTCTCGATTATTGAATGATTCGGTTGGATAGTTTATACCGTTTAGTGAATCTAATTATTAAGCGTGATTATTCCGTGTTAAAAGTGAAAAGAGTTAAATGTCTTTGGGTGAATGATAGGGTATCGATTGTTTTTATACCGAGTAAATTTTACGGGTAATTTAGAGCGAGGTCAAAAGGTATGGTTACAAAATTGGGCCCGTTCATTCCAGATAATCGAATCTTCGCAAAATTGCGACTATTAGGTTATTCACAGTGGTGGGTTCATAACATTGTTTCTTAGATGATCAGTTTTGCAATTGAATGAAATATCCTCTAGTGGAGAGTTTCATTTCACTATTTCCTAAGCTAGTCAGTGTAATTAAATGCAACTAACTCTCATGAAATATCATATCTCTGATGAAACGATTTGTTTCTCAGTGGACATTTCATTTCGTTTCATCCGTCTTGGAAACATGTTAGCACCATGTCATTGTGATGACACTACTTTCTTCTCTTCCCTCATTAATTGGTTGTCATGCCAACAAAAAATCTGATGTGTCATAATAATTAATACCATGAAACCCCCATAAAATCTCCATTGTGAATAGTCTTAGTTCATTTCATAATTAAGGGCATAGATATAAATGCTGGTATGCGCAAAAGAACAAGAAATCGTGGCCCAGAAATCACATCAACTGTTTTGAAGGTAAATTTGATTGCAACAGCAAAAAAACCTAGAACAGATAAAATTGCAAACTAGGTGCATCAGGAAAATGCACTATAGGAAAAAAAGTTCAGCATGGTCAGTAAACATGCACTTAGTAAAAGTTTTAAGGATTGATCAATCTAGTGGTGATCACTGCTTCACTCACTTGATCTAAGCTAAATGGGCTGATTGACACAGCTCTATATAATTTATTTTAAAACAAAATCTTCAAAACTTTTCCTGACTCTAAAACACTTCACAATTAACAACAACCTGAAGACATAGGGACACATCAAATGAGAACAACCTGTTAAATTAAAGAGTGTTTCAATCATCTGGGGATGGTTGATTCTTTGGTACAAACAGATTTCCTTGCATGCATGGCCTTCATGAAAGATCACCTCAGTTTGTGACAAGGGCATAATGTCTGTCCTCTTGCCAAACAGATATGAGATGTGTGATGGCATCCTGCTGCTTGGTTTCATGCACTGCTTTGGTTGGTGGAGCAGGTTATCTCTTGCCACAAAAGCTACTCAGAAGCTTGGATTAGGTTTTTGTCCTTGCAAATACTGCTCTGTTAGCTCTCATGTTGCCATCTTTCGCGTTAAGGAAGGAACTAGCAAATTGATTGAAGGTCTGAAAGATGTTGATTGATTGAATGTGTTGTTCTCATTAGCATGCAAGTGTTGATCAAGGAGATTTGGATCATTTAAGGGCTACAATACCTTGTAGTTTTTGGGTAGAGTTTAGCAGGTCTCATATGTGATATGTCCATTTCAGTCAGTCTCAGGATTCCATGGTCTAAACAAGATGGCATAGTTTATAAGCAAAAACAAGTTCAGATTAAGAATTGATCCAGGTAATTAAGTTGTGATATTCACAATTACAAGGTGAGAAAAAACTTTGCTGAAAAAAACAGACAATCTGTTCTCATTGCTGCTAAAGATACAAATCCTAGTTGAAATTTAGGAAATTTTATAGAGATCGAAATATAGGGAACTCTGTAGATCATAGTGTCGGGTTCGCTCCTGAAATCCATTATTGTTCCAAACGGTTGGTAGATTAATTAGCATCCTATATTTCCAACAGAATAAATGATGGATGGAGAATAAAAAAGACCATCTGAAACAAGTCCATCGTGTGTTAAATTGGCGGATGAGATGTCAAATCATCTCATCTTTTGCAGCACAAGTCAAAGTTCTTAATCCAATCATGTACGCATATATCATTTTCAGACGCGCGTGGGCTTGAAAATGCCGTCAGCTAGCTCGTCGTTGCAAAATCCACTTTTCTGCCGTCGGTTTTTCTCTGAAGAATTCTGCTTTCAGAAGAATTGCTAGGACAAGCTGAATGCATTCGTCCTAAAGCAAAAAAGACAATGCGAATTTGACCGGCAATTTGGCCCGGTCCACTTAAATCCTATGAAATTTTTGGTCGGATGTGTTGGGAAAATATAACCAAATGGGCCTTTTTTATGTTTTAAAAAAGATCTTTTTAGATAATAGACGGGCTTTTTCATGGTAGATTTGGACTTCAAAAACGCATCTCCGCTGATATGCTAAGTTATCAGGACAAACTCTGAAATTCATGTATTCCAATCTTTTCAAACATGGTTGGAAGTTGGAACGGAGGAATTGCGCGGTTTCATTTCTTTCTTCTTTGTTGTTTTGCCAAAGTTTCTACCATGTAATAGGCCACATCAGAAACTAATTTTGATGGTGGAACTCATTGACACATGATATATAGAGCTTGAAATCTTCAGGATTACATGATAGGGGGGCTTCCATGATGTTGTTTTTTCAGAAAACAAAACTGAAAACATGCATGAAGAGGCATTGAGAAATGCCTTTTGCCAGATTCACTCAAAGTGTCACAACTATTGCTCAAGATTGCAACAGTGCAAGATGAAGAGCATCTGAATTCTGATTGCCAAGCAATGCAGGAATCTTGGAAGAACATAGCCAGAATGAGTGAGTGAGTGACCTCCAAACCGAGATGCCTTCACTATGTGACCAAGTAAACCGGGCCAAAGGCCTCTCTTTTCACTCCATAGCTCACCTGGTCAAGCTGCATGTATGGCGGCTGGTCGTCCTCATAGGAGACTGACGCTGCCACCGCTGTCGCCGCCGCGGCGAAGCAGCCTGCGGTGGTTTGCCGGATCACCTGGACCAGGTTACTGCATTCTTCCAGGATCTGGCTGGAGAGGAGAAGGCCGCGTTTCGGGCTCCTCCTCTGCTTGGAGCCGCCGCCTGCTGCCTTCATGCCGTCAGGTTTCTTGTGCTTCATCTTGTTCTGAAACTTTGACAGGAAGGTCAAGTATCTCTTCTTCCAGGACTTGTTCTTGGCAGCTTGGGCACCTGCAATGTTTCCTTGCTGATGCTTCATTGCTTCTCCCGTGATCTGAAGTTCAGTCAGTGCAACGGATCAAGGTTCAGATTTGAGACAGATCAAGAATGCGCAAAAAAGATGCCATTATCTCTTGCAGGGTTGCTTTAAGAAGTATTCTTGCTTCTCCAATTTCCATGGACTTGCTTATCTATTGAAAAGAAATTTCCTCCTGTGTTGCAATGAAGATTGTAAATTTGACAATACTTGAGCATGACCACTGAGGATTTTGGTTACTCAATTTTTAATAAATGCAATAATACGATAGGTCGAACAAGCACAAAAGCATGAAAAAAATGGCATGCAAACTGAGTTCTATCAAACTAAACAAAAGCATCAAGCGGAATCACCTTCGAAAGACTATGTTCATGATCATAAGTAGCTGTCCTTCCATGGCAACTCAGCTTCTTCATCTTCACCAGCCAAGGATCACCAACGGAGGATCAAACCTTTACCATCTATATATCAGAAGAAAATGCCAAGTTCACGGACCATGCGAGGACATCCCAAAGCTGAATAATACTTGCAACAAGGAGCAAGAGAAGGCTATGACAAGGTACAATTTATCAGAAAGTGTTTGCACTTTTGCAGCAAGCAGTGCCTCTGGCTGTCAGTAGCAGTTGGCAGATGAGCAAGCTGCAACAGTGTTAAAATCAGCAGCTGCAATAGGCTGAAAGCAATGTGTGGCAGTAAATATAAAGAGGTGAGGCACTAAATAGGATGCTACAAAGATACCCTTACATTTATATTATGGTAGGTCATATCAACAATTGGAAGTTTGTTTTTGTCTCCTCAAGACTAGCATGTGATTTAAAAGGCCATATGATCATGGAAGCAAATCAGTGTTCAGAGCAAGTGTCAAGGGTTGGGACTTGGTTGTACTTGAGCCATAATTTTGATACATACAGTTGCAAAAATCTTGTGAAATTACATTGTTTTTGCCAATAGCATACCATTGCTATAGCATGGTCTATTAGAGAAACTAAGTTCATCAAAAAATAAAAAAGGAGAAATATACATCCCTTATTTGGGGGTTGGAAATAATATATGACCCATGAGACAAAATGTCTTGGAAAGTACACTGTAGGACATGAGGACAAGGGGCAAGTTCATGAGTGGAAGTATGTGCCATGTAGACTGAATCTTTTGAGACAACTGCTGAAGTGAAGATTTGTCATGGGAGTGCAGTGAGTTGAGGCTGGAGACAAACACATGTGTTAGGGGCATGTGGGACACGGCAGATTTCACGGCTTAATGCATTGGATGGATGGATGAACATGGCTTGTTCTAACCACTCCGAAGTTAGTTTCTTTTTTTTCCCATGGAATTTTGTATGCACATTGTGCCTGTGACGACGCACACCACAAGATTTTAATTACGAAATGTTCTCAGAATTTTTCATGTATTGTGTGTGCATGCTTATTCGAGATTGGTAACACGGTAGCACCACAGATTCTCCCCTACTGGCTCCTAGGTTTTAGATGGCTCTTGTCATCTTTGTCATTACTGCACGGGAAGTGTGACAGTTAAAGAACAAGACTGCAGCTCACAAGAACTTGTCTTCACTGACAGCTCTAGTGCTCTACTGCTCTACCAGCATCAATTTGCAACATTTGATGAAAATTAAAACAACCAGTTGCCATGGTCTAATTAGTAGAGCGTTTCTAACAGCTCTAGCTATCTCCTCCAAATGGTCCAACTTCAAGACTTGTAAAACTTAATAGCCATGAATATAGAAATAAACTTAGTGGGACTGGGACATGTTATGTTTCAAAAAATACACTTCAACCCATTGGGCAAGTGTTGCTGAAAGCTTATTAGGGCAATATGGTTTTTAAAATGTTTGTTAGGGCTTGTTTGGATCCTATGTATTGGGTCTAGAATTAAAGAATTGAAATTCAATTTCATGAGGTGAGGTGGATTGTTTGAGCCACTATGAAATTGAAATTGAAATTATTAAATCTAATCTAGAATTCAACTAGAAATTCATAGTTATGCTTAATTCTTCTTCAAGAAAAAAGAATTAACTAAAATTCTTATATTTATCAAGATTGATCATTGTACTATGCATACCTTCCTCAAGCTTGCTTTCATAGCTAATATTTTTTGTATTAATGGAATTAATTCCATGGTTTGATTAACCAAGAATTAGTTCTCATATTTCAATTATATGGAAAGCCCAAACATAAATATTAGATTTCAATTAAATTTCATACAATTTAATGTTTTATAGATTTTGAAATATTTTGAAATGAATTTCAATTCTTTTAATATCTAGGATCAGGCCTTACGGAATCGGTATAAGTTGTTTTCAGATATTCAGCAGAATAAGCGGTGATAATGGGATGAATCTTCAGAAAATCTACTGAAACAAAACTATCTCAGCATTCACGTGTTACCAGTAAACAAATCTATTCCTACAATCTTACAGCTCAAGGCTCGCAAATGCCAAAGAGGAATAGTAAACAAAATTGCTGCATCGCCGCCTTTGCGAGAGAAGGGGAAATCTGATCATATAAGGTCATGTTTTCTATAACTGCTCACAATATCTGAATTGGTTAGCTTTTGCCTGACATTTCAGGCTTCAGCAGTTTGCGCACTTCACTTGCACTCAGTTTCTCCTTACCAGCCAGATCAGCAAGATCAGCGATGGACTGTTTCTGTTTGCCAGTATTCCTGACAAATGGTGTGCTAGTACTATCCCGAACAAACATCTTGCCATCTGATTTGCCGGCGTTGGGTCTATGATGTTTTTGTTTTTTGAAACTTGGTTTGTCTGAAAGGAAACCTGGTGATTTCCTCTTGCTAGAGTTCTTCAAGAACGCCATGCTGGTGCTGGCACCTTGACTTGTGAGTTTCTTGTCGCTTGATTCTTTCTCAGAAATAGCCTTCACAGACTTTATCCTCTTGTTGCCTAACTTGGATAGATCTGGCTTGTTGATGCCAGGTTCTTCAGTAACTATGTCAGCCTTGTCTTTCTGTTTACGCTTTTTCTTTGCAGGACTTTGAGAAGAGATATGTTCTTCCATGTTCTGCCCAGCACCTTTACTGCTCAAGCCAAATTCTACTTGAAATTCTCTGTGAGTGGTTTCTTTTGAAGTTTGGCTGGATCTCCACTGGTCAGGCCGCCTTGAATATCTGTGAGAAATCAAATGGTAAGTAGGGTAACATGAGGAATGGATTAAAAACACCATTACATAAAATGCATATAATGATACGAAAACAAAAAAAGATGAATTACCTATCAACATCCAACTTATTTAACAAGTGGAAGCCATGTTTTGTCCTAGATAATTCATTTTGCACTGCTAATAGCTCTACCACAATAGCCTCTTTGTGGGAAAAATTACTGGCTGCAAAGCACTTCTCAACTAAGAATGATCCAGAAGGATTCATAGCTATCTCTCCATAATGGCCCTGCAACCTGTCAGACAACACATACTATTAAAAAAGATGCATACTCTTGAAATCATATAGGACACCTTTCACTTCACTATTCTATGCAGAAAATGAACTAAGAATGGACATAATTTATGCAATTAGATCCCAAAGGTACTTAAGCTTAGCAAGTCAAATAACCCATGACTACAAAAACTTACATGTTGAATTTCTGTTAAATAATAGTAATGAATGTAGTCATGGTGCAACCACAAAACAGCATATCTTTCGGGACCATGCAGAGCAGCACACCAGAAAAATTAACTAGGCATATCCCCTAATTCACAGTAGCATGCTTTCCCACATGATCCCAGTGTACTTTCAACATTGTACATTGCCAGTGAAGCAACATTATAAACAGAAGGAAGCTTTTTTACTGTCACTGCTTGGTACTTACTGTGTAAAACAGTGCACATAACATAATAGCACTACTAGTACTTCAAGCTCCACAGCTTCATACAACAAGTTACAATGTAACTTTCTAATAACATCAGCCTTTTGTTAAAAGTGCAATACACCACAACATCAAGAGGAAAAATATGTGAAATCGATTACAATATCAAAAAACATTTTGAGCATTCAGATGAGGGCATGAGGCTTACTTTGCAAAAACATTAAATTTTCGCTTGGCAGTAGCACTTGAACATAGAAAAGCCTCAAGAACACGGCTACCTCCTGAATCCTTGGATATTTGGAGGATCTTATTATCATCCATATCCAGCAAGCTTGCAACATATGGTCGAATATATTGCTGTACAAAAAAAATAGAAATAACAAGTGAGGTTTTGCTGATATAGGTGTTGCTATACTACATTACAACTGTTCAGAAAATAGGCAATTTAGTTTAGATGGCTATGAATATGAGATAGGATGATAAGAACAAAGGTATTAAGGTACTACTGTTGCTATCTTATTGTTCAAAAGGTGTCAACTTAAGTGTAGCCAGGCCAGAGAAACAAAGTCAATGAGACTGGAAGGAGAAGATCAAAGCATAGAAAAGAACTGAATTAACAGTTTAACACTCTGAAAAAAAGTAGGGATATTGCAACACAGATTATAAACATAGGGATAACATTGTAACAATGGAAAAAATACTGCAAAAGGGGATTTAAGAAGAGTATGGGCATAGCAGCTTTGGCATACATGTGGGTATTGAAAAATTGATTGCAGCATCAGACAACCCAGGACACTCATCTTTGCACCAAGAGGCCATTCCCAAGAAGATTTCTGATGAAGGTAGTTCTCAAGAAAAAGTATATGTTCCACAATGCTATCAGGAGATTCAGAATTTAAACTTAATGCTGCAGAAAGGGCTTGGGAACTCTGCAGTTCAAATCAGCGGAATCAGATAGGATGAATTCAAAAATAATTATCAAATACCAATGCAGAAGTTTTAACTGTTAAGTTGATAAATGGTGACCTCAAGCCGTTTTGTTTCAAGCCTTTGGCATGCCGCTAAAATAGAAGCAACTACCCCTGTTTTACCGAGTTCAAGCAACTCCTTGATGTTGGAACCAAGTTCATCCCAAATTAGTTCCATCTATCAACAAAACAAGAATTATATCATTGAAAATTAATCGGATTGTGATCAAGGAAAATCTGAATAGTTGGTAAGCATTAAAAATGAAAACAGGGTAGAAAATAATTAAAACCACCAAACACATTGTGACATTATATGCTGAAATTTTAGACACATGCTGACACATGAACACAAAAAAAAATATCCTTTCCAAGATTAGCACAGAAGTTATGGTTCAGGAATCATAGTATTGTTTATTGCACAAAAGATAGTCTATCAGTTATGAACATTGTACATGATTCCTAATGAATGTTAGGACTAACAATGGTAAAGGTGCATTGTGCAAGTACAATGGGTGTGTTTGGTTTGATTCCAAAATAAATCATGTCAAATGTTGACTTTGCCAAATTTGGTATGTAGGGTATGTGATGGTTGTTTGGTTTAATGCCTTGCCAAAACTTTTATATGAAGAAGTTTGAGTTGCCAAAAGTTAGCATGGAAGGACATTTGGGAAAACCAAATATGCCTAATGTAACGATATACTATGATCCTTCTAGCATAATAAAGGAAGCAGATGCAAAACATCTCTCAGTTTGCAATGATGATATATGAAGCATACACTAACTCAAAGCAACGTGAAAAAGAACAGAAAGCATTTATCTCAGCATTAGCAGGAATAGCAGCTCAACTTGCTGTACAGACATTGACTAGGTTAAAGCAATTAAAAGAAATTACACTAAATCTAAATGTATGGATGATGTATACCTGGTCTGAGGTTTTAGCTGATGCGACCAAAGCTTGCACTACATAATTGCCACAGTGGTGAGATGACATGGCAAATAATGCACCCTTAAGAGTACTTGTCAGCATATTGTTGTGCACTTCCTCAGGGGCAACCTCCACAATGACCTGCCATTTAGATCTAACAAATATTATTCTGCATATCAAGTTGCACAATGATCAGGATTTGACCACCAGTCGCTATGTCATGGGTGTTGGGCTAGGGTTTTGGGCTAGGGCTGGCCCCTAGCCCAAACCCTAGACCAACACCCACGACACACTATTCACTAATGCCTCCTACAGACATTCAATGTTTCCATGGATTTGGAAATTGTGTATCATGCCTATAAGAACTAAATGATCTATACAGATGGCTATGTCCTAAGCATAAAATATGTGCAGTACAATATTTGACTCTCCCTGAGAACAGTTAGCTTTAAGATACCTCCAAGAGATGGCTGTAAGCAGTATCTTCAAGTAACGCAATAATTTCATTCTTTTGGTTACTAAGATCATTCTTCTGTGCAGTGCCATCCTCATCATAACCAAGAAGAACTGATATAATATAATGCAATTCATGATCATCACCAGCAGACAGTTTAAGGGCAGTCTGCAGACAGGCACAATATATAATAAGAGATGCCCAGTAAGCAAAATCCATAATTTTTACATAGAATTGTATTATATGGATTACAAAAGAAAACTAACCTGTAATACGAGGCTACTGTTCTTGTTAGTTTGTAAAGTTGAAATATCATCTTTTGCATTTTGCAGCATTTCTCTGACAAAAGACTTAAAAATGTCTGAGAAACCACATTCGTGGTTCTTTGAATCGTGTCCAGCTGATCGATTTGAACCACAACTCAACCGCTCAGCCAGAACAGCAGATCTCTTTGTAACATGGAAGTCTTGCAACGACTGTAAGGGAACTCCCTTACAAAGACAAAGAAGTGTCCGTAGAACATGGGATCCATAGCAGCTTGACATCACATTAGCAGCATCTGTGGCAATGACCTGTAGCAACAATTTGTGAGTTCCATTAAAATAATGGGAAGGATGCACAGAACAAACTAAAAAGAGTACCTTGCATATCTTATTCAATATATTTTTTATAATGACCCTGGAGGTCTCATCTTCCAGATGTGTTGCTAGTGACCTGAGAGCTGCTTCAGCCACATGTGACCCAAATTTATCAATGGCAACAGTAGGAAAAGACTCGATGGAATTGTGAAGGAACACACATAGTTGCTCCAATTCACAACCTTCTACAAGGACCTGTAAAGTGTGGCTTATTGCACCATCAGTGGCAAGTTCAAGCTCTTTCCCTTTAGTTTCTTCCAAGGCATTAGCGCATATAGTTGAGCGCTCCTCCAAATCAATCTCCTTATTGTCAAATAGGTTTGAAATCTCCAAAAAGTACTTTGCAGTTTCTGGATCAACCTTTTTCCTGGGTAATGTCCACAAGAGAAACAGAACTCGTTCAGAATTTACCATCAACATGCATATAACTAGGTTATTTCATTTGTAAAATTAAGGACAGGTAAATTTTGAAAGCACAGAGAGTCATACCTCAGAACATTTGTTACTGGCTTGGACGTTTTGGAGGGCGATAATGTATTCTCATTCTTCATATGGACAGGATTCATCTCCATAGAATTATCTGCATGGTGGCCCTTGCTATGCCCTTTGCCCTTTTTCCCATCTTCATCCTTCTTCCTCCCATGTTTAGCTCTCTCAGCTGAATGTCTATTGCTTGAAATAGAACCCCCTTTGTGAGGTTTGTGACTCTTATCCTTTCTTCCTCTCCTCAATGGCAAGTTACCATCTAGATCTCCCTCAAGCAGATTCCTTTGATTATCACCCTTCCGTCGAATAGCCTTTGACCCAATACAAACCATGGTTGAGATGCACTTTGACAATAACTGCAAACCATTGAGACGAGGACACATGGAACATAATCAGCATTCTCAAAGTAACAGTAAACTCAGTAAACAGTAAAGTGTAACAAGTGTCAACTCACAGACCCTCACACTAACAATTTTCTTTGGTGCCACTAGAGGAAATTAATGCTTGCTCATGTTAGCATATCCTCAACAACAAAGAGCTAAACAGCCATTGCAGATTAGGGTGATTAATCTTGCAAATACTTTCTAAACCAATCAAGTAATGAACTCACAAAGACCACAGCATAGTTGCGCTTTCCATGATACTTCCCAAATGTACTTTTTTTCTTTGCTTGAAATAATATAAGATAAGAAAACTAATTGGACAATACAGGCATATATCTACATCCAAATTATTCCCAGTTCAAGCTATTTACTCATCACTGATACACCTTTCAAGGAAATCAACAAAAGCTAAAGAAGTTCCGCCCTTTCTGTACACTATCCATTCCTCCCAAACAGTGTTTACAAATCGTCCGATTAGTCGCGATTAATCGCGACTAATCGGCCTGGTCGGTTTTGTGGGCACGACCAAGCGCACCGACCCGATCAGAGCGACCAGACTTTTGGTCGTCCGATTAGTCGGACGATTAGGGTGAAAATGGCGACCAGGCGACCAGGTTAGAATTTTGTGTTTTCACTGGGCCTTTTCTTGTTCTGGTGGGCTTTTACCTAGCCTGTTAGGGTTCAGTCTGTTTTGTGCTCAAAATCCAACCAACCAACGCAGCCTGGGTGCTGGGTGCTGTTCTGTTCTGTGCACCGCCGCCAACGCCTCCAGAGGCCAGCCAACGCCGGCCCCGACGCGCACGCCTCCAGCGGTCCAGCCAACGCCGGCGCGTCGCCTACGCGCACGCCGCCGCCAGCCAACGCAGATTCAGACGCCGAGACGCGCACGCCGCCAGCCTCCAGCCACGCCGCGCGCCCGGCCTGCTCCAGCCAACGCCGGCACCGACGCGCACGCCACCAGCCAACGCCGGCGTCGACGCGCACGCGGCACGCCTCCAGCTAACGCCGCGCCGACACCGACCCTGCACGCACGCCTCCAGCTGTCGCTTGTCCAGCCTCCAGCGGCCAGCCACGCCGCGCGCACGCCTACTCCAGGCACGCCGCGCGCACGGCCTGCTCCGGCCGTCAAGACTCAAGATCCGCCTCCTAAGGTGAGTAATTCTTTTCAGCTAGAACCATAGGACTGACTACACGACTAATCGGCCCTGGTCGACGACTAATCGCGATTAGTCACCTAGTCGGTCCCATGGCGACTAGGTTCGACTAGGCGACTTGTAAACATTGCTCCCAAACCATGCTAGAATCACACAGTGGCGGAGCCAAGCCGAAAATATAGGAGGGCTGAGTTTAAAGGGTTCGATACACTTCATTATAGCTAAAATAGAACAAATACATGAGCATTTGCCGTACTATTTGTGTTTGCATTGCTTGAACTTAAATAGTAAGCGAGCAGCATTCTTTTATTCATATTGTTAACCTAACATTCTAAGAAGCAATAAACCAATAGTCCAATACAACAAACAATACTGCATCAAATTATTAATTGAGAAAATGAGCAATAAGCAATATACCGATGTGGTTCGCAGGATTCGGGGTTCTGGTTCCACTTTCAGGTTCCTGTCCGTGCCTTCGCCGCTTCGCGGTTCGCCGGATCGGTGCCGTAGGGGGCGCTGGGGCGCAGGGCAGCGCTTGGCCGCAGGGGGAGCGGCCGCGCGGGGGGGGGGGGGGGGGGGGGGGGGGGGTTGCTGGGGCGCCTCCTGGCCGTAGGTGAGCGCGCCGGAGCAGGAGGACGAGAGCAGATAACGGCGGCGGTGGCTGGTGGAAAGGAGGGAAGGGGACGGAAGAGGAGAGATTGAGAGAAGGCGGCGCGAGGTTTTAGTTCCGACGGAGGGAGGTAGGGCTCCGGAGCAATCTGGGCCGCCCGATCTTCATCCGATGGTGGTGTAAATCGAAACTTATTTTAATATATACTCCTTCGGTTCAAAAAAGGAAATTGTTTTAGAGTTTGTCTGACGCAAACCGTTATATATTTTATTGTGCATTTTGTATAATTACAATCTTCGTATAATACTTCTTCTTTTTCATTTTCCATGCTATATTTACTCTCGTGTAATATTTAATAGAAGCAAACATAAAAATACACAATAATTAATTGTTCTTTAGTATCTAAAATCATGTCCAAAGTGATCCCTTTTCGTGAATAAAAGGGAGTACCGAAAAAGTACATCCTACTCTAAAGATTGTCCTAATAATCCGACTAAGGGGTTGTTCGGTTAATCCTCTTAGGAAAGGAGATTAAGGGGGAATGGAAGGGATTGAAGGAGATTTATACTACAATCCCCTCCAATCCCTCCCAATCCCTTTCTAACCAAACAGGCCCTAATGGTACCCATCAGCCCATGTGTCACGATCTTGGGACCTAAACGAGAGTTTGGTGGATGCAGTAGTTAGTGTTACCTCTTTCATAAAAGATTTTATATTTAAGATAAAATTAATAAATTAATGCTTTTAGTAAACCCGAAGTACATTCATTAAAGTAGTGTTTGGAATTAAACGATCCCAGAAATAGAATATTCTCTGTAGATATTGAACCGTGTGGTACTGATTTTTTTGACGAATGAGATAGTTCCAAACCATCCCATTCTATTCCTTGTCGTACACCAAACTAAACACTACCTAATAATCCTAGACTGATCTGCATAGTGATCAAAGAGATTTGATTCATCACCATTGGAACAAATCGATTTGTAGAAGAGAGAAATAAATGACTCTTCTGTATGAATTGAATCACGTTGTCTAAACAAAGGCAAAAAATAGCAAAGAGAAAAGGAATGGATCGTGGGGTGATGCAACACTGAAGAAAATGGTGCATATCTTTTTGATATAAAATATCCATAGAAGGATTGTTAATTTTGGTTCTCTAAGTCTGTGTTTGATTTAGAGATAAAATAGGATAGAATGATCTTATCTCATTTTTTTGGAATGGGGTCATCATATCTCGCATTTAGTTGCAAGAGATAGGAAGGTCCAAATTTTTTGTTCGGTTAGTGGATTAAGAAAAATAGGATGATGACAATTTTAACATTGTATCGTTATAATAGTCTTTTGTGTATCATAGGTAGATCCCATAGGTCATGCTCTCATTTTCATCTTCTTTTTTATTCATCTCTATCTCGATGCAATAAGCAACAGCAGTAGCAACAGGCACCTTCGACTGCTCTACCCTTCCTCGATGCCTCTGCCACGCCCCACTGTTCCGCCCCACCCTAGGTGCCTCCACAGTCTCCACCCTACCTCTCACAACTCCTTTCCACCCTAAGAGCATCCGCCTCCATCGTCATTGTCGTCCCCAACCACTCTGCAGCAACCGGCACCTCTGACTACTCTACTCTTCCTCGATGCATCCGCACATGCCCCATTGTTCTGCCCCACCCTAGGTACCTCCACCGTCTCCAGCCTACCTCTGACCACTCCTTTCCACCCCCAAGAGCCTCCGCCTTTGTCGTCATTGTCATCCCTAGCCACTCTGCCCATGGCAGCTCTTAGCGCTAGGGGTGAAAACGGATCGGATACGGACGGATATCACTAATATCATATCCTTTTTCATATATTTTTTCGGATTCGAATTCGGATTCGGATAATCCGGATACGGATACGGAGTCGGATATCATCGAATACGAATACGGAGCGGATACGAATCGAATACGAATACGGTTACGAATACTTACCGAATATCAATAATGTATTTATTTATTCACGATCACAATAGACAAATGACAAATAATAGTTAACATCATATAAATCATCACGAACGGGGAGAGAGAGGTGACAGGAGTAGGAGGAGACCGGGAGAGAGAAAGAAAAATTAGGGTTGATAGAGTTTTAGTCAAAGTTGACTATTTACTTATTTTGGGAGTGAGAGAGATAAAGTTTAAAATTGTAAATTTGAAATATAAATGATCGTTTAAAGTTGAATTTTTTTCTAATATCAAAATACAACATATATAATATCATAAAAAAATTTCACATTTTTATGCATAAGTTTGCTATTTTTAATTCATTATGTATGTTTCTTTGATTTATATTGAAATTTGTCAAATTTGAACTACAAGTGCATGAAATAATGAACCAAAAATTGTAAAAAAATCATATTCATGAATTTGAGTCTATTTTAAGTCAGTATCCACTAAATTGAAAGATAGTTTTTTAAAAAATTGTTACGACACTCGATGGACAACATAGAGCTTAATGAATTTTAATTCTAAAAATTCAAATAAATTCTGAAAATACGAGACGTCTCATGGTATCATCATACGATACATAGATGCTGTGATAAAAAATAAAATTATTTTGACAAAGTTTTCATGTACGATGTTAAGAAAGATGGAGATTTGAGAGTAATGAATTAGAATGTTAAGAAGAAATGTGTTAGGTTTAAAAGCAAATCAATAGTTAAATCTTCGTTTAAACTTGATTTTTTTTCTATGATCAAAATATATCATATCTAATCTTATAAAAAAATTTCACATTTTTATACATAAGTTTGCTATTTTAATTCATTATGTATGTTTCTTTGATTTATATTGAAATTTATCAAATTTGAACTATAAGTGCATGAAATAATGAACTAAAAATTCTAGAAAAATCATATTCATGCATGTGAGTCTATTTTAAGTTAGTATTCACTAAATTGAAAGATAGTTTTTTTAAAAAATGTTACGACACTCGATGGACAACGTAGAGCTTAATGAAATTTTAATTCTAAAAATTCAAATCAAGTCAGAAAAATATGATACGTCTCATGGTATCATCATACGATACAAAGATACTGTGATAAAAATTTAAAATTATTTTGAAAAAGTTTGCATCTACGATGTTAAGAAAGATAGAGATTTGAGAGTAATGAGTTAGAATGTTAAGAAGAATGTGATAGGTTTAAAAGCAAATCAATAGTTAAATCTTTGTTTAAACTTGATTTTTTTATATGATTAAAATACAACATATCTAATCTTATAAAAAAAATTCACATTTTTATACATAAGTTTGCTATTTTTAATTCATTATGTATGTTTCTTTGATTTATATTGAAATTTATCAAATTTGAACTACAAGTGCATGAAATAATGAACTAAAATTCTAGAAAAATCATATTCATGCATGTGAGTCTATTTTAAGTCAGTGTCCACTAAATTGAAAGATATTTTTTTAAAAAAATGTTACGACACTCGATGGACAACGTAGAGCTTAATGAAATTTTAATTCTAAAAAATTCAAATTAAGTCTGAAAAATACGATACGTCTCATGGTATCATCATACGATACATAGATGCTGTGATAAAAATTTAAAATTATTTTGACAAAGTTTGCTATTTTTCATTAATTCATTGTGTTTCTAAAATTTAAATTGAAAGAACTAAAAAATATTTTTTATTTATTATAAAATTTTATCTGTTTAAATTTATAGAAATTTATCCCATTTTTAAAAATATATATATATTTTAAAAATATTCTTTATTTTTTTAAAAAATGTTTTTTTAAAAAAAATAAAGAAGATTTTTATTTCAAACTCCTTGGGCGGTTGGGCCATGGCGCCATGGCAGTGGGCCTGCCAGCCCAATATGAAGGCCTATTTATGTGATGTGGGCCTGCAGTGTGGCCAGTGGGCCTATATTATTAATGGGCCGGATATCCGAATAAGAACTATCCGGATTATCCGAATCCGTATCCGAATCCGACGGATATCAGGCATATCATATCCGTTTCCGTATCCGAAAAAAAAATATCCGAATCCGAATCCGTATCCGAAAAATCCGTATCCGAATCAAAAAAATCCGAATCCGAATCCGTTTTTCCGGATACGGTCGGAAACTATCCGAACCACTTTCACCCCTACTTAGCGCTGCCCTACTAACGACACCCCACCTCTGGTCCACCTTGCCTCCGATGCTCCGCGCTAGATCTGGAGTCTTCAGCATTCTCTCGCTCTAACCTCCTATGTGTCGATGGGTGTCCTCGTCGCCGTCCACCAGCCTCTGGTGCCTTCAGACCCGATGCCACTAGACTTCACCCTGCCCCTCCGACGTCGTTGTGCTCTATTGTTGTGCGTTGCATTGGCATTTCGAGTGAACGACAGCCATAACGAAAAAAGTGGGACAGTGCGGTCCGCTCGTTTTTTTAGAGCAAAGTGTCTCCAATTTCGTGGAATATTCCTCGAATATTCCCTCCTGGGATATCCCCATTGTAGGACCGAGAGTAGTGACCAGAGAGGGGTGAATGGGCGCCTAAAAATTCTTTCAAATCAATGGCCTTCTCCCAACACCCAACGCTCCTCAAAATTCAACCAGTAGAAACAAAACAAATCTCAAGTATTGAAAATAATTTAGCCCCAAAAAAATGACTGATGTCCTAATCGAAAAGACACCACCGCGATGCTTAAAGGCAGATTAAATCATTCACATAACAAATGACATCTCCACAAAGGTTTCACTAAATCACAGATAATTCATCAAATACATGCATAACATTCACAATACACTGGCAGTTCATCAAGTATGAGCAAACAGTATTTAACACACTAGTTAGAGGCATGTGCTTTGCAACAGAATCTTTTTTATTTTCGCGCAAAATACATAAATTAAAAGACTAAAATATAAATACAATTTTATTTTTTATTTTTTTCCTTTTTTTCTTTTTTTTTCTTTTCCTCTTTTCTTTTTTCTTTCTCAAAAGCGCATGCATGCACAGTGCGGGCGGTTGCACAGGGGCGCATGGGGCGGGGCAGTTGAGCGCGCAACTGCGCTTGCGCTTTGACCGGGCCGGTTGCCCCGGTTTATTAGCCGGTTTTATTAGGGCAGTTGCACCGGTTTTTTTAAGGTATAAGTTTTGATTGGTTTTTTTATGAGAAGTGAGAGGCGTGGATGGAGCGGACGGACGACCACTGTCCGCTTTATATTAGTTAAGATTTAATCTAGACAAAATAAATACAGTAAATAAAGTGTGCTCACAAAATATCTATGAAAATTCAATGCATTCTGAAATTAAAGAACTGAGCAAATGAATTAATCACAAATGGTTTGGTAATAAAAGCGGTGCACTAGGATTGATAAAATGGATTAGTGTTCAAGCGCTACCTAGAAATAAATAACAGGAACACTATTTGGTGGTGTTTACTCGAAACAGAAACTTACCACCTGCACCTATAGTGTCAACTTGCGGCTGGTCCCACACATATTGTCTTCTTCGTGAGTGTCCATGCGCTGGAAGCAGAGAAAATTGTAGTGCTTGCAACAATAAGCAGATGCACTAGGAATCTTCCTCAATGCACGCCAGCGCCCAAATACAAGAACAGATCGGAGACAAAAACACTGCACTGCTCTACATGATTGGCTTCCCAAGACCGAGCGCATCGCTCACGGGAGCTCCTTCTGCCCACAGAACCAGCGCCACCATGTCGTGGTTTTTCTACCGCTGCTTGCCTCCCAGGAGAAAACCGACGAAGAAACAAAACCGGTCGAGCGCCTAGATCCGTGCATAGCGACGAAGGATATTAGCCGACAGTAGTTTTTGATCGACGGCCGAAGTAAAATGAAATGGTGACGGTGGTGTAAATTAGGGAAAGAAGGTGACTAAAAGTGATCCATCTTTTGTTGGCAGGATCACAATCAAACACCTGAAGAACGATGAACAGAGAACAAAATAGAGGTTGAAGATGAACAGTGTTTTCAAGAAAAATGACACTGAATTTTTGTGTGTTGCTATCTTATTCATTCTTCTTGCTATTTGGAAAGTTTAATACAAGGCAATGCATTTCTAGCTACATCAATCAGAGAGCAATCTACCAAAGTTAGCTACTACATAAACTTGGAATGCTATAATTTCTTTCCTCGGCTCTAGCGTTCATCTTGCTGCTTGATTCCAAAATTGGAGCCTCGCCAATGGCTAACTCAAACAAACTCCCCCATAGGCTTGGCATGGCCCAAGATTATGGCTGCCCAAAAGGTGTCTTGCTATTGCCAATCTTGCCGCCAACAATCCTTTCGTCAGAGCGTCCGCCCGTTGTTCTTCAGTGCGAACAAACTCAATCACAATCTATCCAGCATCGACGCATTCACGAATGAAATGATAGCGAGTGTCGATGTGTTTGATTCTCCCGTGGAACACATGATTCTTCATCAGAGCTATTGTTGATTTGTTGTTGACGAACAGCTTCACTGTCTTTTCCTCGATGCCAAGCATTTCTCCCAGGAGTGATCTGAGCCAGATTGCATGGCATGCTGTCGTGGTAGCAGCCATAAACTCGGCTTCGCATGAAGATAATGCCATTGTTTTCTGCTTCTGTGAGCTCCATGCGACCAAGCTATTATTAACATAAAATGCCATACCACTGATACTCCGATGATCATCGATATCTCCTGCCAGGTCACTGTTAGTGTAACCTATGATCTCAACTGCACCACTACCTACAGGGAATGCCAGACCAAAGTTGATTGTTCCCTTCAGGTACCTCAAGATTTACTTCATTGCCTTGAGATGTAACATTGTCAGTCGTTCCATGAACCTTCTCACCACACAAACTACGTAGGAGAGGTCTGGCCAGGTGTGCAGCAAGTAGCGCAGACATCCGATGATGCGTCGATACTCCGTTGCATCAACTGGGTGTCCACCAGCGTCCTTGTGCAGCTTAGTTCGTGGCTGGATCAGGATCAAGGTTGCATTGCACTCCATCATCCCGAATTGTGTCAGGATCTTCTTGGCGTAACTTGTTTGCTTGATGGTAATGCCACTTCTTCCTTCACCTCAATGCCAAGGTAGTAAGAAAGCAGTCCGAGATCACTCATCTTGAACTCCCCCATCATCTGTTGCTTGAATGCCTTGATCTCATTAGGATCCTCCCCTGTCACAATCAAATCGTCAACATATACACCAACAATAACACCTCTTTGTCCTCTGCCTCGGGTGTATACTGCTTGCTCCTGTGCACACCGAATGAACTCAATATCCTTCAAGCTTCTGTCTAGGCACAGGTTCCATGCCCGTGGCGCCTGTCAGAGTCCATACAAAGCCTTGCTCAGTCTCAGCACCAAGTGCTCTTTACCCTTCTGAATGTAGCCTTCCGGTTGAGCCACATACACTTCTTCTTCGAGATCACTGTTGGGGAATGCTGATTTTACATCAAGATGGTGTACTTGCCAGTGACGATCAACAGCAATAGCTAATATAACACGCACTGTGTCAAGCCTTGCCACTAGCGTAAACACCTCCTCAAAATCAACTCCTTGCCGCTGGACATAACCCTTCACCACTAGCCTCGCTTTATACTTAATCACGTCACCATTTGTGTTCTTCTTTAGTTTATACACCCATTTGAGCCCAATAGCTCTGTGTCCAACTGGCAGTGTGCTAAGCACTCATGTTCCATTCTTTTCCATGGACTCTATCTCCTACTTCATGGCATCTTCCCATGCTTGGTAGCCAGAGGCCTCCTGGTAGCACGTTGGCTCCCTTGTCTCTACAAGGTACACCTTGCCCTCCTACTCGTCTTCCATCAAGTCGATGCGAGGGGCATCACGCATGATGTCGTCGATGTTTCTGCAGTGAGTGGACCTGTAGAGATTACCAGAACCACTATCAAATTATTGATCACTAGTAGTCCTGGTAGCACCTGTCCCTGGAGATGGTGGTGATGCTAGTGGTCTGGACATCACTTCTGTATTTTCTTCTCCACCTGAACATGTCGGAGTGATTTCATCAAGTTCATGTTGTCCTGAACCTTCCTAATTTCATTCTAGACTTTGGCAGCATGGTGCAGTTGGCACCATATGAGGCATGTCCGTGCTTGGCTCCTCCATAGCGTCATTACTTGACTCCACATAGAATTCAGCTAGTTTATCTGTTATTCCTGCAATTTCACCATTCCATTGCCATGCAATATTTTCTTCAAACACAACATCACGAGTTACAGTGATTCGGTTACGTTGAGGATCATACAAGCGGTGTGCTTTGCTCCCTTCTTCAACACCGAAGTAGACGAATGGAGATCTCCGGTCGTCCAACTTCTTCAAATTCGGTGTCGTGTTCTTGGCATGAGCAGTACATCCGAACACACGTAGATGCCCTAGATGTGGCTTCTTTCCTGTCTAAGCTTCAAACAGGGTGCGATCTCCCATCATCTTCATTGGCAGGCGGTTTAGCAAGTACACAGCATGCCTCACAGCCTCCCCCACATTCTGCTGGGCACATTCATGCCCTTGAGCAGCGAGCGCGCCATGGCCATCACCGTCCTATTCCGGCGTTCCACCACATCGCTCTACTGCCCATGAGTAGGGAGCCATCAAGTGTCATTGGATTCTGGCCTCCTCACATAACTGCTTGAACTCTCCGGATAGGAACTCCCCACCACGATCAGGTCGTAGTGTCTTGATGCATCGTCCAACCAAATTTTCAGCCAGAGGCTTGAGCTTGATAAAACTTGGCAGTGCTTGGTCCTTCGTCTTGATTACGAACACCCACATCCAACGAGTGAAGTCATCAACAACAAGGAAGAAGTATCTGTTGCCGACCATGGTTGCCGACGTAATTGGGCCACACAGATCCATATGCAGTAGCTCGAGCGGCCCTCAGCTCGGAATTGCGCCAATGATGGAAATAGTTTCTTGATCTGTTTG
Source organism: Zizania palustris (assembly GCA_019279435.1). Lineage (NCBI taxonomy): Eukaryota > Viridiplantae > Streptophyta > Magnoliopsida > Poales > Poaceae > Zizania > Zizania palustris. Next base: position 672,135 of record JAAALK010000080.1, on the reverse strand, counting down.
GCCACCAGACATGCCTTGCATAGCTGGTTGGGGTGGGAGATCCGTGAAAATCTTGTTGCCATCTGCTTGTCCGCCAACTTCTTCATTGCATGAAAGTTTACATGGCTAGCTGTGCATGCCACAAACATGCCAGGTCCTCAAGTTTCGCTAGCAAACACACGAGGTGCGCTAGCTTGAGCTCAATTATGTAGAGACGATTACATGTGTGCTTCACTTGCATGATCAATCGCTGTGGATATCTCTGGAACACTTGAAGTACATCACCATTCATCACTACCTAGTGATCCATCTTGGTGAGTTGTCTCAAGCTCACCATGTTGAAACGGAGGCTAGGGATGTAGTACACATCATCAAGCAACCACTGGTCACCGTTCTTGCAGGAGAACAGAATTGATCCCTTTCCTTTGATCTGTACCGATGAAGCATCGCCGGATTTTACGCTGCCGATGATCGTTTCATCCAACTCACGGAACTTGTGGCGATCGCCGATCATATGGTTGCTAGCACCATTGTCAAGGTACCAGTTGTCTCCGCTTGCTGCCCCATCATCCGCCAACAGCAACTTCGGCCACGCACACTCCTCGTGCACGACCATTTGTTCCCCACTGCTGCCCCTTCTTCAGTCACTGCGAGCAATAGCGCTGGATCAACGTCATCGGCTCTGTTGAGTTTATCCTACTCCTTGTTCTTCTTCAGAGCCGACATTGGTTGGCATAGTGACCATACTTGTCGCAGTTAAAACACTTGATATGGCTCTTGTCTCATCTGCCGCTGCCGGAGCCACTTGTCCCATTCTTCCGAGGTGAATCACCCTGACCTCCTCTACCACGGCTTCTCCCGCGCCCACGGCCTCCTCGGCCACGGTTACTGCCATTACCTGAGTCTTTCTTGTTCTAGAATGACGCTAATTTACTGCCTTCTTTCCAGAACCGTGCCTCCCACTCCACCTGAGTGAGTAGCACTTGGATGTCGGCGTTGCCACCGCCGTCGGATCTCTTCTTGCGTGTGCGCTCATCATAGGTTTTGAGTCGACCTATGGCCTCCTCAAACGACATCTCGTCGAGATCATAAAACTGCTCGATACCGGCGACAATGTTGACGAACTTCTCAGGGATGGTGTCGAACAATTTTTCACCGTTGCCTTGTCATCAAGAGTAGCCCCCAATGCTGAGTACCGCATTGACATGGCGAAGATCCGCCCCGCATACTGATCTAGGGTCTCACCATCACCCATGCACATACCGTCAAATTTTGCCTTCAACGTTTGTAGACGTGCGTCACAAACACGAGTCTCACCGACAAACCTTATCTTGAGACAGTCCCAGACTTCCTTTGCAGTATTCTTCTTCGACACTTGCATCAGGAGATCTAGTAGTGCTTGGAGAAGGTTTGATCTAGTAGTGTTTTCAGGAAAAACAACACTAAAATTTTGTGCGTTGATATCTTATTCATTCTTCTTGCTATTTGGAAAGTTTAATACAAGGCAATGCATTTCTAGCTTCATCAATCAGAGAGCAATCTACTAAAGTTATCTACTGCATAAACTTGGAATGCTCTAGCCTTGATTTCTTTCCTCAGCTCTAGCGTTCATCTTGCTGCTTTGATTCCAAAATTAGAGCCTCGCCAACGGCTAACCCCAACATCTTTTGAAATAAAGAAGGTTTGATACAATGGATGAAAACCCTAGGGCTGGTTTATGTCTTTATATAGGCAACCCAAAAAATAGAAAAGATACATTTACCCCTAGGATAAAATACACAAACACAAAAATAAAACTGCGGGCCCAACGGGCAAAATAGTAAAATCCTATCTACAAATAGCTTGTCCTGACGCGGAGCTTTCATAGCAGCTACAACTTCGCTTCAGAACCGTCGGATCTTCGATGGGCGTTCCAAACTAAGGTGTCGGTTTTGCGCCAAAACTGACAAAGTGTCCGCTATCTTCGCACCGGGTACTGGGATTGGGCTGGCCTGATTCTGCGGCTCCCTCAGCCCGGCAATTGCTCGCTGCCCGTTTACCTGAGTCAAACCTAGTGAACAGAACAACGGATCTCTTGCCATTCTTGGCCCATGTACTTGGATTGTGTTGGCCCGAATCCGTGACCCCTCTACCTGGTAGTTGCTTGCCGCCCGTGTACCTGAGTACACGCGGCCCAAGATACGACATGTCTCTTCTCTCTCTGTTGACTTCCGTCGATAATCACTCATCACTTCTGGAGCCATGAGGCCCATGATCTTTAACACGACTCCTCACCCATCCCACCTCAATTCTCAACTAACATGCATCAAGAATGGGCTCATCCCATCTCGTCCCCTTAACCAAACGCACCTTAAAATCTTATATGTGGAGTTCTTCTAATAAAATTTAATGTCTAATTCTTTCTATATTTTATTTTTGTATCATCGACAAATGGACTTTAATTATCAAATCTCTCATCTTTACTTTAATCTATATCTCTTGTGTCACTGATAGGTAGTACCTGGATGGATATAGAATGAGAGACACTACCTATAAGTAGGAAGGATTGAGTAAGATTTTAGAGATCTATAAAATTGAAAACAAATAGAGAAGCCATTGGAGATATATTTTAGTCTAAAGTTCTTAATAATTTAAGAAGATAATCTTAATTAGGCACATGTCAAGTATGCTTTTCAACAAGCATCATACAAAATCAAAGAATGGAGTGAACATAAATTGCTGAACTTTTATGCAATATTTCTTTTTTATTTTCTTTTCATCCTCGTGTTGGAGTTTATGTATCATGAACATAGCAAAATTAGCATTGTACAGATCTGGCCATCCGAATAATATAGCCACAATAAGACTACATGAAGAAAATGTACACACATAAGATTATCATTCAAGTTTTGTATTCTTTCACAACTCAATAAGATCTGCAATCAACGTGTAAAATGGAGGTGGACCCGATGACACTGTGGTGGCAGGCTTGACGGTGATAGGGCAGTGAGCTCTCACGTCGGCTTTGGGGTGGAGGGTTCCTAGTAGGGATGGATATGGATGTCAGAATATCCGAATTATCCGTATTCGTATTCGAATTACTGTAAATATGGATATCCGTATTCGTATCCGAATTAAATATGGATGACATTCGGAAATATCCGAATTCGTTTTACAAATGTGGATATGGAAATGGATATCTGAATTCTGCTGAATGTGGATATGGAAATGGATACATCCGTATTCGTTTTAGGATTTCACACAGATTAAACTTAGACTCAAGATAATATATTATAACTATATTAATGGTTTTTTATTATTTATATAATTATGGAATACTTAAGTTAGTGAATATTAATAAGTTATGATTTAAAATAAATTGATGGTTAAATATTTGTTTGAACTTTAATTTTTTTATAATCAAAATGCAACATATATAATTTCATATAATTTTTTTGTATTTTTTAGATACATTTGCTATTTTTAACTCATTAATTGTGTTTCTAGGATTTAAATTGAAATATGTGAAATTTGAAATGCAAGTACATAAAATAATGCACTAAAATTTATAGAAAAATTGCATTCACTATTTTGTGTCCATTTTTAGTTCTTATCTATGAAATTTAAAGAAATATTAAAAAAATTATGTTACGACACTTCATCGGTAATGTGGAGCTTAAGGGTTTTTTAATTATAAAAAATCAAATAAAGTCTGAAAAATACGAGAATTATCACAGTGTTATAATATTATACGTAGATACCATGATAAAATTTTGAAAATGTTTCGAGAAATTTATCATATAGAATGTTAAGAAATCTGAGATTCTCTTAAGAGGAAATAGAGTTTTGAGAAGGAATAGATTATGGTTTAAAATAAATTTATGGTTAAATATTTGTTTGAACTTGAATTTTTTTATATAATCAAAATACAAAATATTTCATACCATATAAATTTTTTGTATTTTTATAGATCCATTTGCTATTTTTAACTCATTAATTGTGTTTCTAGTATTTAAATTGGAATATGTGAAATTTAAACTGCAAGTACCTAAAATAATGCACTAAAATTTATCTAAAAATCACATTCACTATTTTGTATCCATTTTTATTTCTTATCCACTAAATTTAAAGAAATGTTAAAAAATTTATGTTACGACACTTCATCGGTAATGTGGAGCTTAAGGGTTTTTTAATTATAAAAAATCAAATAAAGTCTGAAAAATACGAGACTTATCACAGTATTATAATATTATACGTAGATACCATGATAAAAGTTTGAAAATGTTTCGATAAATTTATCATATAGAATGTTAAGAAATATGAGATTCTCTTGAGAGAAAATAGAGTTTTGAGAAGGATTAGGTTATGGTTTAAAATAAATTTATGGTTAAATATTTGTTTGAACTTGAATTTTTTTATATAATCAAAATACAACATATCTCATACCATATAAATTGTTTGTATTTTTCTAGATCCATTTGCTATTTTTAACTCATTAATTGTGTTTCTAGTATTTAAATTGGAATATGTGAAATTTGAACTGCAAGTACCTAAAATAATGCACTAAAATTTATCTAAAAATCACATTAACTATTTTGTGTCAATTTTTAGTTCTTATCCACTAAATTTAAAGAAATGTTAAAAAATTTATGTTACTACAATTCATCCGTAATGTGGAGCTTAAGGGTTTTTTAATTATAAAAAATCAAATAAAGTCTGAAAAATATGAGACTTATCACAGTGTTATAATATTATACGTAGATACCATGATGAAAGTTTGAAAATGTTTCGATAAATTTATCATATAGAATGTTAAGAAATCTGAGATTCTCTTGAGAGGAAATAGAGTTTTGAGAAGGAATAGGTTATGGTTTAAAGTAAATTTATGGTTAAATATTTGTTTGAACTTGAATTTTTTTATATAATCAAAATACAACATATCTCATACCATATAAATTGTGTGTATTTTTCTAGATCCATTTGCTATTTTTAACTTATTAATTGTGTTTCTAGTATTTAAATTGGAATATGTGAAATTTGAACTGCAAGTACCTAAAATAATGCACTAAAATTTATAGAAAAATCACATTCAATTTTTTGTGTCTATTTTTAGTTGTTATCCAGTAAATTTAAAGAAATTTTAAAAAATTTATGTTACGACACTTTATTAGTAATGTGGAGCTTAAAGGTTTTTTAATTATAAAAAAATCAAATAAAGTCTGAAAAATACGAGACTTGTCACAATGTTATAATATTATACATAGATATCATTATAAAATTTTTAAAATGTTTCGAAAATTTTATCATATAGGATGTTAAGAAATCTGAGATTCTCTTAAGAGGAAATAGAGTTTTGAGAAGGAATAGATTATGGTTTAAAGTAAATTGATGGTTAAATGTTTGTTTTAACTTGATTTTTTTATATAATTAAAATACAATATATCTCATACCATATAATTGTTTTGTATTTTTCTAGATCTATTTGCTATTTTAACTCATTAATTGCGTTTCTAGTATTTAAATTGGAATATGTGAAATTTGAACTGCAAGTACCTAAAATAATGCACTAAAATTTATAGAAAAATCACATTCATTATTTTGTGTCCATTTTTAGTTGTTATCCACTAAATTTAAAGAAATGTTTAAAAAAATTATGTTACAACACTTCATGAGTAATATGGAGCTTAAGAGTTTTTTAATTATAAAAAAATCAAATAAAGTCTGAAAAATATGATACTTGTCATAGTATTATAATATTATACTTAGATACCATGATAAAATTTTGAAAATGTTTTGAGAAATTTATCATATAGGATGTTAATAAATTTGTGAAAATGTTTAATTTTTAAAAACAATAAAATCCAGCCAATTCTTTCCAAATTGCCGCCTGTTTTTCTGCATTTGTGCACCTGGACTCAATTTGTGTGTTCTTGTTGGTTGAAATGTATGATGAATTTCGGTTCAAGACTTTATGTAGTTCTTATTGGTTGTTGCGTATGATTAATTTTAGCTAGTGTTGTTTACAAATTTATTTTGTGCATGGTTTATTGTGTATCATTGTTTCTTATTAATTATTATTCTAATTTGGTATATTGTACCCTTTGGATTTTTAAAAATTTTGTGAAACAACGAACATTTGGAGTTAAACCGAGTAAACATCCGAATACATATTCGTATTCGAAACATCCGTTTTGTATTCGTATTCGAGAACATCCGAATCCGTATTCGTATTCGAATTAAAATATGGTAAATAGTGCTATCCGGATTCGTTTCCATCCGTATCCGATCCGAATCCATCCCTAGTTCCACGTGGTGTCGACGACGCTAGGGCGATGGACCCACGATGCTAGGGCGACAGGCTCTCTCAGCGCCAGCGGTGCTAGGCGAGATCTCATGTCGACGCTAGGGCATGATGATGGACCGGTGGGAGAGTTAGGGTTGAGACGAAGGTGGGTGGGTGGTAGGTTTTGTTTAGTGACTTAGTTGGTAAATAAAATTTCACATAATCTAAAAAAGTTAGGATGATCACCTTCTCAACTACTAGACTTTTAAGGAGTAGTTGTATTTAAAAATCGGAAAAAGCATGGTGCTCTTTGGGGAGCTCGTAGATACTACAAGTATCTAGCAAGCTTAAAATCTTTTCCAAACAAACCTTAAAGATAAGAAGTAATGTTGAGTATCTGTCAAAGATTCTTCAAGGCCACTGATAAATTAAGGGGGTGTTTGGTTCCGTGGACTAAAGTTTAGTCTGTGTCACATCGGATGTTTTGATATTAATTTGAAGGACTAAACGTGAACTGATTATAAAAAAATTGCAGAATCGAAGACTAAATCATGAGACAAAATTTTTAAGCCTAATTAATCCATGATTAGCAAATGTTTACTGTAGCATCACATTGTCAAATCATGACGTAATTAGACTCATTAGATTCGTCTCGCGAATAATCCACTGATTATGAAATGAGTTTTATAAATAATCTACATTTAATACCCCAAAATAACATCCAAACATCCGATATGACGGGACTAAAATTTAGACTAAAGAACCAAACATGCACTAAAGTCATATCGGCTATTCAACTTGTTTCCCAAGAATGCATGGACGGAGCAGCTAGCTCAACACATGGGCAAGGTCCCAAGAAGGCCATTGACGTGTGCCTTAAGTCTGCACTGTGCCTCTTGCTTGTACCGTGCGCAGAGATAGAATATAGCTCGGGCGATGTGAGCATGTGGAGGGATCAAATATGCTACGCTCACACATGCATGGAGATGCCATCTTGCTGCATGCATGCTAGCTGTGGGGCTACTAGCTAGCTAATCTCTATGATTCCGTAATCACTTAGGTCTAGTTTATTAGTTTAAGTGTTTCGAATCTCAGCTCATCCACGAGTAGAATGAATTAAGATTCTATACGTACAAAGCTTTATATTGGATTTTTGCCATTCCAGTAAAATATGCTATGCTCCTCTAATCAACCGTGAACTGTACTATACAAGGTTGAGTAGTTTCATACTAGGTACATAAGTACCATTTGGTTTCTTGTCCAAAAGTTTACTCCCGTCACATCGGATGTTTAGATGTTATTTTATAGTATTAAATATAGACTATTTATAAAACACAGTCATAATCGATAAATTATTCACGAAACGAATCTAATTAGCCTAATTATACCATGGTTTGACAATGTGACGCTACAATAAATAATCAGTAATCATGAATTAATTAGGTTTAATAAATTCGCCTCGAAAATAATCATCAAATTCTGGAATTATTTTTATAATTAGTTCACATTTAATCATTCACATCGTATATTTGGATGTTATTTTGGAGTATTAAATATAGACTGTTTATAAAAGCCATTCATAATCAGTAAATTATTCACGAGATGAATCTAATGCGCCTAATTACACCATGATTTGACAATGTGATGCTACAGTAAATATTTGCTAATTATGGATTAATTAGGTTTAATAAATTTATCTCGAGAATAATCCTTCGATTCTGCAATTATTTTTATAATTAATTCATGTTTAATCTTTCGAATTGATATATAAATATCTAATATAACAAAGACTAAACTTTAATACATGAAACCAAACACCCAACATTGTGAAATACATACACGCAAGTCGTACGAGGAATATAATATGGTTTATCTAGGAGACTTTATAACAACATATCTCACCATGCCGTTTTATCCTACTTTGGTAATCATTTGACTTAATAAACAATTTGTAAGTGGAGTTTTTAAGTGGTAAGTAATATTAATTCATCATTCGCCTCGTTTGTCAACATGTTACTGAAATCCCATTCGAACTCATGACTCATCATAAAACCACGCTTTGTCGCCCACTTTGAGGCTGTCTAAAAAGGGACAATTTTGGACCTACACATCTCACACGCATGACACGTGTGAGACATGTTGGTCCGAAACGGGTGACGCATAGGTTTCGTTACACTATCTACGTTGTTGTCAAATAAAAAATTGCATACGAAAAGGAATATATATAATAAAGTATATATAGATATAATACTAATCACCCAATGAAATCATTAAAACTATATGCATATGTAGAATAATATAATTAGAATCATATATACATAATATCACAACATATATTGCATATGAAAATAAAACATCGCATATATATGAAACATATTTAAAAGTGTGAAACATACGTAAAATCACATATCTTCTAACCTTAACAACTATATATATATATATGTATGTGACACATATCTTCTAACCTTAACAATTTATGTGACACACAATTCACAAATAAAATGTGAAAAAAATAACACATTAACAATTTATCTTGGGTGACATATATCTTCTAATAACACATTAACAATTTATGTGACACATAATTCACAAATAAAAAGTGAAAAAAAAGCCGAAAAAATTACTTCGTTGGACGACGAGATGGGCGGCGACGACGGGCGGCGGCGACGACGACCAGGCGGTGACGGCCGGGAGGGTGCGCGGCGGCGGGCTGCTGGCCGGGAGGGGGCGCGGCGGCGGGTGGCACGGGGCGGTTGCCGGTGGGCCGCTGGCCGGGAAGGGGAGCGGCGGAGGGCGGCGCTAGCCGGGACGGGGCGCGGGTGTAGGACCGAAAGTAGCGACCAGAGGGGGGTGAATAGGCGCCTTAAAAATTCTTTCGAATTAATGGCCTGTTCCCAATACCCAACGCACCTTAAAAGACTAAGCAACAGAAAATAAACAGATAGTCTAAGTCTAAAGGTATCTAGCCTAAAAGCAGCTGATGATAAACACAGAACTTATCAAGGCAGTGCTAATAGACAGATAAACAGTATATGCAAGATTAGACAAGACACACTTCTCAGTAAAGCAATCTCGGTGCACTATGAGAGAGAAGAGAAGTTACCTGTTAAAATCTGTCTCCTGTTCGAAACTCGGCGAAGCCTGCTTCGCAGGTCGAAGCCTGCTTCGCTGGCCGAAGCCTGCTTCGGAGGTTGAGGTCTACTTCACTAGTCGAAGTCTGATTCGGAGGTGGAAGTCGAAGTCTGTTGTAGGTGTTGTGAAGATGCCGAAGGTAGGGATCGAAGTGTGCTTCGAAGCGAAGTATGAGAAAGTCGGAGCCTGCTTCGAAGTATGTACTTCGAAGGCAAGACTTCGAACACAGCTTCGAACCAAGTACTTCGAAGCCAAACCTTCAAACACAAAACTTCGAACGCAACACACAACGGACAACCTTCGAACAAAGAACTGAAGCCTGTCACATGACAGAAGGCACCAAATTCGAAGCCTACACTCTACCTTCGAAAAAAAAGCAAGCTTCGAAAAAGAAGCGAAGGCTGACACGTGACAAAGAAACCAAAAACGAAGCCTACACCGAGCGAAGTCTAACAGAACGACAAGCTTCGAAGCCAACTTCGAAACCTATCGAAGTGTGAACTTCGAAGAGCTTGAGGCGGAGTGCCTTCGCACTGTTGTTCGAAGTATGAGACGCTGTCCGTGCAAAAGGTACTTTCGAAACTAGCAACTCAGGACACATACGAAGTCGAAGTTCGAAACGAAGCCTTCGAGTATGTCAGATCAAAGCCTGCCTCACGGAGCTGAGGGGCTTCGAACAGAGAGGATGGCTTCGCCAGAAAACATACAGAAAAGTTGCTAGGGCCTGTCAACTTTGATCAAAAAGCTGCGCAGAAGAAAGCAAAAAGCTGGCACAGAGTACTATAGCTACAGTATAGTAGTACTACTTGCAACAGCAAGAACTAGTACTACTTGCGTGAAGAACAGACTGCTACAGAAGCTTCCGAGGCCTCAAAATTAATGGAAAAATTTGCTGATCGAATGAAATGAAGCCATTAAAACTCTGCAATTGCTGCACACGATTGGAGAATAGAAGTTTCACTGCAACAATAAGTGCAAGGCAAGAAAAACAGGAGCAAAAATTCCTGGCGGCGCAAGCATGAACAAGAGAGGAGAGAGGCAAAGCAAGAGACAAAATGACCCAAAGGAGTAGTATTGATTTCAGCCAAAAGGGTAGTCCAAACCCTAGGGATTGATGTCCTATTTATAGGCTCCCAACACTAGGAATATTCCACCTGCCCCTTAGGGTTTTTACAGACGCAAGAATAAAGGAAAATACTCTACTGCCCTTAGGTATTTTTACAGACACGACTGACTGACTGTGGGCCTAGAGATACAGATGACTTATCCGGAAGCTAAGTTTTCGTAGCGACTACGACTTCTCTTCTGGATAGTCGGATACAAGATCAACGGTTGTCAGTTTTGCGCCGAAACTGACAAAGCCTCCACCTGACTTTGCACCAGGTACCCGGATTGGGCCGGCCTGATTCCGCAGCTCTCTCAGCCCGGCAATCACTCACCGCTCGTGTACCTGAGTCAACCCTGATCAACAGCCTAGTGGGTCTTCTACTGCTTCTGGCCCATGTACCCGGATTGGGCTAGCCCGACTTCGCAGCCTCCTCTGCCCGACAGTCGCTTGCTGCCCGTGTACCTGAGTCACACGTGGCCCATGAAACAGCAGATCTCTTCTTCTTCTGTCCTCTTTGACTATCGTTGACAATTACTCATCACTTCTGGAGCCATGAGGCCCACGCTATTCAGCATGGCTCCTCAATCTCCCCCTTGATGAGTGCATTGTCAACACTCCTCTTCTTCAGCTCTTCAGCACCTGCGAGCAAATGTGGAAACACGAAAACAAAACACAAGAAAACAAAGAAGAAGAAAAATAAGGTAAAAAGTTTAACCCTAATGACCAAAAGCCGAACAATAGCAAGAAGCGGTCATTATAGTTAACCAAAACGTAAAAGCTCAAAATGAGTGCGATTTCAGATCAACAGAGTAAGAACTCCCCCTTAAACTCTGATCCCAAATTTTCTCCCCCTTGTTGACAAGTGAACTCATCAAGCACTCAATAGAGACACAGACTCCCCCTAAAATGCAACTCCCCCTTAAAATATGCAATGAATGCAACTCGGGTGCATGAGGAGTGAATAAAGCATGCTTCTCAGATATGATTGACTACAATTACAACATCTAACAAGTAGAGCAAAAGACATACTGTCTAAGACACATGGCATGATTAGTGCAACAGATGATATCTAAAGAAAGTCATTAGCACGCATTTTCCAGTTTTTGCAAACAAAAGCATCACCACATTTTCCAGTAAACAAGCAAGGTAAAACATGAGATGCAAAAGCTAACTGATATTTACCAAGATAAGCATTCTCCAAAACAAAGTGCTTCAACAAACTTGTTATCATTTCAATTTTCAGGCTTTTTCTTTTTCCTTTTTTTTATTTTGCCAGGGGTTATTTGCATGTCAAACCTTATGCTGACCGACCAAGTCAAGCCTAGGCCAGAACTGGACCATCAGAAGCTTAAGACATTGGTCTTGGCATACATTACACTGTCTTAGTTCATACCAAAGTGTTATGGTACGCAGTCCAGAACAAATGTAATGCGACAAAACAAACCCACCTGGATCTTTTCAAGTTATGCATAAAAAAGGCATGGAATTTTCATTTTTCTTGATTTTTATAGCACATTTCCATGTTATAAAGCAGAAAGATGTCCAAGTTGTTTGTTTGCATCTAAGTCAGGAACTAGCTACAAGGTATGTAACACATAGCAAGAACATTCAGCCTACGCATGCTAGTTACCAGAAGCAATGGTGATCATTTTTCAATTTTAAAGCATAAAAACCATGCATATGACAGATATCAGACTTATCAAGCGAACTGAGACAAGACATGATCATTGACAAGTAATCAAAAGCATGTACCAGCTAGATATAAGTAAAGCAGTTCAATCATATAACAGAAGCAAGCTCAAAAGTGTGATATGTGAATATGCAAGATATGAACACACACAAAAAGACTCAAGAAAAGAGTAAAGAAGAAAGACAACTGACGCAAAATATCCTAAAAATGATACACAACACCCAAATCCCCTCGTAAACGTTCGAATGTAGACTGATCTAGGGGTTTGTGAAAATACCAGCCAACTGATGATGGGTATCAACATGAACAAGGTCAATGACACCTTTCTCATATTGATCCCGCAAGAAGTGAAAGCGCACATCAATGTGTTTGGTTTTTGAATGGAGACATGAGTTTTTCCCTACACTAATAGCACTAGTGCTGTCGCAAAACAATGGAAGCCTGGTAGGAAAGAATAACCCAAAATCTCGCAGAGTGGAAATCATCCAAACCAACTGTGAGCAGCAGCTAGTAGCAGCTACATACTCAGCCTCTGTGGTCGAAAGAGCAACTCCAGATTGCTTTCGAGAGGACCAAGAGACAAGAGAAGAACCAAGAAACTGGCAAGTACCGAAAGTCGACTTGCGATCCAACCGGCACCCACCAAAATCGGCATCCGAAAATCCATAAATCAAGAGAAGATGATGCTGAATAGAAAAGACCAAGATCAGGCGCATAAGTGAGATACCTGAAGATGCGCTTGACAGCCTGCCGATGAGACGCGCGTGGTGAAGACTGGAAACGCGCACAAAGTCCTACAGTGAACTGTATGTCCGGTCTTGTTGCCATCAAGTACAGCAGCGAACCGATCATCCCTCGAAACTCCCTTTCATTGACCTTGACGCCGCTCTCGTCCTTGTCCAGACCCCCAGAAGTGCCCATCGGGGTCATCTGTGGCTTCAACTCACCACCAAAGTCAAATTTCTTAAGCATGTCGCGAGTGTACTTACCTTGGTGGATGAAGGTGCCGTCCTTAGTCTGCTTGATCTGGAGCCCTAGAAAGTACTTGAGCTCACCCATGAAGCTCATCTCAAACTCGTTGTGCATCTGCTTAGAAAACTTGGACACAAGATCATTAGTAGTACCGCCAAAGATAATATCGTCCACGTAAATCTGAGCGACTAAGAAGTCTGAAGCGACTCTGAGTAAAAAGAGAGTTTTATCCACAGAACCCATCACAAAGCCCTTCCCCAACAAAAACTGCTTCAACCAGTCATACCAAGCCCTGGGGGCTTGCTTCAACCCGTATAAAGCTTTTTGCAATTTAAAAACATGTCGAGGAAACTTAGGGTTCTCAAAACCGGGGGTTGCCTAACATACACTTCCTCCTCTATGAACCCATTCAGAAAAGCACTCTTGACATCCATTTGAAAAAGCTTAAAACCCTTCGAAACGGCAAAAGCTAGAAGAATACGAATGGACTCAAGACGGGCAACAGGAGCGAAGGTTTCTTCAAAGTCAATACCTTCCTTCTGGCAATAACCCTGGGCAACTAGTCGGGCTTTGTTGCGCACCACAACCCCATCTTCACCTTGTTTGTTCTTGAATGCCCACTTGGTGCCTATGGGGTTGCATCCTGGTGGCGGCTCAACTAGTGTCCAAACCCGATTGCGGACAAAGTTCTCAAGCTCTTCTTGCATAGCATTAATCCAATTGGAATCAGAAAAAGCATGAGAAACGTCTCTGGGCTCAAAAGATGCAACAAACGCAGATTCAGCAAACACAGCGAGAGTGGCAGAAGAACACAAATTCTCTCAGTCAAATCACCTATGATGAGATCTGAGGGATGGTCACGCTGAACTGCTCGGGTTCCCTGGTGATCTGAAGTCACCTCACCGGAGTCAGCAGCAGGCACCTCTGGACTCGACTGAGGGGACTCGATCGTAGTGGAAGAAGTGATCAGAGGTCCGCCCTCATCATCAGTTGAAGTCTCAGAAGGTGTGGGCTCTGCGGGGGATGCAGAAGGCCCACCCTCATCAGCAGCTGGAGTATCCTCATCTTCCTCGAAGATGGACTCTCCAAGCTCATCATCACCAGAAAGCTCAAAAGAAGGAGTCAAAGAAGGCAAGGACTCATCAAATGAAACCTCACAAGTCTCGACAAGCAGCTGGGATTCGAGGTTCCAAACACGAAAACCTCGAGAATGCAAAGCGTAGCCAAGAAAAACACCATCCCAGCAATGAGACTCAAACTTGTCCAAGTGCCCTCCCTTCTTGAGCACAAAGCACTTGCAGCCAAACGCTCGCAAGTGGCTCACCTTGGGATGTCTGCCAAACCACAATTCATATGATGTCTTACCAAGGTAAGCTCTAAGAAAGATGCGGTTGGCCAGATAGCAAGCCGTGTTCATGGTTTCAGCCCAAAAACGCCTAGGAGTCCTGTGCTCATCGAGCATTGTCCTGGCCATCTCGACTAGCGTGCGGTTCTTTCGTTCCACAACGCCGTTCTGTGGGGGAGTGTAAGGAGAAGAAAACTGATGGTCCAAACCCTGATCACTACAGAAGCTGACGAACTGAGAGTTCTTGAACTCAGAGCCGTTGTCGGAGCGAATTGCTCGCATCCGACCATTGTTCTCATTCTTCAGCTTCAAAATCAGGTCATGAACAAATTAAAAGTTTCATCCTTAGACTCCAAAAAGAAAACCCACGAGAATCGAGAAAAGTCGTCAACAATCACAAGTGCATACCACTTCCCACCGACTGAACGTACCCGAGCTGGACCAACAGTGTCCAAGTGTAAAAGCTCGCCCGGATACGAAGTCATCACCTGAGTCACAGGTGAGTGAGAAGCGACAACCATTTTCCCATGACGACAGGGATGACAAACTAGATCCTTCGCCATCTTAAGCTTGGGCAATCCTCGGATGAGGTCCATGGAGCTCAACCTGACTAGCAGATCAAAACTCAAATGACCTAACCTCCTATGCCACTTCCAGAGCTCAGAGGAGGATCCAGCAATCAAACAGCGAGAAGGGCCAAAAGAACTAGAGAAGTCAATTCGAAAAACTTTACCGAATGGTAAGATCTGGCAAATCAAAGACCCTCTAGAATCAAACACAGAAGAATTGCACTTCTTAAAACGCACTTCCAAACCATCCTCAAGAAGTTGCGAAACAGAAATCAAATTGAAGTTCAAATTCTTAACCAAAGCAACATTCTTCAAAGAGAAATGATCTGAAATGCGAATAGAGCCTATGCCACTTACCTTCCCTTGACCACTGTTCCCGAATGTGATGTACTCTTTGGAGCTCGGGGGAGTGAGACTGGAGAACCATCTGCGATGTCCCGTCATATGGCGAGAACATCCTGAGTCCATGATCCAAACGTCCTCCAGTCCCCGATCCTGCACAATCAGTGGCTGTAAGTAGGAGCAAATGGTCCAGCACCAGGTTTAGCAAAAGAGCTAAACCAGTGTCGAGCCATCTGCTCAAAAGATGGAAAGCGAAAACCATCAATAAAGTTCGGACCAAAACGCGGCTCAAGGCGCGGTCCTCGGTTCTGCCTAACCCTGCGGCCACGAGGTCCAGAACCGTAGCCAACGCGGTCTGGAACTCTGCCGGAATGAACACCACCAACTGGAGCACGGGCAAGAAAGTCGTCTCCTCTACCACCACCTACACGACGCGGCCTGGCCTCCAGCCTCTCCCCGCACCGAGGAACACGTAGTCTACCACCCTGCTGGTAGAACTGCTCCTGATCACCACGAGCCCTCTCTGCTTTCTCAACCCGCTTCCTCCTGAAGCAGAACTCCGCAAGATGCCCGTCTCTCTGACAGTACTCACAATGATAGGTGAGCTTCTTGGGATGTGGTTGAGGCTTGGGATGTTTGGGCTTGGTAGTGTTTGGTGTGGTCTTCTTGGGCTGAGAGGGTCCAGGAAGAGAGTCAAGAGAAGTGTGGAGGTTTTTGGGCTTTGGAACCCAGATAGGCTTTTTGGGTGGAGCTTTTGGTGGTTCATGGATTACTCCATCTTTGGGCTGACAAGCCTGGGAAGACTTAGTGGAGTGAGTCTTAGGGTATCTCTGTTCTGGAGTCATTTTACTCCACTCCACTGCCCGGCTAATGGCACTCTCAAAGTTAGCCTTGGTGTAGGTGTAACCTACCCCAAACCCATCCTGCCTCTTGAACTGCTGGATCATCATGCCAAGCTGTGGCTCTCTGGCACTGATCCAACTCAGGATAGAACGGAGGTAAAAGTTCTCATTCTGAGAATCTGCTAGCTCCTCTCTCAAGGAAGCTAGAACCTCCACCTGAGACAAGCAGGTCTCACACTCACTCTCTATTTGAACAGACTTTTCGGCTTTCAGCTTGATCAACTCCATTCTAAGAGACAGACAGTTCTCACAAACAGTGGGTGGAACTGACAGTGTCTCAAGCTCTAGCCTAGTCTGTGCTAGCTCAGCTCTCACTCTCTCAAAATCCCCTAAATGCTCATCGCCCTTGGCTTTCAGCTCAGCTAAGACAGCTAAATGAGATGGGCAATCAGCACAGGGTGCGACGACAGTGGCTTGAGCATCTTTCAGCTCCAGCTGAGCGCTTTCAAGCTCAGTGGCCAAAGCGTCACTCTCATCAATCCTTTCTGTGTACCTGGACTTCAGAGTCGACAGGTCACACAAAAGCACCTCACACTTTGGGCACTCACTGCTATCACCCAAGCAAGGAGAAGAAGATAGACTCTCAATTCTGCCATTGGCAACGACAAGCTCACTCTCTAACTCATCTATCCTCTTCTTGGCCCCCCTAAGCAGTTTTTCCCGATATTTCAACTCCTGACGATTGCTCTCAAGTAAATCAACGATTTCGCGCTCGTAGGATGATACCTTGTTGTCGTCGTCGTCGGAGTCGTCGGAGGAGCTCTTTTCTTCCTTATCCCCAAGAGCCATTGAACAGAAGCTCTTGCGGGATCTTCGGCGCTGGTGTGAGCGGCTCTTCGGCTTGTCTCCGAAGGCCATGAAGCAGAGACCCGCCGGATCGTCCTTGTCCTTTCCCTTCCTGATGGCGATCTCCTCATCGCTTGAGCTTGATGAAGAGGAAGAAGATGTGGACCACTTGGAGTAGCTCTTCTCCATCTCGGCGAAGAAGGCCTTGTCGCGCTTCTTGTTCTCTCGCCGGTAGTCCTTCAGGGCCTTCTTGAAGAATCGGGTCTTCGGCTTGCCCTTGTTGAAGGTTGAGTTCTCATGCTTGCCGGAGTCGTGGAAGCTACCACCAGTGCCCTTCTTGTGTCCATCGCTCTTGGGGCAGTCGGCGATGAAGTGTCCTAGATCACCACACTCAAAGCATCCGGATTTGTGCCGTGTCTTTTGAACATTCTCTTGTCATAAACACGACGCACCCGGTTGTTAAAGAGACACAATCATCATCTCCCAACAACTCAAGCTGGTCCTCAGTGATAGACATCAAGGAGAACCCAGCACAACTCACAGAAGAAGGATCAACAGAAGGTGTAGCAAGGGCCAGAGATTTTGATCCAGAACCAGTAAGATTTGATCTCAGCTGGATATCTACCTCAGTGGCCTTCAGCTTGCTAAACAACTCAGAAATGGTCAAGGTATCATAAGAAGTGCTCTCAACGGTAGAGGATACCTTGATCTCCCAGATCTTTGGGTCCAAGGTATGGAGAACCTTGAGCGCCTGCTCGTGATCTGAGACTAACTGAGCACCCTCAGCCTTGTTATCCCGAAGCTTGTTAATGATCGATTGAAAGCGACCAAACAGAGCTTCAACAGATTCACCCGGCTTTTGTGTGAAGTTCTCGTACTCACGCCGGTAGGTCTGATAGAGCCGAGCTTTGACCTGAGCTGTTCCCTCATGGTGTGCCTTGAGGGTAGCCCAGATCTCTCTCGCAGTGGAGAGATGGCTCACACGCTCAAACTCAGTGGGACCTAGACCAGAGAAAAGAATGTTCACAGCCTTACTATTGCTCAGATGCTGAGCAATGATACCAGCAGTACCCTTCTCAGCGACTAGCAATATGACAAACGTGGTGTGAACACAAATGTCCCAAATGTCCGAACCCTGGCTCATGAGATAGGCTCGCATGCGAGTCTTCCAATAGTTATAGCCATAGGCTTCCAAGGACGGGACCTTGCCAGGAGACGTCATGGACACTACCAGGGTTTAGAACCGGTTAAGGTATGGAAAAACCCTAACCAAGCTCTGATACCACTTGTAGGACCGAAAGTAGCGACCAGAGGGGGTGAATGGGCGCCTTAAAAATTCTTTCGAATTAATGGCCTGTTCCCAATACCCAACGCACCTTAAAAGACTAAGCAACAGAAAATAAACAGATAGCCTAAGTCTAAAGGTATCTAGCCTAAAAGAAGCTGATGATAAACATATAACTTATCAAGGCAGTGCTAATAGACAGATAAACAGTATATGCAAGATTAGGCAAGAGAAACTTCTCAGTAAAGCAATCTTGGTGCACTATGAGAGAGAAGAGAAGTTACCTGTTCAAATCTGTCTCCTGTTCGAAACTCGGCGAAGCCTGCTTCGCAGGTCGAAGCCTGCTTCGCTGGCCGAAGCCTGCTTCGGAGGTTGAGGTCTACTTCACTAGTCGAAGTCTGATTCGGAGGTGGAAGTCGAAGTCTGTTGTAGGTGTTGTGAAGATGCCGAAGGTAGGGATCGAAGTGTGCTTCGAAGCGAAGTATGAGAAAGTCGGAGCCTGCTTCGAAGTATGTACTTCGAAGGCAAGACTTCGAACACAGCTTCGAACCAAGTACTTTGAAGCCAAACCTTCGAACACAAAACTTCAAACGCAACACACAGACGGACAACCTTCGAACAAAGAACCAAAGCTTGTCACACGACAGAGGCACCAAATTCGAAGCCTACACTCTACCTTCGAAAAAAAAGCAAGCTTCGAAAAAGAAGCGAAGGCTGACACGTGACAAAGAAACCAAAAACGAAGCCTACACTGAGCGAAGTCTAACAGAACGACAAGCTTCGAAGCCAACTTCGAAACCTATCGAAGTGTGAACTTCGAAGAGCTTGAGGCGGAGTGCCTTCGCACTGTTGTTCGAAGTATGAGACGCTGTCCGTGCAAAAGGTACTTCGAAACTAGCAACTCAGGACACAAAACGAAGTTCGAAGTTCGAAACGAAGCCTTCGAGTATGTCAGATCAAAGCCCGCCTCACGGAGCTGAGGGGCTTCGAACAGAGAGGATGGCTTCGCCAGAAAACATACAGAAAAGTTGCTAGGGCCTGTCAACTTTGATCAAAAAGCTGCGCAGAAGAAAGCAAAAAGCTGGCACAGAGTACTATAGCTACAGTATAGTAGTACTACTTGCAACAGCAAGAACTAGTACTACTTGCGTGAAGAACAGACGCTACAGAAGCTTCCGAGGCCTCAAAATTAATGGAAAAACTTGTTGCTCGAATGAAATGAAGCCATTAAAACTCTGCAATTGCTGCACACGATTGGAGAATAGAAGTTTCACTGCAACAATAAATGCAAGGCAAGAAAAATAGGAGCAAAAATTCCTGGCGGCGCAAACATGAACAGGAGAGGAGAGAGGCAAAGCAAGAGACAAAATGACCCAAAGGAGTAGTATTGATTTCAGCCAAAAGGGTAGTCCAAACCCTAGGGATTGAGGTCCTATTTATAGGCTCCCAACACTAGGAATATTCCACCTGCCCCTTAGGGTTTTTACAGACGCAAGAATAAAGGAAAATACTCTACTGCCCTTAGGTATTTTTACAGACACGATTGACTGACTGTGGGCCTAGAGATACAGATGACTTATCCGGAAGCTAAGTTTTCGTAGCGACTACGACTTCTCTTCTGGACAGTCGGATACAAGATCGACGGTTGTCAGTTTTGTGCCGAAACTGACAAAGCCTCCACCGACTTTGCACCAGGTACCTGGATTGGGCCGGCCTGATTCCGCAGCTCTCTCAGCCCGGCAATCACTCACCGCCCGTGTACCTGAGTCAACCCTGGTCAACAACCCAGTGGGTCTTCTACTGCTTCTGGCCCATGTACCCGGATTGGGCCAGCCCGACTTCGCAGCCTCCTCTGCCCGACAGTCGCTTGCTGCCCGTGTACCTGAGTCACACGTGGCCATGAAACAGCAGATCTCTTCTTCTGTCCTCTTTGACTATCGTTGACAATGACTCATCACTTCTGGAGCCATGAGGCCCACGCTATTCAGCATGGCTCCTTAGTGGGCGCGGGTGGCGCGGGCGCTGGCCGGAGGGGGCGTGACGGGGCGGCGGCCGGCGCGGTGGCGCGGGGCGCCGGGGGCGAGCGGCGGCGTGGGCGGTGGCCGGCGGCCGAGGGCACGGCGGCGGCGGGGCACCGACGGGCGGTGGCGGCAGGAGGCGGGCGGCGGCGGCGTGCAGTGGGTGCGTACAGGGATTAGTTCTCCCTGTACGCGCGCGCGGGGTTGGGGATTATATCCCTTAACTTCCGTCGGCCACCATTAAAGCCGACAGTAACTTTCGTCGACTTTAATGGTGGCCGATGGAAGTTAAGGGATATGTATCGGCCCGGACCACAGACACGTTAACTTCCGTCGGCTACTTAAGGCCGACAGAAGTAAAATAACTTCCGTCGGCTTTTCAAAAAGCCGACGGAAGTTAAATTGGCCGACGAAAAGTTTCTGTTTTGTTGTAGTGGTTGTCAACATGTCAAAAGTGCATTCGTAAGGCTATTCACAATGGTGGATTTTATAACACTGTTTCTTAGAATACCACATCAACTTTACAACTGAATGAAATATCATCTTTCAATGAAGAGTTTCATTTCACTATTTCCTAGTCTAACCAGTGTCATTAAATGCAACTAACTCTTATGAAATACCCTCTCTTTGATGAAACGATTTGGCTCTCAATGCGTGTTTTATTTCGTTTCATCCGTCTTAGAAATGGATTAGCACCATGTCACGGTGATGACACTACTTCCTTCTCTTTCCTCATTAATTGAATGTCATGTCGAAAAAAAATCTGATGTGATATGATAATTAATATCATGAAACACCCCATAAAATCTCCATTGTAAATAGCCAAACAATGACAAATCATAAAAAAATAAAAGGCAACAAAAATAAATTTAGAAAGACAATGCAATGAGTTATCTTTCATAGACAAATGCATCGTACGTCTGGAAAATTAGCTCAGCTTAGGTGAAACGAGTTAAGTCTGAACCTGTGTTTTGGCTCGGTTCTAAATTGAGTCGAGTTCAAGCAGTAGCTCGCGAGCTGTTTTCCTTTGGTTCATGAGCCTGTTCTGTTTTCATAATTTTACTATATAAGATATTGATATTTTATTTGAGTGTGATATCTAGTATTTAGTATATATCATGATTCTTATTAATCATTCACATTTTATTCATAAATATAGTACATATCAATATATCATGCTTAAATTTAAATGTTTTCGTTTGTATTTTATATATAGCATATATTAAAATTGCTAGACTCAAAGCTCAACTCAAAGCATGCTGTTGTGTTCGATTTTTTTTAAAACCAGTATTTTTTTAAAAAAAATCAAATTTATATAACGGTTTAAAAAATTTCAAAAATAGGTGTCAGTCAGCCAACTGGTAACACGTGACAGCCAGTTGACACTTAGTCGGCCGACTGGTGACATGTGGCAGCCAGTCGGCATTTAGTCAGCCGACTAGCGCCACGACAACGTTAGTTGGCCAATGGTTGGCATTTTGGCACTCGGGCCGTGTCACGCACCCTGCGCCCGCTCCACGACCGTCTAGCCCCACGCCCCCGCGCCCGCCTGTCCCCTCGCCTCTCGCCGAGTGCGGGGGTGTGGGATGGGCGGGCACAAGGCATGCGGGCGCGTGACGCAGTGGGGGTGGGCGCGCGGCGTGGCGTGAGGCGGACGCTAGTCGGTCAACCATCGACTAACTGGTGCTGACGTGGCGCTATTCGGCTGACTAAGTGCCGACTAGCTGTCACGTAATACCAATCAACTGATGGTTGGCTGACTAACACCTATTTTTGAAAATTTCTAAATCACCGTACAAATTTGATTTTTTTTAAAAATACTATTTAAAAAAATCGTTGTGTTCTATCAATGTGAGGCGGACGAGTCAGCAGATTTGAAAAATCCGTAAAAAAACAAGACATCGAAAAACAAACCCACACATCTCCCTTTTTATTTATAACTCTTTTCATAGTCCCATGCAATTAAGCAACATGCATGACACTTCGTTCAACTACTTTCGAAGAAAACGAAACGAATTTTTTTGAAGGAAGAGAAGCGAAATTGCAATCCTCTTTTGCTTAGGATAATCGAAGAGGAACATCCCAAAGTCATCACACAATACCATGTTATAGTTTTTAAACGGAAAATCATCCATAGTTTTTAAAAATTAGCAAGCCATGGCTCTAGACTTTGTAAAATCCAAATGCCCAAGAACCATACAACATTTTAAAAGATCGAGAAAACAAACAAAAGAAACTTACAACCTTTGAACCTTGATGGTTAAAATCAACTTATTACTTAGGGTTCATTTGTTTCTGAATTTTAAAAATCTAGCTTATAAAAAAGCTGAGTTCCACCAACTTGCTAGATTGTTATAATCTGCACTTCAGATCATAATAAGTCGGCAAAATAAATTATCATGTTTGTTTCAGCTTATGAAAAAAATTAAATTATTATAATCAAAGCTGAAACAACAGTGTCTTAGCTCTTCTAGTTTTTTCTTCATGTAGAGATTTAATAATTTATCGTTTTCTAGAAATAATTTTATATTGTTATTATTCTGACTTATATTAATTGAGCTAAATAGTCATATATATTATATGTTTTTAAAATAACATCATAATTAAAAAAATCACAAATGATCAATTTTTTTCTACAACCGATGTCCATCCGATTGAAGGCTGAGTCATAGTAGATAGAAATAGACAAACGCCAACAAACTTACATCACACTGTTTTGGTTGTTCGCGAGTGACAAAAGCAGTTTACAACTTTATTTCCAACCTAGCTCTCGAAAAAAACGATTAGATAAATAATAGGGATGGATTAAAACAAAAACCACCCTCATTAACGGGTAATCTAACCCGGACAACAATGTCTCATATGACACGTACAAAATTAAGCAACAGACTCTTTGGTTTTTATGTGCAAATTTACTTTACAGCGTGGCACAAGTCAACCCCATTTGGAGACTTTCACGTCACGGAATTAATTTACAGCCTTGCAAGATTGTACAAGAAAAAGAATGGAAGAAACAAAAAGGCAAAACTGTAATCCTCCTCCTAAATACACGTAATCTAATACAGTCAAATTAGTACCTCAGAGAGCACGATGTATTAATCGCATCCTTTTCACTGTGGTTGGACTTTTTTTTTTCGGGAGGATTTTGATGCCAAAACCGCAGCTCTGGGCGGCGGCTCTCGTTTCCGGTCGCTTTCCTGTGGGCGACGTTGCCTTTCGTCTGCTTCCTCCTCCGCTTCTTTATAAGGACCAACCATTTTGGTGCGTCGATTCGCCACGAAAATCAGGGAGGAGAGACCCGTCGAGGCTGCTGAATCTCTATCCTCTCCCCGTTCTTGCGTTGAGGCGAAGGTGATCTTGTTGTTGTGATTCCGCCATGGCTGCCCCCGCCGTCGCCGTCGATAACCTGAACCCCAAGGTGTTTTCTTCTCGGCTGCCTGTTTCTTGGTCATTTTGCCTTTTGCGTGTGGATACCTGGGGGTGTGGAGGTTTCGGTGAAAGATTGGGCTTTTTCTTTGCGGGTTGGAAAGATTGGATTTTGATTTGGTGTTTTGGTGCCCGGGCGTCGTGCGGCGCGAGCATGGGGAGTGGGGTGGCTCGAGGCGGCTTGGTTCCGGTGGAGTTCTCCTCAAAAGAGAGATTTTTGCTTCCTATTACTATTCGATTCTTAGCATAGTTAAATCTGAGTATCCGATTGTCTTCTTTTTGTTATGGGAGCAATTCAGAAAAGGGATATAGAGAGCAAAGATGGTGTTCTAATTTGATGGAGTGAGTTGTGCTCTGGTTTTCTTCCTCCAGTGTAGTTGCGATGCTTCGTTCTGTTGTTCAGGAAATTTGATGATTCGCCGCTCAAAAGATTTGACACTTTGATTATTTGACAAATGACAATGTGTGAATAACATGTGAGAAAGCCAGAGAGATAAATAAGAAAATCTCACCTTTTTTAGTGCAAATCATCAAATATATCCTGTTTTTTCTCTTTTGTTAATCCGAAATTCCAATCCCCAGAAGTGAGGAATTTTAACTTTTTCAGGGAGGATGTTTCAACTGTTAGTGTAGTAGTAGGTACTATTTTGAAGTGAGAAATTTTACTCTGCAAATCGTAATACTTTGCAGTTGATGAGAGAATTTCCAATTTTTTCACCTAGATGCCGTCAGCTCTATTAACCCAGAGGTAGATCCGTAGATCCCAGTACTGCTTGTTGTGACTTGTGATCGCGTAGTGCAATGTAACGTCAGCATCCATTTCCCCTTTCAAAATGGAATATAAGAATTTGAATGGACTGTTGCTCCACTTCTGTTCATGCTGATGCTGAAGCACCACATTGATGTCTTGGTGAGAGCAGAGATGCTGCCAAGATGTCAACTAGTGTCTTGTGAAGGTTCAGTTGACACATGGTAATCATTTTCAGGGATATTAAGCATGGACACAATTTAATAGCGCCTTCACACTTTTCTTAAAGACTCAACATGATTAACCATTTAGTCCTACTTTTAACAAGCTCTTTGCTTTGTAGGCTTGTAAACCTAATAAATGATTCTGTTTTAAGTGTTAGTGGGGACTGGGGAATTAATATCTGCTAGTTTCCTCTTGATGTCATCTGTATGTATTCTCGGGTTCCTCCTATTTGGTGAAAATCAATTATGGTGCTTTGCTTATTTGGCAAAAGGATAAAATCATAGTATTCTCTCACTGTACCTTATGTTCTTCCATTTCCTTACTCGTGTGTTATCCTTTTGATTTTCTTCTTGCCACATTTGTAATTAACGAAAACTGTCAGTTGCTCAATAAAAATAGTAGTATAGTATTGTGGGTACACTTTTCCTGACGTGGATCATGGTCACTTTGTCTATGTATACATATTTTTCAGTTCAGGAATTATTATTAGTCACATGACCATTGAACAACATGGAACTTCATCCAATTCTCTGCCATAGTTCTAAAGAAATGAATGCCCTTAACAAGTTCATCCCAATTTTAGTTCGAGAACGCACTTACAAATTCCTTCCTAAGGATTATGTGTTCTACTTACTGGAGCACCGTTTATTTTCTGTCCATCACTTTATCAACATGGTGCATATATACTTAGCTAATGATTTTATTACTTGTGCAGGTGTTGAAATGTGAATATGCAGTGCGTGGAGAGGTCGTCATGCATGCTCAGGTATCTAGAGTGACCTCCATGTGTTCATTTAGTAATTGATTGAAATGCACGTTGTTGTGATTTCAGTCTATCTATTTTATTGAGTAAAAAGTTATTCAGCTAGTCTTATAGACCTTTTGATTTAGGGGTATATTGTTTTATTAGGCAATAATGTTATTTTGATCCGCTTGTTTTATTTATTGGACTAACAAACAGCAACCCAACAAACTAACTGGTTATTCTACAGAAGAAGGTCTCTGTATTTCATGATTTATTTTGTGATTTTGAGCTGTAGGTAGTTGAATATAGCTGTTAGTGTATTTGGTATGATAAGTAAAATAGTTTGAATTCAGTTACGCAAATGTTTTTTTAATCATACAATATTGCTTCTTTATTATAGCAAATTGCTCAATCCATATCCTATCATCAGTGCCTACAACCATTGAGTCTAAATTAGAGAAAGACATAAAGCAGCCTTTGGCTGAGATATGTAAAGGAGGAATAGTGAACTAAGATTCATCATATCTGATGAAGGTTTATCTTGTTTAATGTATTTATCTAACATTATAAACTTCTTATTCACACCTCCGTGACTCCCAGCTGTAAACTGTGTTGTTCTTGTGACAAGACAAGTACCTGCTTATAATTTGATCAATATTTGTTTTCTTTGTTCCCAGCGCTTGCAGCAACAGCTACAGACTCAACCAGGGTCTCTTCCTTTTGATGAGGTACTTAGCTATTGATTTTTAACATAATAATTATCTTAATTCTTTTGGTAATTCACCAATTTGTTTGCTCATTCTGTTTTCCCATTGCAGATCCTGTACTGCAACATTGGGAATCCCCAGTCTCTTGGTCAACAGCCAATTACATTCTTCAGGGAGGTATGTGGTTATCTTTCCTGCAGGTTTTACCTTTTGAGTCCATGATATTCACATGTTGTAAATTGCAGGTTCTTGCTCTCTGTGACCATCCATGCTTGTTGGAAAGAGAGGAAACCAAATCATTGTTCAGGTGAATACCAACATCTTTTCATAAAGTTAGTTTTTTAAATGATGGTGAAGTTTGCCATAGAGTCTACTACTCTACTGATTGGGTTTGGACTTGAAACTTTATATGATAGCCAAACATGCATAGGACTACCTCACAATCTTTTTGAGATATTTCTCCCTAATCAAAAGGGCTAGGCTGATATCACCTACCGTTGACTCTTGTACTGAAATTTGAAATTTGTATCTGATGACCCATCTTCCTGTAGTGCTGATGCTATTTCTCGGGCAACGAATATTCTTGCTTCAATTCCTGGAAGAGCTACAGGAGCATACAGCCACAGCCAGGTAAACATACGTCCCTGACACGTTTACTCACCATAAGAAAAGAAAGGTATCTTGGTTTCACCTGTCACTTTTTTCCTAGGGCATCAAAGGACTGCGTGACGCAATTGCTTCTGGGATCACCGCACGTGATGGATTCCCTGCAAATGCAGATGACATTTTCCTTACAGACGGAGCAAGCCCTGGAGTACGGATCGGGATCTTACCTACTGAACATTTTCAGAATAAACATGAAGTAATTCTTGTCTCATTATGATGCTATTCTTCCTTTCTTGTCTAGGTCCACATGATGATGCAGTTACTGATAAGGAATGAGAAAGATGGTATTTTCTGCCCGATTCCTCAGTATCCCTTGTACTCGGCTTCCATTGCACTCCATGGTGGAGCTCTGGTATGCTTTGATTGCTCAGGATGACATGTTCATTATAGTAGCATTTCATGCTTCACCAAACCTAAACTGGGAGCATTTTGTTTCAGGTCCCATATTATCTTGATGAATCAACGGGCTGGGGTTTGGAGGTCTCTGATCTTAAGAAGCAACTTGAAGATGCTCGGTCGAAAGGCATTGATGTTAGAGCTTTGGTGGTTATCAATCCAGGAAATCCAACTGGGCAGGTTTGCACTCATCATTCTCTTATCAAAATTTAAGAAAATCTATGATCATTGCAATTTCTGTTCACACAATATTCTGGATATATACAAAACCTAAAGGCTGTACTCCCTCCATATGAAAATTATAAGACAATATTTTGTAAAAGTCAAACTGTATAAATTTTGAGCAATAATTACTCAAATTACAAATACATTTAGTGTATAAAAATTATATCAATAGATTCATATTTCAAATGGCTTCCATAAAATGTTGGTTCTATACATAGTAAGACTGTACTTTGTGTGCAATCGATGGTCAAAGTCTTGTCCTAAAGACTTTTACAAAATATAGTACGCCCTATATTTTCTACAGAGGGAGTATCTCTCAATTCCCTTATCCTTGTAAGTGAATTTTCTTTTGATAGGAAACATGTGTGCTTTTGTTCCTCTTGCAGTGTGCATGAATCATTTGCATCTGATGCATATATGGGAAAAATGTATTGATGTGATTTATTCATTTGTAGGTTCTCGCCGAGGAAAACCAACGTGACATAGTGAAGTTCTGCAAAAATGAGGGCCTTGTTCTTCTGGCTGATGAGGTATTACCATCACTATCCCCAAACAAACATTGGGATGTTTAATTCTTTTTCTACATGTCTGTGACATCAATGCTATTTATACTTTATATTGTAAGGTATACCAAGAGAACATCTATGTCGACAACAAGAAATTCAACTCTTTCAAGAAGATAGCAAGGTCCATGGGATATAATGAGGAGGATCTCACTTTAGTATCATTTCAATCTGTTTCTAAGGGTACATACGATGATCCACTTGCTTATTTTTCGATTCACACTTGCACTGGCTTCTGAAAAGATTTTTTTTGATATCACCAGGATATTACGGAGAGTGCGGCAAAAGAGGAGGTTACATGGAGATTACGGGCTTCAGTGCTCCAGTTAGAGAGCAGATTTACAAAGTGGCATCAGTGAACTTATGTTCCAATATTACTGGTCAGATCCTTGCCAGCCTCGTCATGAATGCACCAAAGGTCAGTGTAATGGCATTGTTTAAATTTCTACCTAATGAAAATACAAAAGTCTTCAATTAAATGCCATTATTTGATTCTGCAGGTTGGGGATGCATCATACGCTTCATACAAGGCAGAGAAAGATGGAATCCTCCAATCACTAGCTCGCCGAGCTAAGGTATGCCAGAATACCAATTATCTCATTGTGCTAAATTATTTCCTGGAACTAATTGTAGAATTTGTTTTTCTTGTTGATAGGCGTTGGAGGATGCATTCAACAATCTTGAGGGAATTACATGCAACAAAGCTGAAGGAGCAATGTACCTCTTCCCTCAGATTCGTTTGCCACGAAAGGCAATCGAGGCTGCTAAAGCTGCTAAGAAAGCACCTGATGCATTCTATGCTCTTCGTCTCCTTGAGACAACTGGAATTGTTGTTGTCCCTGGATCTGGATTTGGCCAAGTGAGTCAAAGTCAACTTAATCTTCATATGAAAAAATACAGCATGCTTGCATCTTAGTCTTTTAGCAGTTAAATACTATTGGATCAGACATAAAGCCAACATCATTTTGCCCTTAAAAACTAACATCATTTTTATGTCACCAAATAACAAAAGTGGACTTTCCTCCCATATTATAATCTGAAGTTTGCCGATATACCTTCTGTCTAGCTTGTGCCTGAACAGAACTTTTCAAGCTACTGTCTTTTTTACTATGCTATTTTATCAGCAGTTTTGTTTTCTACTAAAAAATCCACTGGCGCCCCAGATTTGCATGCTAAATCCTTATACAATGATCTCATCTACTAAAAGATTCCTGGGACATATCTCATCTGTGCCTGATTTGTTCCTGAACCAACATCTAGTTTCTATGTTTGGAGTGTCAAAACCTGAAAGCTACTTTGAAGTTTATGAACAATATATCCTGCATGCACTCCTTGTTTTGCTTATCCATAATACTGATTATTTGCTTTTCTTTCTTTCTACTCAAAAGGTTCCTGGAACATGGCACATCAGATGCACAATCCTGCCACAGGAGGAGAAGATCCCCGCCATCATCTCCCACTTCAAGGCATTCCATGAGTCGTTCATGGCAAAATACCGCGACTAAATTGCTGCACCATTCAACAGATGGGGATTTCTATACAAGCCTGCTGGATTTTCCCCAGGCTTTTCCCCCCTGATAGCAGCACCATCCTGTAGACCGAACAAAATAAAGCAAGTCAGATTTGCATTTTAGCGTTTGCTAATCTGTGAATGGAGAAACAGAGGGCACTGAACCCAATGCTGGCGCCATTGATGGCGATTGAGGAAAATTTTACCTACCATTTCATCGTTGTTGTGTGCCTGGTACTGTATAAATGTTATATGTTTTGTTGCAGATGCAGCTACAGTTTTGTTTGAGAGGTTGAGGCTGGGGCTAAACTGCATCTCTGGTTTGAAGAGTGGTTCTAAAGAACATAAGAACAAAAAATAAGTAATAAAATGAAACCAATTTTGGCAGCTCAGGATCTTTACATTATTCCACAGGGATTTCTTGAATACATTATAATATATAACATTATAATACATATATAAAAAATCAAAATCCAATTTTTGCCAGTACAAATAGGATTGATTAGAATGATTTAGAATTGTTGATACGAGTTCGGTATTGAAACTAGACCGATTTAAGTAATGAAATGATACATATTAACTATTTTCGATGGTATTAAAATATAATAAGATTATTTTGATATGTTAAGAAAATTCACTCGATTTTATATATGTTTACTGGCTATCTCACTAACACGTGGCTCTTAAGATTACATGTTAAACAGCTAGCGATGAATTTGAAACCAAATAAACTTTAAGGGGTAATTGTAGAACTTTCTCAAATATAATTGATAAGCTTGTTTTGCACAATAAAAAATCAGACAGCGAGAGAACGGTGGGCCCAGTTCTCATGCACCAAAACGGCGCTGCTGACGTGGACGTGACGTCACTCTGCCTCGCCGTACGGTGCCACGTGCGCGCGCGCCGCCACCGCTTCCCCTCGCGTGCATCATCCATGGCCAACAGCCCAACACCAGGCACACATACTCATCGTCACTGCCATCGCATTCCTCCCCCGCCTACCTACCACGCCGCCCGCCTCTGGCCGGCGGCGGCAGCCGAGAAATTCGAAGATAAGAGGAGGACGACGACCGAGATGCTTCGGGCGCCGCCCGCGCGCTCACCGTCGGCTCCCTCAACCCCAAGGTGGGGTCTTTTCTTTTCTCGAGTTCCTCGCGCCCGGTGGTGAAGAATGCTGATGCCTCATCTCCGCGTCCGCAGGTGGTCGCGCTCGCGGATCACCACCTCGCCGGACGCGTCGCCCGCCGCGCCCAGGTAAATTTGGAGGATACCTACCTCACCTGCACGCCTGGATGGATGGTACTCTGAATGATATCCACTTCTATTTGCGAATTGCGACCATCGGCGATGTTTTTATTGATTGGGTGGAAATGGGGAATTGGAGTTGGACGGAGTGCTAATCTGCACATCAGAAACTGCTCAAACTCATATTGGAAAAACAAATGCAAGCTGAAACTGTAGTGAAAGCTGCAGAGTGAAGTGAAATGCAGACCGTGTAATCTTTATAATAGTTTCTTTGGTGGACTGATGATTCTTTTTTACCATTCTAGTATTTCGAGCTTATTTTTGCCAGGTCGGCCAGAAGACGGCGACCGAATTTATTAAGATAAAAGGGCTGCAAAACAATGTAGTGATCAACTCATCTTTTTTTCTCTCTCGATTCTTCGTCTGTAGAACATGCAAGAAGATCTAGAATCCAATCCAGCATCACACCCTTTCAACGAGGTGCACCTATGTGGATCTTATTTTCAGTAGGACTCCATGCATTTTTTTGCCATCATTTTTTACTATTGCTAATTTCCCCCATTTTTAAGAGTAGATTATCTACTGCAACCACAGCAATCCGCAGTCCCAAGGGCAGCAGCCAAACAAGTTTTTCCGGGAGGTGTGTGAATGTCCCTATATGCTTTGCTGTGGTTCTATATTATAAGTCATTTTATTTTTTTATCGGTCAAACTTATAATAACTATACCATCAAATTCATTTTATTAAATACATTATGAAATATGTCTTAATAATGTATTTATTTGATATTGTAGATATTAATACATTTTTCTTTAAAAATAATCAAAGTTTGAGAAATTTGACTTTTAAAAAAGCAAACGACTTATAATACGAAACATTTAATGGAGGGAGTATTTGTTTTTATATTTTTTTGTGCTCTCATGTTTCTTTTCTTTTCATGCTCCAGGTTCTTGCCCTGTGTGAATATCCCCATCTTCTTGACCGGAGTCAAACCAGCTTTCTATTCAGGTAATCACTGTGTTAGAGAAATAAATGGTATGTAAACAGATCCGTGGATGCTCAATTGATTTGGTTGGTTCGCTAGATAGATAGCAATCATATCTTGCATGCAATTAAAATCTTTTCATGTAATTAGGATATCTTGCCAACAAAAAGAGCACCATGTATATTACCTTGTGTTTCTCTTGGTGGCTCATAAAGCAGAGCAAGGTACATTTGTATATATGGTGCTCTATGATTGATTGGCAAGATGTCATAATTACATGGAAAGATTCTAATTGCATGCAAGATATGATTGCTATCTATCTACTGAGCCAACCAAATCAATTCAGTATCATAGGATCTGTTACATGCCATTTATTTCTCTAACACACTGAACATAGTTTCAGTATTCATGACAAATGGTATTTACTGGCAAGATGCATTGCAAGCTCTATGTGATTGTCAAGTTCTGATGCTGCAGCTCTGATGCGATAGCAAGGGCACAGGACATTCTAGGCCTCATTCCTGGGAGATCAACTGGAGGATACAGTCATTGTCAGGCACGTTCCTTACTTCATGGTTTCAGAGGATTATGGAATGAGCTTTCCTCAGACACTCATACTTAATGCTTTTTTAAAATAAACAAACATGGATGTTTGATAGGGCATCGAAGGATTGCGTGATGCAATTGCTGATGGAATAGCTTCTCGTGATGGTTTACCATCATATGCAGATGACATTTTCCTGACAGATGGAGCAGCTGCACCGGTACTATTTAATCTGATCTCTAAACACAGAGCACCTCCCTTAATCCCACTGTCTTGTGCAGGGCACTTTGAATGATACTGGGAATGATTTTTTACCTCTGATAACTGTTGGACCTCTGATAACATGTGATGGACTGTTATCACTTATCTGCCTCAAAAACTGTTTGATAAGTGATAATATGTGGATACGAGAACTATGGTGGATGATTTGGTTCATCAACGTATGAATGGAATTGCAATATAGGGTCTTTTTTGTGACAACATTTTATTTCCTTTTCACTTTAGTGCTTGGCACTAATATGGACTGTTCATGCCTCATATTCTGATAATTTTTTCAAGAATGAAGACCACTGTGTCCCTTGATTTCCAAACAGGTTCATATGATGATGCACTTGTTGATACGTGACAAAGAAGATGGCATTCTCTGTCCAATTCCATCACACTCTTTGTACACAGATTCTATGGTTCTTCGTGGCGCAACTCTTGTATGTACCACATTAACCAGACAGAAACAACTATCTATCAATTACTAACTGTATTGTACCGAGGTATGATGTAAGAGCGAAATATTGCATTTTCAGGTACCATATTACCTTGACGAATCTAAAGGTTGGAGAGTGAACATTTCAGACCTGAAGAAACAGCTGGATGGTGCCCGATCAAAGGGCATTGCTGTGAGAGGACTTGTGGTGGTAAACCCAGGAAATCCTACTGGGCAGGTTTGTTTACAAGTCACTGGATTGTATTGTTTCATAGATTTCAAGGGGTCAAATGTGATTGAGTTCCTCATAGGTTCTTTCGGAGGAAAACCAGTGTGAAATAGTGGAACTCTGCAAGAATGAAGGCCTTGTTCTCCTAGCAGATGAGGTGATGTACCTTTCCTAGTAAGAACAGATTAATTTTTTCTTGCCTGTTGCAAATATGACTCGATGTACCCTTTCATGACTGTATCTGATAGGTTTACCAAGAAAACATCTACACAGACCAAAAGAAATTTAACTCCTTCAAGAAGGTAGCAGGTTCCATAGGGCATGGAGAAGGGGATATATCTTTAGTATCATTCCACTCAGTTTCTAATGGTATGACTTGGTTATTTCATTTCATCCATGTTTCTTCTCAAGTTCTATGCAACTCTTTGTTTTCTCCTCCTGTAAAAATAGAATGAAAAATACAATGGAACTCTCTTGCTACTTGAACTTATGATTTATTATCAAGGTTCATTGAGAAACAATTGCACACAAGATTAGTAGGGCAGGCAAGTTTCCACAATGCCTACATGAATACTATCGATTAAATGGAGTGAATGATGCCTCTAAGCTGAACCTTTTTATGTGAACAGATGGCCCAACTCCATCTATCATGCCATACACTGCCTATCAATAAATTGCACATTTCCAATTCCCAGGCAGTCAGGCACTAAGACTGTTCTTGATTAAGAATGTTCTGCACAGTGTCTTTATTTCCTCCAATCAAATCCGGTATACAAATCTCTTGTTCCAAAGTCCAAGTAGTCTGAACTCTGAACTGTTGGATGTGAAACAGCATATACTACAAGTTCTTTATTGATGGATGGTAATAGTTCTTATTTTTTTCATCAGGGTACTATGGCGAATGTGGGAGAAGAGGGGGTTACATGGAGGTTACTGGCTTCAGTTCTGAAGTAAGGAAAGAAGTGTACAAAGTGGCATCCCTAAGCCCATGCTCCAACATCTCTGGCCAGATCCTCATGAGCCTAGTCATGAACCCACCAAAGGTCAGTGAATGCTTCCCCTTGCGCACCGACATTTACATGCCTTAATAATCCTCCC
The DNA here is from genome assembly GCA_019279435.1 of Zizania palustris. Lineage (NCBI taxonomy): Eukaryota > Viridiplantae > Streptophyta > Magnoliopsida > Poales > Poaceae > Zizania > Zizania palustris. The sequence goes on along the minus strand of JAAALK010000080.1, from coordinate 637,733 downwards.
TTTTTGTCAGGTTGGAGATGAGTCATACACCTCTTATCGTGCAGAAAGAGATGGCATTCTATCATCTTTGTCTCGCTGTGCAGAGGTTTCTTTACTATTCTTTTTTTCAGTATAATGATTTCAGTTCCAACTTTTTTATGATTTACACAGCAGTAAAGAGCATAATTGCGTCAAAACTAAATGTCACATTGGTGCACTGGTTTTAGGCCATGGTATCCACATTCAACAGCCTGGAAGGGATGAGTTGCAGCAAGGCTGAAGGTGCAATATCTCTGTTCCCATCTGTTCGGCTGCCACCACAGGCAATCTCAGCTGCTGAGGCGATGAACACAGAGCCAGATGCGTTCTATGCTCTCCGTCTCCTTGAAAGCACCGGGATTGTTGTCGTGCCTGGCTCCGTGTTTGGACAAGTGAGTACGATGCACTAACATTTATCTCTTTGTCTTTGGATAAGTTCATAACAGTGATGACAAAACAAGAAAAAAGATACATATTTGTATATTATTCCGAGTAGAACAGAACATTTAGGATTTGGCATGTACACTTTTCAATGATTAGATGTTCACGAGGCTGTGTTCATGTCCTTCAGAAAAAAATCATCTTCCTTTCTGCTTCTATTCTAATATATGTTCCTTTCGTTGGATATATTCTGGAGGTACCTGGCACATGGCATTTCAGATGCACAATCCTACCACAGGAAGAGAAGATTCCACTCATCATCTCCCGCTTTAAGGCATTCCATGAGGCATTTATGGAAGAATTCCGCAGCTAATAGGCACCGACATGTTCTTTTCATATGTATATAACTTTATGGATTCAGAAAAAAAGTTCTGTAACTGAGATAAGTGTGGGATTTCTACAGGAATCTCTCGGTGGCCATGTTCCAATCCTGTTGAGAATTGTTGTCACGTAGAGTCCTATCACCATAAATTTTCACCTAAAAGACATCATTTCTTTCAGTGTGCTGTAAAACCAAGGTGGACAAAAATGGCCAGGAATTGGAAGTCCCTGTCATGAGTCATGACACTGATGAGCAGATTCTTTTAATCCAATAATGATACAGGAGCAGAAAAGGAATTTGCCACTAATTATCTGTCATTTTATTAGCCGAGCAGTTGTAACTTATTCTGTACAGCTTAACCAATGATTTGGTTTGCCACGACTTCATTGACCTAACATCTCCTCTTTAAAATTATATCCACTACTCCACTAATGGCCATTTACATTACATCAACCCCGTGGTTACCTGTATTGTTTCCTGCTTGCAGCCCATCCATGGATTCCTTGAGATGCTACTCATCTCACCCAATCTTGGTCCCAAGGAGGATCAGCTCGAAGACTCTGATCAGAGCCTCCATGGATGATAGCTCCTCAAGATCTGAATCCAAGAAGGCTCCCAGCTCTGTCAGCTTCAACAGCAAGGTCAACAAGGTACTACATGACTACTTGTTCTTGCTAACCTGTGAACCTTGTGAGCATCTGAACCATGCATCGCTATTCGCTACTATGTTGTGTGCTAATCTGAAACATCCCACACCATTGTTTCCAGGTTTACGAAGACAAGAGCATGGGCATCCTCTGCTACACCGACGAGAGCGGCGAATTGATCTGCGAGGGCTTAGACGAAGGCCCGAGACTGACCTGGCAAGACATGGAGAAGATCAGCAGGGAGAAGTAAGTTTTGGTCTGTTTCAGGTTCTTGAACAGTGGAATGCTAGAGCTGAGCTGTACCATTGCCTTGCTCTGAACAACAGGACACTCAAGGCTACTGAAGAAGATTGCCGGGAGAGGATTCTGCGGATCGGCGGCGGCATCGACTGGAGCAGCCTGCAGCCTGCTGTCAGTAAGCCTGTCAGCATGGGGGAAGAACTGAAGAAATAAAGATGCTGCCATGTGCCAACCATAGCTCAGTAGAATGAGATTTCATGGTGATGTTACATGTCCTGTAGAAACAAGGTGTGATTTTCTTGTGTGTAAGATCGATCTGCGTTGTTTCTTGCTTGCTCTGCAATAAGGGTGTCGTGTGTAGGTAGGATTGGAGGAGACAATGGGGAAGGAGGCTGATCTAGCCGGTCAGCTCCTATCCTCTGATGGATTAGAGAATCTGTACTAAATATATTTACTTGAATGCTACTTCTTTATGTAGTAGCTTAATGATGTTTGTTCAAATTGATCATCAGATTCCCCGGTGAAGTGTCGTAGGCTCGTAGTTGGGAATTTTTCTTGCCTTACCTGTCAGTTCGTTGCGTGATAGGAGCTTCTTTTTTTTGGAGTTGAAGAGTTGCTTCGTAGGAATCCAAAGTTGAGGTGGATGATACAAGTTGAGATTTAAGAGCTTGAGATGGATGGGTTGCATCGATCAGAGCTTCTTAAGTTGAGGTGGATGAGACAAGTTGAGATTTAAGAACTTGGGATGGATGGGCTGCATCGATCAGAGCTTCTTGGCCTGAATTGTGTAGTTGATTGATTAGTACGAATTAACCAAGCTTTGTGGAATTGGAGTCAAATTAAAGCACCCAAATAATAACCTTTTTGAATCGGAATCAACATTTCAACCCTAAAAGTTTGTACTTCTTCAACAAAAAAGAACATGCAAAAACTTGAAAGGAGCAAATTTCAAATCGAAATAGACAGATTAGTCAAAGTCAACTTAGTATACGGTATACCGTATACCGTATACGCATGTGTCCGTAGGGCTAGCAGACCTAGCAGATTAGTTCTCGACATAACTCCAGTATATATGGGCGCCTCCGCGCGCGCGCGCGTCCCGTGGTGCAGCGGCCACCGGCGGCGACGGCAGCCTGTCACAAGGTCCGCCGCCGCGAGCGACGTCTTCTCGGACGGCGTCGCCGTCAAGTCGCCTATGGTGAGAGAGGGAGATTGATAATCTTGAAGGAGTCCCTGGATCTGTATGGCTCGCAGCGGCCGGCGCCTCCTCGAGTCCTCGTGAACGACTGCCGCGCCTGACGGTCAGGCTCGATCTCGCCGTCCTCGAGCCGTCGCTGTGGCGCCTGTGCCGCCTCCTGACGTGCACCGGCATCCCTGAAGGCGTGAGAGATTTGGGTAATCACGCATTGGATGAATTAGCATCACAGGATTACAATATATATAGGCAGGACTCCAACCGGTTTATAGAAGCAGAGCCCGGGGAATCCTCCATCAGCAAAAGAATAGGAAATATGCAATCTCATGCGCTAACACCCCCCGCAGTAGGAACGTCGATTGGGCGAACGTTCATACTAGACCGAAACTCAAAGAAAACGGTGGTTGCAGGCCCTTCGTGAAGATGTCGGCGAACTGCGAGGTCGTCGGGACATGAAGGACACGGACGGCACCGGCAGCCACACGTTCTCGAACAAAGTGCAGGTCGATCTCGACATGCTTAGTGCGTTGATGCTGCACAGGGTTAGTCGAGAGATAGACGGCGTTGATGTTGTCGCAGTAGACGAGGGTGGCATGCTGGAGAGGCTGGTGAAGCTCTTGATACTCAGCCTCAACAACACCATTGGCCACCGCACGATACTCAGCCTCAGCGCTGGAGCGTGAGACCGTCTGCTGACGCTTACTGGACCAGGAGACAAGGTTATCACCGAGGAACACAGCATAGCCTGAGGTGGACCTGCGTGTATCAGGACAGCCGGCCCAATCGGCGTCGGTGTAGACGGTGAGCGTGGAGGATGATGTGCAGCCGAGAAACAGACCCAAGTCGGTGGTGCCGCGGAGGTAGCGAAGAATACGCTTCACGGCAGTGAGGTGAGGCTCCCGAGGATCATGCATGTGGAGACAAACTTGCTGGACAGCATAAGTGATGTCGGGACGAGTGAAAGTTAGGTACTGCAGGGCGCCGACCAAACTGCGGTAGAGGGACGCATCTGCCACGGGAGCACCGGTGGAGGACAACTTGGCTTGTGTGTCGACAGGGGTGCTACAGGGTTTGCAAGCAGTCATCCCTGCACGCTCCAAGATCTCCAGAGTGTACTGACGCTGAGAGAGGAGCATCCCGACGGAGGAGCGTGACACTGCAATCCCCAAGAAATGTTGTAGCGGGCCAAGATCCTTCATTGGAAAGGATGCCTGAAGAGGTGATGATCTGGCGAAGTAAGTCTGGCGACGAAGCAGTCAAGATAATGTCATCCACATAAAGGAGCAAGTAAGCAGTAGTCGAGCCCTGATGGTAAATGAAAAGTGAGGTGTCCGACTTGGCCTCAAGGAACCCCAGAGTCTGCAAATGTGATGCAAAGCAGTTGTACCAGGCACGAGGAGCTTGTTTCAAGCCGTACAAAGATTTGTTGAGGCGGCAGACATGATCGGGCTGTGAGGGGTCAACGAAGCCTGAGGGCTGAGAGCAATAAACGGTCTTTGAGAGCGTTCCATGAAGGAAGGCATTCTTGACATCCAACTGGTGAATGGACCAATTTTTGGAAAGACCCAAACAGAGCACGGTGCGGATGGTGGCAGGCTTCACAACAGGACTGAAGGTCTCATCAAAATCAACTCCAGGGCGCTGAGTAAAACCTCGGAGGACCCAACGAGCTTTGTAGCGGTCAAGGGAGCCATCAGAGTTGAGCTTATGCTTGAAGATCCACTTGCCGGTGACAATGTTGGCACGAGGAGGACGGGGGACGAGAGTCCAAGTTTGGTTATCAACCAAGGCTTGGTACTCGTCCTCCATCGCACAGCGCCAATGGGGATCGTCAAGGGCACGACGGTACGAAGTAGGCACTGGGGAGACAACGATAGCCTGCAGGTTCAGCTTGGGTTGCCTGAAGCCATCCTTGGCACGGGTGCGCATGCCGTGCTGATTGTCGAGCTGTGGAACGCGCACAACACCGGGTGGTAGCGAAGGAGCGACCACAGGCATGCGTGGTACACGGGCCGTGCGGGCATGGTGGGTACCTCGGTGTCAGGAGTCGGGCGGCACAACATGCTTGGTAGTGGCCCCACTGGTCGAGACAAGCGGCCCAGGTGAGGAGGCAGGCACTTGTGGTGGAGACTTTGGGACTGACGACTTTGCAAGGGGCAAGGCCACAGATGATCCGGGTGAGCCGAGCAGAGGGAATCTAGGTGGGCCGGCTAGGCGCGATGGAGGCCCAGCCAATGCGCCGGGAGAGCTTGCTCCGAGCGGGTTGGGGGCGCTCATGTGCGGTTGTTCGGTGGCCGCAACAGGAGCTCTAGGGGCCAAGGGAGCCGCACCAAACGGTGAGGCACGCAGACCCGATGCGGTTGAGGCAACCTAGGGCGCGCTTGGAGGCACCGTCGGGCGGCAAACTGGTGGAGCTGCAACATGGCAATCAAACTCATCTAAAAAATCAAGATTAGTTAGAGAATCCGAGGGTGGGGATGCCTCGGCAAAGGGAAAGGAGGATTCATCAAACACGACGTGGCGGGAAATGATGACACAGTTGGAGTGAAGATCCAGACACCGATATCCCTTATGGTAATGCGAATAACCGAGGAAGACACACATGGTAGAGCGTGGGGCAAGCTTATGTGGGGATGTGGCGGAGGTATTAGGATAACATCGGCAACCGAATACGCGGAGATGTGTGTAGGAGGGTGGATGACCATAAAGGGCTTGATATGGTGTGGAAGACTGGAGAGTTTTGGTGGGGTGGCGGTTGAGGAGGTATGTAGCAGTATGCAAGGCCTCGACCCAATAGGGAGGGGGGAGTCCCCCCTAGAAGAGGAGGGAACGAATTATATTGTTAGTGGTGCGAAGGATACGCTCGGCCTTGCCATTCTGCTGGGAGGTGTAGGGGTGAGGAGCCATGCTGAATAGCGTGGGCCTCATGGCTCTAGAAGTGATGAGTCATTGTCAACGATAGTCAACAAGGACTGAAGAAGAGAAGAGATCTGCTGTTTTATGGGCCGCGTGTGACTCAGGTACACGGGCAGCGAGCGACTGTCGGGCAGAGGAGGCTGCGAAGTCGGGCTGGCCCAATCCGGGTGCATGGGCCAGGAGCAGTAGAAGACCCACTGGGCTGTTGACCAGGACTGACTCAGGTACACGGGCGGTGAGCGATTGCCGGGCTGAGAGAGCTGCGGAGTCGGGCCGGCCCAATCCGGGTACCTGGTGCAAAGCTGGTGGAGGCTTTGTCAGTTTCGGCGTAAAACTGACAACCGTTGATTCTGTATCCGACTGTCCAGAAGAGTAGCTTCAGGATATGTCATCTGTTACTCTAGGCCCACAGTCAGTCAGTTGTGTCTGTAAAAATACCTAAGGGCAGTAGAGTCTTTTTCTGTATTTTTGAGTCTGTAAAACCCTAAGGGGCTGGTAGAATATTCCTAGTGTTGGGCTGCCTATAATAGCACCCCAATCCCTAGGGTTTGGACTACCCTTTTGTGCTGAAATCAAATCCTCCCATTGGGTCATTTTTGTCTCTTCTCTCTCCTGTGTGCGCCGCCAGGACTGGCTCCTCTCTGTGTATGCATTTTTCTTGCTCAAATCTCTTGGATGCGTAAATGCCTTGGTCCCTGGTGAATTTATTACTTGCATTTTGTTTGGTTTGGGAAGTTAATGCTTTGGGCACGAGCTGGTGAATTTATTTCTTGGGGAGAAGCTTCTTCTGTTGCTTTTGTTCTTCACGAACTGGGTACTAGTTCTTGCTGCTGCAAGTAGTACTACTTCTGTAGCTACAGTACTTGCTGCCAGCTTTTCACCTTCTATTGCCCAGCTTTTTGATCGAAGCAGCATGGAGTAAATGCCTTTTTGACTGTATCTGTGAAGTCATTTTCCTTTGTTCGAAGTCCCTCAGCTCCGTGAGGTAGGCTTCGATCTAACCATACTTGAAGGCTTCGCCTCAGTCTTCGAACTTTGTTTTGTGCTCTGTGTTGCTAAGTTTCGAAGCAGTTTTCTGATTGACAGCAATACATACTTCGAACTTTAGTGCGAAGGGGCTTCGGCCCTATCTGTTCGAAGTCCACACTTCGACAAGTTTCGAAGTTGGGTTCGAAGCTTGTAGCTCCGTTTGACTTCGCACTGTCTTCTGTGTAACGCGTCACCCTTCGCCTCTCTTTTCGGAGCTTGCTCTTCTTGAAGGTAGAGCATTGGCTTCGGACTTGTTTTTCTGTCGCGTGACAGGCTTCGCTTCTTTGTTCGAAGGTTGTCTGTTTGTGCGTTGTGTTCGAAGCTTTCTGTTCGAAGGTTGTGCTTCGAAGCTCTCGGTTCAAAGTGTGTTCGAAGTTTTGTCTTTGAAGTCCTCACTTCGAAGCAGGCTCCGACTTTGTCACTTTGCTCCGAAGCTCTTGATTCGAATCTGTGTTCGAAGTCCTGTCTTCGAAGTTCACACTTCGAACCAGGCTTCGTCACTGTTTTACTTCGCTCCGAAGTACACTTCGCTTCTTACCACTTCGAACTAGGCTAGACAGTGTCACCTTCGGCATTTCGGACAGACTCCGTCACCATCCTCCGAAGCAGACTTCGACGTGCGGAGGAGACTTCGCCAAGTTTCGAACAGGAGACAACTTTGGACAGTAACTTCTCTTTTCACTTCATACATACTTAGATCATTTCATTGAGAAGTATAGGCCTGTTACAACTTGTTTATCTGCCTAGTTGCACAACTTTAGTTTCACACTGTTTATCATCAGATGCTTCTAGGTTAGAAACCTTTAGACTTAGGCCTTCGGTTTATTTTCTGCTGCGTAGTATTTTTGAGGTGCGTTGGGTATTGGGAACAGGCCATTGATTCGAAAGAATTTTTTAAGGCGCCCATTCACCCCCCCCCTCTGGTCGCTACTTTCGGTCCTACAAGTGGTATCAGAGCGAGGTTAGGGTTTTTCCATACCTTAACCGGTTCTAAACCTCAGTAGTGACTATGACGTCTCCTGGCAAGGTCCCGTCCTTGGAAGCCTATGGCTATAACTATTGGAAGACTCGCATGCGAGCCTATCTCATGAGCCAGGGTTCGGACATATGGGACATTTGCGTTCACACCACATTTGTCATTCTGCCAGTTACTGAGCAAGGTACTGCTGGTATCATTGCTCAGCATCTGAGCAACAGTAAGGCTGTGAACATTTTATTTTCTGGTTTAGGTCCCACTGAATTTGAGCGAGTGAGTCATCTCTCCACTGCGAGAGAGATCTGGGCTACCCTCAAGGCACACCATGAGGGAACAGCACAGGTCAAGGCTCGGCTCTATCAGACCTACCGGCGTGAATATGAGAATTTCACACAGAAGCCGGGTGAATCTGTGGAGGCTTTGTTTGGTCGCTTTCAGTCGATCATTAACAAGCTTCGGGACAACAAAGCTGAGGGTGCTCAGTTAGTCTCAGATCACGAGCAGGCGCTCAAGGTTCTTCATACCTTGGACCCAAAGATCTGGGAGATCAAGGTATCATCTATCGTTGAGAGTACTTCATACGATACCTTGACCATTTCTGAGCTATTTAGCAAGTTAAAGGCCACTGAGGTAGATATCCAGTTGAGATCAAATCTCACTGGTCCTGGATCAAAATCCCTGGCCCTTGCTGCACCTTCAGTTGATCCCTCTGCTGTGAGCTGTGCTGGGTTCTCTTTGATGTCTATCACTGAGGACCAGCTTGAGTTGTTGGGAGATGATGATCTGTGTCTGTTTAACAACCGGGTGCGTCGTGTCTATGATAAAAGAATGTTCAAAAGACATGGCACAAAATCCGGATGCTTTGAATGTGGTGATCCAGGACACTTCATCGCCGACTGCCCCAAGCGCAGCGGGTACAAGAAGGGCGCCGGCAGCAGTTTCCACGACTCCGGCAAGCATGAGAGCCCCTCCTTCATCAAGGGCAAGCCGAAGACTCGGTTCTTCAAGAAGGCCCTGAAGGACTACCGGCGAGAGAACAAGAAGCGCGACAAGGCCTTCTTCGCCGAGATGGAGAAGAGCTACTCCAAGCAGTCCACGACTTCTTCCTCTTCATCGAGCTCAAGCGATGAGGAGATCGCCATCAGGAAGGGGAAGGACAAGGACGATCCGGCGGGTCTCTGCTTCATGGCTTTCGGAGACAGGCCGAAGAGCCGATCTCACCAACGCCGAAGATCCCGCAAGAGCTTCTGCTCCATGGCTCTTGGGGATAGAGAAGAAAAGAGCTCCTCCGACGACTCCGACGACGATGATAGCAAGGTATCATCTTATGAGCGCGAAATTGTAGATTTACTAGAGAGCAATCGTCAGGAGTTGAAGTATCGGGAGAAACTGCTTAGGGGGGCTAAGAAAAGGATAGACGAGTTAGAGAGTGAGCTTGCCGTGGCCAACGGTAGGATTGAGAGTCTATCCTCTTCCCCTTGCTTGGGCGATAGCAGTGAGTGCCCGAAGTGTGAGGTGCTTCTGTGTGACCTGTCGACTTTAAAGTCCAGGTACACAGAAAGGGTTGATGAGAGGGACGCTTTGGCCACTGAGCTTGAAAGCGCTCAGCTGGAGCTGAAAGATGCTCAAGCCACTGTCGTCGCACCCTGTGTTGATTGCCCATCTCATCTAGCTGCCTTAGCTGAGCTAAAATCCAAGGGCAATGAGCATTTGGGTGATTTAGAGAGGTTGAGAGCTGAGCTTGCGCAGACTAGGCTAGAGCTTGAGACACTGTCAGTTCCACCCACTGTCTGTGAGAACTGCCTGTCTCTTAGAATGGAATTAATTAAGCTGAAAGCCGAGAAGTCTGTCCAAGTAGAGAGTGAGTGTGAGACCTGCTTGTCTCAGGTGGAGGTTCTAGCTTCCTTGAGAGAGGAGCTAGCAGATTCTCAGAATGAGAACTTTTACCTCCGTTCTATCCTGAGTTGGATCAGTGCCAGAGAGCCACAGCTTGGCATGATGATCCAGCAGTTCAAGAGGAAGGATGGGTTTGGAGTAGGTTACACCTACACCAAGGCTGACTTTGAGAGTGCCCTCAGCCGGGCAGTGGAGTGGAGTAAAATGACTCCAGAGCAGAGGTATCCCAAGACTCACTCCACTGAGACCTCCCAGGCTTGTCAGCCCAAGGATGGAGTGATCCATGAACCACCCAAAGCTCCACCCAAGAAGCCTATCTGGGTTCCTAAGCCCAAACACCTCCACTCTTCTCTAGACTCTCTTCCTGGACCCTCTCAGCCCAAGAAGACCACACCAAACACTACCAAGCCCAAGAACCCCAAGCCTCAACCACATCCCAAGAAGCCTACCTATCATTGTGAGTACTGTCAGAGAGACGGGCATCTTGCGGAGTTTTGCTTCAGGAGGAAGCGGGTTGAGAGAGCAGAGAGGGCTCGTAGTGATCAGGTGCAGTTCTACCAGCAGGGTGGTAGACTGCGTGTTCCTCGGCGCGGGGAGAGGCTGGAGGCCAGGCCGCGTCGAGTAGGTGGTGGTAGAGGAGATGGTTTTCGTACCCATGCTCCAGTTGGTGGTGTTTGTTCTGGCAGAGTTCCAGACCGTGTTGGCTACGGTTCTGGACCTCGTGGCCAGTAGGGTTAGGAAGAACCGTGGACCGCGCTTTGAGCCGCGTTTTGGTCCAAACTCTTTTGATGGTTTTCGCTTTCCATCTTTTGAGCAGATGGCTCGACACTGGTTTAGCTCTTTTGCTAAACCTGGTGCCGGACCATTTGCTCCCACTTACAGACATTGATTGTGCAGGACCGGGGACTGGAGGATGTTTGGATCATGGACTCAGGATGCTCTCGCCACATGACGGGACATCGCAGATGGTTCTCCAGTCTCACTCCCCCGAGCTCCAAAGAGTATATCACGTTCGGGAACAGCGGTCAAGGGAAAGTAAGTGGCATAGGCTCAATCAGCATCTCAAACCATTTCTCTTTAAAGAATGTTGCTTTGGTTAAAAATCTGAACTTTAATTTAATATCTGTTTCGCAACTTCTTGAGGATGGTTTGGAAGTGCGTTTTAAGAAGGGCAATTCTTCTGTGGTTGATTCTAGAGGGTCTTTGGTTTGTCAGATTTTACCCTTCGGTAAAGTTTTTCGAATTGACTTCTCTAGTTCTTTTGGCCCTTCTCGCTGTTTGATTGCTGGATCCTCTTCTGAGCTCTGGAAGTGGCATAGGAGGTTAGGTCATTTGAGTTTTGATCTGCTAGTCAGGTTAAGCTCTATGGATCTCATCCGAGGATTGCCCAAGCTTAAAATGGAGAAGGATCTGGTTTGTCATCCCTGTCGTCATGGGAAAATGGTTGCCGCTTCTCACTCACCTGTGACTCAGGTGATGACTTCGTATCCAGGCGAGCTTTTACATTTGGACACTGTAGGTCCAGCTCGGGTACGCTCGGTCGGTGGGAAGTGGTATGCACTTGTGATTGTTGACGACTTTTCTCATTTCTCGTGGGTTTTCTTTTTGGAGTCTAAGGATGAAACTTTTCAATTTGTCCATGATCTGATTTTGAAGCTGAAGAATGAGAACAATGGCCGGATGCGAGCAATTCGCTCCGACAATGGCTCTGAGTTCAAGAACTCTCAGTTCGTCAGCTTCTGTGGTGATCAGGGTCTGGACCATCAGTTTTCTTCTCCTTACACTCCCCCACAGAACGGCGTTGTGGAACGAAAGAACCGCACGCTAGTTGAGATGGCCAGGACGATGCTCGATGAGCACAGGACTCCTAGGCGTTTCTGGGCTGAAGCCATGAACACGGCTTGCTATCTGGCCAACCGCATTTTTCTTAGAGCTTACATTGGTAAGACATCATATGAGTTGCGGTTTGGCAGACAGCCCAAGGTGACCCACTTGCGAGCGTTTGGCTGCAAGTGCTTTGTGCTCAAGAAGGGAGGGCATTTGGACAAGTTTGAGTCTCGTTGCTGGGATGGTATTTTTCTTGGTTATGCATTGCATTCTCGAGGCTTCCGTGTTTGGAACCTCGAATCCCAGCTGCTTGTCGAGACGTGTGAGGTTTCTTTTGATGAGTCCTTGCCTTCTTTGACTCCTTCTTTTGAGCTTTCTGGTGATGATGAGCTCGGAGAGTCCATCTTCGAGGAAGATGAGGATACTCCAGCTGCTGTTGAGGGCAGGCCTTCTGCATCCCCCGCAGAGCCCACACCTTCTGTGACTTCGACTGATGATGAAGGCGGACCTCTGATCACTTCTTCCACTTCGATCGAGCCCCTTCAGTCGAGTCCAGAGGTCCCAGCTGCTGACTCCGGTGAGGTGACTTCAGATCACCAGGGAACCCGAGCAGTTCAGCGTGACCACCCCTCAGAGCTCATCATTGGTGATTTGACTGAGAGGACTTTGCGTTCTTCTGCCTCTCTCGCTGTGTTTGCTGAATCTGCGTTTGTTGCATCTTTTGAGCCCAGAGACATTTCTCATGCTCTTTCTGATTCTAATTGGATTAATGCTATGCAAGAAGAGCTTGAGAATTTTGTCCGCAATCGGGTTTGGACACTAGTAGAGCCGCCACCAGGATGCAACCCCATAGGCACCAAGTGGGTATTCAAGAACAAACAAGGTGAAGATGGGGTTGTGGTGCGCAACAAGGCTCGACTAGTTGCCCAGGGTTATTGCCAGAAGGAAGGTATTGACTTTGAAGAAACCTTCGCTCCTGTTGCCCGTCTTGAGTCCATTCGTATTCTTCTAGCTTTTGCCGTTTCGAAGGGTTTTAAGCTTTTTCAAATGGACGTTAAGAGTGCTTTCCTGAACGGGTTCATAGAGGAGGAGGTTTATGTTAGGCAACCCCCCGGTTTTGAGAACCCTAAGTTTCCTCGACATGTTTTTAAGTTGCACAAAGCTTTATACGGGTTGAAGCAAGCCCCCAGGGCTTGGTATGACCGGTTAAAGCAGTTTTTGTTGGGGAAGGGCTTTGTGATGGGTTCTGTGGATAAAACTCTTTTCCTGCTCAGAGATGCTTCAGATTTCTTAGTCGCACAGATTTACGTGGACGATATTATCTTTGGCGGTACTACTGATTCTCTTGTGTCCAAGTTTTCTGAGCAGATGCACAGTGAGTTTGAGATGAGCCTCATGGGTGAGCTCAAGTATTTCTTAGGGCTCCAGATCAAGCAGACCAAGGACGGCACCTTCATCCACCAAGGTAAGTATACTCGTGACATGCTTAAGAAATTTGACTTTGGTGGTGAATTGAAGCCGCAGATGACCCCGATGGGTACTTCTGGGGGTCTGGACAAGGACGAGAGCGGTGTCAAGGTCAATGAGAGAGAGTTTCGAGGGATGATCGGTTCGTTGCTGTACTTAACGGCAACAAGACCAGACATACAGTTCGCCGTGGGACTTTGCGCGCGTTTTCAGTCTTCGCCACGCGCGTCTCACCGACAGGCTGTCAAGCGTATTTTTAGGTATCTCACCTATGCGCCTGATCTTGGTCTTTATTTTTCAGCATCATCATCACTTGATTTATCTGGCTTTTCGGACGCCGACTTTGGTGGGTGCCGGTTGGATCGCAAGTCGACTTCCGGTACTTGCCAGTTTCTTGGTTCTTCTCTTGTATCTTGGTCTTCTCGAAAGCAATCTGGAGTTGCTCTTTCGACCACAGAGGCTGAGTATGTAGCTGCTGCTAGCTGCTGCTCACAGATGGTTTGGATGATTTCCACTCTTCGAGACTTTGGGTTGCTCTTTCCTACCAGGGTTCCATTGTTTTGCGACAGCACCAGTGCTATTAGTGTAGGGAAAAACCCATGTCTTCATTCAAAAACCAAACACATTGATGTGCGCTTTCACTTTTTGCGGGATCAATATGAGAAAGGTGTCATTGACCTTGTTCATGTTGATACCCATCATCAGTTGGCTGACATTTTCACCAAACCCCTAGATCAGTCTACTTTTGAGCGTTTACGAGGGGATTTGGGTGTTGTGTATCCTTTCTAGGATATTTTGCGTCAGTTTTTTTCTTTCTTCTTTACTCTTTTCTTGAGTCTTTTTGTGTGTGTTCATATCATACATATTCACATATCACACTTTTGAGCCTGCTTCTGTTATATGATTAAACTGCTTTACTTATTCTAGCTGGTACATGCTTTTGATTACTCGTCGATGATCATGCTTTGTCTCAGTTCATTTGATATGTCTGATATCTGTCATATGCATGGCTTTTACGCTTTCAACTTGAAAAATGATCACCATTGCTTCTGGTAACCAGCATGTGTAGGCTGAGTGCCTTTGCTATCTGTTACATGCCTTGTAGCTAGTTCATCACATAGATGCAGATATGCAACTTGGACATCTTTATGCTTTAACATGGAAAATGTGCTTTAAAAATGATGAAAATCAAAACTGAATGAAAATTCCATGCCTTTTTATGCTTGCGTTGAAAAGATCCAAGTGGGTTTGCTTTGTCGCATTATATTGTCCTGGACTGCTTACCATAGCACTTTGGTATGAACTAGGACAATGTAGTGTATGCCAAGACCAATGTCTTAAGCTTCTGATGGCCCAGTCCTGGCCTAGGCTTGACTTGGTCGGTTAGCATAAGGTTTGACATGCAAATAACCCTTGGCAAAAATGACGAAGGAAAATGAAAAAGCCTGAACTTTAAAAGGATAACAAGTTTGCTGAAGCACTTTGTTTTGAAAAATGCTTATCTTGGTAGATATCAGTTAGCTTCTGCATCTCATGCTTTACCTTGCTTGTTTACTAGACACTGTGGTGATGCTTTTATTTGCAAAAACTGAAAAATGCGTGCTAAATGACTTTCTTTAGATATCATCTCTTGCACTGATCATGCCATGTGTCCTAGACAGTATTTCTTTTGCTATACCTGTTAGACACTGTATTTGCAGTCAATCATATCTGAGAAGCATGCTTTCTACACTCCACCTGCACCCCAGTTGCATTCACTTCATATTTTGAGGGGGAGTTGCTTTTCAGGGGGAGTCTGTGTCTCTTTTGAGTGCTTGATGAGTTCACTTGTCAACAAGGGGGAGAAAATTTGGGATCAGAGTTTGAGGGGGAGTTCTTACTCTGTTGATATCCTTGTTGTTCTGAAATCGCACTCATTTTGAGCTTTTATGTGTTGGTTAAACCATAATGACCGGTTCTTGCTTTTGTTTGGCTTTTGGTCATTAAGGTTAAACTTTTACCTTATTTTTCTTCTTCCTTGTTCTCTTGTGTTTTGTTTTCGTGTTTCCACATTTGTTTCATAGGCGCTGAAGAGCTGAGAATTGAGGAGTGTTGACAATGCTCTCATCAAGGGGGAGATTGAGGAGCCATGCTGAATAGCGTGGGCCTCATGGCTCTAGAAGTGATGAGTCATTGTCAACGATAGTCAACAAGGACTGAAGAAGAGAAGAGATCTGCTGTTTTATGGGCCGCGTGTGACTCAGGTACACGGGCAGCGAGCGACTGTCGGGCAGAGGAGGCTGCGAAGTCGGGCTGGCCCAATCCGGGTGCATGGGCCAGGAGCAGTAGAAGACCCACTGGGCTGTTGACCAGGACTGACTCAGGTACACGGGCGGTGAGCGATTGCCGGGCTGAGAGAGCTGCGGAGTCGGGCCGGCCCAATCCGGGTACCTGGTGCAAAGCTGGTGGAGGCTTTGTCAGTTTCGGCGTAAAACTGACAACCGTTGATTCTGTATCCGACTGTCCAGAAGAGTAGCTTCAGGATATGTCATCTGTTACTCTAGGCCCACAGTCAGTCAGTTGTGTCTGTAAAAATACCTAAGGGCAGTAGAGTCTTTTTCTGTATTTTTGAGTCTGTAAAACCCTAAGGGGCTGGTAGAATATTCCTAGTGTTGGGCTGCCTATAAATAGCACCCCAATCCCTAGGGTTTGGACTACCCTTTTGTGCTGAAATCAAATCCTCCCATTGGGTCATTTTTGTCTCTTCTCTCTCCTGTGTGCGCCGCCAGGACTGGCTCCTCTCTGTGTATGCATTTTTCTTGCTCAAATCTCTTGGATGCGTAAATGCCTTGGTCCCTGGTGAATTTATTACTTGCATTTTGTTTGGTTTGGGAAGTTAATGCTTTGGGCACGAGCTGGTGAATTTATTTCTTGGGGAGAAGCTTCTTCTGTTGCTTTTGTTCTTCACGAACTGGGTACTAGTTCTTGCTGCTGCAAGTAGTACTACTTCTGTAGCTACAGTACTTGCTGCCAGCTTTTCACCTTCTATTGCCCAGCTTTTTGATCGAAGCAGCATGGAGTAAATGCCTTTTTGACTGTATCTGTGAAGTCATTTTCCTTTGTTCGAAGTCCCTCAGCTCCGTGAGGTAGGCTTCGATCTAACCATACTTGAAGGCTTCGCCTCAGTCTTCGAACTTTGTTTTGTGCTCTGTGTTGCTAAGTTTCGAAGCAGTTTTCTGATTGACAGCAATACATACTTCGAACTTTAGTGCGAAGGGGCTTCGGCCCTATCTGTTCGAAGTCCACACTTCGACAAGTTTCGAAGTTGGGTTCGAAGCTTGTAGCTCCGTTTGACTTCGCACTGTCTTCTGTGTAACGCGTCACCCTTCGCCTCTCTTTTCGGAGCTTGCTCTTCTTGAAGGTAGAGCATTGGCTTCGGACTTGTTTTTCTGTCGCGTGACAGGCTTCGCTTCTTTGTTCGAAGGTTGTCTGTTTGTGCGTTGTGTTCGAAGCTTTCTGTTCGAAGGTTGTGCTTCGAAGCTCTCGGTTCAAAGTGTGTTCGAAGTTTTGTCTTTGAAGTCCTCACTTCGAAGCAGGCTCCGACTTTGTCACTTTGCTCCGAAGCTCTTGATTCGAATCTGTGTTCGAAGTCCTGTCTTCGAAGTTCACACTTCGAACCAGGCTTCGTCACTGTTTTACTTCGCTCCGAAGTACACTTCGCTTCTTACCACTTCGAACTAGGCTAGACAGTGTCACCTTCGGCATTTCGGACAGACTCCGTCACCATCCTCCGAAGCAGACTTCGACGTGCGGAGGAGACTTCGCCAAGTTTCGAACAGGAGACAACTTTGGACAGTAACTTCTCTTTTCACTTCATACATACTTAGATCATTTCATTGAGAAGTATAGGCCTGTTACAACTTGTTTATCTGCCTAGTTGCACAACTTTAGTTTCACACTGTTTATCATCAGATGCTTCTAGGTTAGAAACCTTTAGACTTAGGCCTTCGGTTTATTTTCTGCTGCGTAGTATTTTGAGGTGCGTTGGGTATTGGGAACAGGCCATTGATTCGAAAGAATTTTTTAAGGCGCCCATTCACCCCCCCCTCTGGTCGCTACTTTCGGTCCTACAAGGGGCAAGACATGCGAAGGGTGACACCATGGGTGAGAAAGAAGGTACGTAAGGACAAGTTATCAAACTCACGACCGTTATCACATTGCATGCTTTTTACAGTGTAGCCAAACTGGGTGGCAACAAAGGAGAAAAAGTTGGCAATGGTAGAAAAAACGGCGGACTTGAGACGAAGAGGAAACGTCCACAGGTAATGAGAGCAATCATCCAAAATTGCAAGGTAATATTTAAAACCAGAGACACTGGGAATCGGGGAGGTCCACAGGTCACAGGGAACAAGATCAAACATATGTAGAGAACGAGATTGAGAGGAAGGAAAAGGGAGACACACATGGCGACCAAGCTGACAAGCATGACAGATCTCAGTGGCGAGGGCACTCTTATTGCATCTAATAGAAGATGTGCTAACTAAGCGAGATAAGGACTCATGACTAATGTGACCGAGGCGACGGTGCCAGAGTTGGGAAGAGGCGTCGGTGAGGAGGGCACAAGGTGGAGTGGTGGAGGCAGGCAACATGTTCAATGGGTATAGAGCTCTAGTGCTATTGCACCTGGCGATCAAACTCCGAGTCTTGAGATCCTTCACAGAAAAACCATATGGATCAAATTCAACAGAACAACAATTATCAGTGGTAAACTGACGAACAGAGACAAGGTTTTTGATAATATGTGGTGAGACAAGAACATTGGCAAGGTGAAGGTTACCGACAGAAGTAGAGCCAGTAGCAGTGATAGGTAACTAGGACCCATCCCCAACAATAACAGAGGAAGGTGTAGAATAGGTAGGAGGCTGGGAATTGGAGAGTATACCAGAGGTAGAGGCCATGTGAGAGGTAGCCCCAGAGTCCATGTACCACTCGCCGGGAGTGCCAGGCGACTGTAACGTCATGGTGCTGAAAGCGCTGGCGAGAGCCTGCTGATCCCACGACCCAAAACCACTAGAGGGTTGTTGGGGTGGCTGGACTGGTGTGGCCGGCAGGGGGTGAGACGCCAATGGAAATGGCCCGGGTACATGTCCAAAGGCGCCTGGGAAGGAGACGCCATTGGGAGCAGACCAGCCACCAGGTTGTGACCACGACCCAACGGGAAGAGACGCCCCGGGAGCACCAGGGGCGGTCCAGGTCGCCAGGGCATGCGGGGGGCGTGGTGGCCCTCCAGGCAAAGTCGCATGCCGATTCCCCTGCATCGGGCTGGGCCACATCTGAACGGTCCCAGACCAGGGGTTGTACATCGTAGGCCAGACTGTGGCGCCGCCGGGGTATGGAACGGCAGAGTGCACGCCAGAGCCGGCGTTGGGGCCACCACCCCTGTTTCCGGAGCCCCGTCGACGGCGGTGACCGCCCCCACCACCCCCTCTGGTACCTGTCATCGTGGAGCCGGGAGCAGGAGCAGGTGTCAGGCCGGAGGGGCCAGCGACGAGGGCCGTGGTTGGCGTTGTCGACGACGACGCCATGGAGAGCTCCTCGAGGAGCAGATCGGAGCGGACCTCAGCGAACGATGGGAAGGGGCGCTGACGCTTGAGGAAGGATCGCATGTACTCGAATCTGGTCGTTTAGACCGCGCAGAACATTGAGGGTCAACATGCGGTCTGTGACCGGTTCACCCAGCTCGACGAGGGAGTCCGCCAAGGTCTTCATCTTGCGACAATAGTCGGTGATGGAGAGGGTGCCCTGACGAAGGGTGCGGAATTCAGTGTCGACGAGGAGGACGCGGGTCTCACGGTTGCCCACAAACTGCTGCTCCAGGGCGATCCATGCGGCGCGGGCGGATGGCGAGGCCGTGGTGACGATTTCGAAGAGGTCAGTGGTGATGGAGCCGTAAAGCCAAGAGAGGACGTGGAGGTCCATGCGGACCCAATGTGGGACACCGGGGTGAGCGGCATCGCAGAGCACATGGTCGGCGAGGGCGTACTTGCCGAGGGCAAGGAGCATGAGGCGACGCCACCGTGAAAAAGACGACGTGTTGAGGTCGAGCACCACGGGGACGAGGGCTCGGATGTTGAGGATGCCGAGGGCCTGCACGTGAAGGGTGGAGACGGCGTCGGCGTCAACGTCCTCGGCCAGGACGGCGCCATCAGTGATCTCTCCATCAGTGGCGGCGCTCGCGGCATCGGTAGCCTCCTGCAGGCGGCGCTGCACATCAGCCAAGGCGAGCTCATGGCGAGCAACATCCTCCTGGACCTGTCGGCGCGCAGCAGCCGCGGCGAGAGCAGCGGCTGTCCTAGCCTCACGTGCGGCATCATCGGCAGCGGAGCGGAGCGCGGCATTGGCTTTGTCGTCGGCCATGGCGACGGCTAGAGTTAGGTGCGGAAGCGGAAGGAAGGAAACCTATCTGATACCATGAAGGCGTGAGAGATTTGGGTAATCACGCATTGGATGAATTAGCATCACAGGATTACAATATATATAGGCAGGACTCCAACCGGTTTATAGAAGCAAAGCCCGGGGAATCCTCCATCAGCAAAAGAATAGGAAATATGCAATCTCATGCGCTAACAATCCCGGCGACCTCCTGTGTAGCAAAGCCTTGACTGCGTGAGCGCACGTGACACTCCATGTCAGCGGCGAGAAGTTCGCCGCGCAGTCGACGGTGTTGAAGGCCACATCGACGAGGGATCCGCGCCGGCGACATTGGCATTGGGCAGTCAACACCATCGCCATGGGCTCAATGAGGCGTGCAACGTCGAGTTCACTAACGTTATCATGTGAGAATCTGGATGCAGTCATGGGCTCATGGCGGTGAAAGCGTTCGAGCAGCTCGCCGCGTGCAACTACGCTAGCTCAGGCCCAGGATTGTTTCTCGTAACAATTTAACGGGCTTCGAATTAATTGGGGCGAACAATGAAAAAAATCACCAAATCAATTTCCACGGGCAGTCCAAATTGGACCGTATTTGAAAATATTCCAATTTGCACGAGCTATTTCACGTTGCATTGTTTAATTTGAACAGAATGACTAAATTTGAATTTAGATATTTTAGTAAACGAGTTACTTTCCTAATTCATTTTCTAAATCAACTCTCCTATTCTCAAATACAAATATAATATTAACTTCATCGGTCCCTATTTTCTTTAGCACCTATTTCTTTTTACGCATGTATTATTTTCTTCCCGTGCATTATTACATGCTGGATAACACATATATTTAAAGGACAATAATTTCATATAAAATTATTACAGATTATCTGTCTATTTTAGTAGGATTTATAAAACAGAGATCAAGATTATAGAAAAATTGTTACAGATAGATTAATTTTTAGTAAGAAATAGAGTTTAGAATGATACTATATAAGATTTATGTAATAAAATTTAGGGATATCTTGGAGATACTCTAAATAGACTGTATATTTCGTGTATAGAATCGAATGGTGTGATGTGTCGATCACACGTGTAAATCTCCCTTTTTATAAATAAGCTAAAAACCTAAGAAAAAATAAGTTCCAGATTATCCATCAAATGTCTTGATGACCGAGTCGAATAACTACTGTGCTAAACAATTAATTTGTTTTTGTAGTTCATGGTGGTATCAATAGTATAATCTTGGTCAAACTTGTTCACACTAAGAACTCACTGCTAAGTTCATTGGATTCAGCTAGTCTATTTTATTATATAATTGGTGAGTTTGAATATACGTTTGACTATCCATCTATTAAATCATAACTTTTTATTTACATCTAATGAATTATAGCCTATCTTCTTTTTTATCTCTCTTGGGTCAGTCTAGTCCATTAGGATCTCCCCTCCTTTCTATGTCGTTGGGATCTTCTTGTTTTATATGACAAATATTAATATATGAAAATCATTAATATATGGAAGCTGACCCGTTTTATATAAAAATTATTAATATATGGAAATCAGCAATATACAGAAGATGATATGCTTTATATGGAAAATATTAATATATACAATGTTGATCATATATACGGAAATCTATGGAAATTTGATTAGTTTTATATAGAAATAATAAATGAATGGAAAACATATGCATGAAACAATATTATTTTTGAAAGCGTCGAAATCTCTTTCCATACTCATTCCCTTTCCTTCTCCGACGCCTCCCTATAAAATTCGGAGTCTATGGCCAAATCATGCCATCAATTCTAGCCTTATCCTAGCAAACCCTAGCCTGCACCGTGGTCACTCGCTCTGCTGCTTGGCCGCCCTCGTCGCTAACAGCTGCATCCGTCCTCACTATCAACTCTATTGGGTTCGTCATCCCCTCCCTATCCGTGGCCGCCGCTTTGATTGGATCACCGACCATCGGATCGCCATCATCGCCTTCAACCTGAACTATTCTCGTAGCTCTCACTCACCGCCAAAATTCTAAGGTGAGTTCCCGAAAGAAGAAGACAATACATGTGAAGCGTTGCTAATATAATTGTTTTTTTTGATTTTCAACGTTGTGTAGTATGGGTACGATACTATTAGCCTTTAACACTAAAATTAATAATATGTATTATAATTAGAATTCCACATTGTCTAATATTTGTTACGCATGCATGATTGTGGATAAGTTATTGTTGGAGATGTGACCCTCAGGACCCACGTTTAATTTGATCGGCATCCTGACCATATCGGCGTCCGTGTGTTGGATCAGCTCACTACTTCAACACTTCTTCTGCTACTCCGCATGCTAGAGGTAATCTATGGTCTCTCTTATCATGATTTTCTGGTGTGTGTAGTAGAAATTTTTGTTTTCAGCTAGCGTAGCCTCCACGTTCCACTACAACAACAACAAAGTTAAATCTGCCACTCCACATACTCTCACTTTATGATGGACCGAAAAGGCGACCAGGGGGTGAATGGAAGCTTTAAAATTCTTCTTCGGAAAACAGACTTCGAACACACCCTTCAGAGTGTCTGGTTCAGAGGTATTGATTACCCTTCGAACTCAAGATTCACACAGAGAAAACATTCGAAGTTCAGAAGACTTTGCTCACACCTGGACACCCAAAACAATCAAAGCAGGGCTTCGTAAGAGTAGGCTCCGCACATGATGGTGCTTGGAGTCAGACTCCGCACAACAACTCTTCGCTTCAGTTCCAATGCTTCGCACTAGTAACCGACACTAGGCTCTGCAAATGGAACTGACTCCGAATGAGCATAGCAAAAATGGCACAGTGAAAATTGTAGTGATTCATATGGAGAGCAATACTTCGTTAGTGAAATCTTGGGGGTAAACCTCCGTACACATAGAACGAAGCTACTCCAAAAACTCTCAAAAAATGTCTTCACATGCAAGAAACCAGTACAACCTTCGTTAGCAAAACACATGGGAAAACTCTGGGTTGCACAGAACAAAGTGTACTACTAAAACTCAACACCAGCAAAGCGAAGAACACAGATACAACTTCATTCAGAAATGAATCTGAGATAGAATAGAAAATTCATTGAATAAACAGGGAACACAAAAAGCTCACAAATCTGAGTACAAGTTTGTGGTGGCTGGACCTAGGATACAACGAGTACAAACAGTTCTAAGCCTAGGTAACAATGTTTCCCTGGACCTCAGCCCGCCTCTCTTTTTATAGGACAACTCAGACATGCGAAGTGACTATAGTATCCCTAGGGTTTACAAGTTTTCTACCACAGGCAATCACAGGGGTACAATAGGTAGTCCTAATTTATTGGAAGCTCCTTTTGTGTTAGATTTGTAGACTGGAATCTTCAGAGCCCCCTTCACACTGTGAAGTGCCGAGTGACTTCGCTAGTAAGCTTCGAACCCGAAGGTTCTTTGCTACTTCTGAAGTTTGTCTTGATACAGAGTGACGATTTTGAGCTAAAGCAGTCAAATCCCTTTGCGCCTTCGCATCACCACCTCCAGAGTGGACCACCATCGCTTCACATATTCACTTAGCTCGAACGCCACTCGTCCATGTACCGGAGCCATGCATGGCCGAAGCACATCAAGACATCCTGACTCTGAAGCCCCACCTTCGAACTACCTCCCTCCAGAGGGTTTCGTTCACCACCTTTCAAAGTTCCTCCTTCGTCCAAGGCCTCCGCATGAATCATATCCACAAGCACACCTTTGTAATGTCTCTACTCGGAGAACATTCGTGAAGTGTCTTTTCCGCACCATGCCTTCGATGCACCTTGACTTCTAGGACCTTCGTTAGGTGTCCTTCCAAGTGCCTCCGTCCAGAGCACACTTGATAGCATTGCCTCACACCTAAGGACTTTGTCCACCAAACTTCGAAGTGCCTTCTTCCAGAGCACCCTTTGAAGTGCCTCGCCTCCGAGGACTTTGCCTCGAAGTATCTTCATATGGAGTCCCCCTCCGCACTTTCTGCCTTTGACTGGCGCACCTTGACCCGAGGACCAACCTTGAGTTCACACAACTTCCGTGACCCTCTAGCACCAAGCTCCCAACTTGCCCAGTATCAAACTCCCCGCTTGACTTGAGTCACATGTTGTGTAGACCGTCCCGTCTTCTCCAAAGTCACCTTCACAACATCGGCAAGCAACCAAGTGTTTTCGATACCCCAAAGGCCTCTATGGGTAAAACACCCTTTGGTGCACACTCTGGTGCACCACCAAAGTACCGAACCCTACAATAAAACCCTCTGACATGTATTCTACTGCTAGCGTGCTTTTTGATACACACTAAAACACATGTGGCCTAGGAGATTTTCTTAACTCCAGTGTAGGTCCTACATCTTAGAAAATGGTTCAGGACGTGCCAATAAGTTTGACCCTACAACTGATAAGGAATCGAAAAATATAGAAGTTAGTATCATAGCCGATCGGCTTGCAAGCCGATGACTATGGCGAAAAAGATAAAGTCGTGAAGCATCGTGCAATCGGCCAGACGAGCGATAGCCCGGATTAACCCAATCGAACAACCATGTCTTCGACCGATGGATAAAAATAGGACGTACGTATAGGCCGATAAGCACTCTTCGATGGTGAACATGATATGGAGATAAATTTAAGATAACCTTTCAGCTTGTACTCTGATAGAAATAAATAAAGCATGCCAGATAACATATCTATATTATGGAAATCATCACAATAACTAGAACAGACCTAACCGAGACAATAGCTAGTCACGATGATCTGAACAATATATCAACGAGTCGGGCAAACTTTATTTAGATGAACAGTATACGACATTAAAAAGATACAACAACAAGAGATGTTGTACTTAACCGATGAAGCCTCAAGCTATCAAACCCAGATCACCTCAATCTAAGAGATCAAACCCAACTGATGCAGCATTAGACCTAGCCAAATACACTGAGAACAACCGGCGATCGTGTTGTTTCACTGTTCTCCTCAAGAGATCTTACCGAACTGATGCAGCCATGAGGATACTAACCTAGTTGGCACATAAGCCGGGGGTGGCGGGACTCACCTCTTCGCCGGAGATCAAACTGGTGCAACCCAACTTCGAGAGCCCGAGTCCCGGTAGATAACCTTTGGGCATAAGGGTGGCGATGCGCCGATTGTAGATTGAATGAGAGTTAAACTAAACCTAACCTAAGGGATATATGTTTATAGTCCGTAGACTTGTCGTCCAAGTAACCTATCAGCTGATTTCGAATGAATTTGTAACCTCCTAGCACACTTATCTCCATCGGCCTCCTTTCGATCATGCAGTTGTTGCGGATGGACTTCTTTGACTTTCTTTGACCAGATCTTCCTTGACCTTCTGTTGACCGCGTGTCTTCCTTTGTGGGCCTTGGGCTTTACCAATTCTTGGTGTCAACATATGCACCGCCAAGTCTTTTCACGCGGTCGTCTCACATTCATTATAGCTAGCTAAAAACTCTTCGCCTTTTCTTCTTGCGATTGGTCCGATGGTGGTAGCCGAAGAATCACCCTGGTCAATAAATACTCATCTTTCATATTCTCCCTTTCACGCTTTCTACTCACCAATACTCTGGCTTTCAATCATCATCATTAGTTTCTGCTACCTCCTGATCACCACCATCTCGTCGCTTGCTTTCTTAATTACATCAGATCGAGAGAATAGTAAAATGGCTGACTTGAACATGATCCCACTGGTATGTCTTTACTCTTCATACATTTGATCCTCCTTTCTTCTTTCCGTGGTCTTCATCCCTTTTCGGAGCCATTTTTCCCACATGTAGGCTCTTCAGAACCAGGTCTTCATACCGATCACCACTCACTCGTATAGCTTCTTCTTGGGCTCCCTAGGTGACTCTGACCCGATCGACTTCGTGAATGCTGACACCTGCCGAATCCCCTTCAAGTGTTCCCCCATGCGTCCTTATGACTGGGACCTTGTCTTCACGCCCTTCCCTTCCTCTATTCCTGGCTAGCGTGACTGGTACCTTAGGGTATTGGCCACTTACCGTACCTTTTGGGACGAGTTCATTATCGATCACTCTATCGGTCTCTCCCTTGTCGCGCCATTCTAGAATGAACCGATGTTGGCCGCATCGTGTTACTTCTGGTCGGACGCCCTCAACGCCTTCCTTTTTAGCCATGGACCGATGAGCCCCTCCATGCTCGACGTCTACTTTTTAACTTGCCTTGACATTAGCTCACCGGTCCTCCCCTTCTCTCTTCGTTTCTAGCCGTCCTACAACCTGGGTGCCGACTCGACCGATAACTAGAGCCGATACATCAGGCGGCACAATAAGAAAATCAGTCCGGTTAGCACCCGTGAACACATCGCCTTCCTCACCTTCTGGCTAGAGGAGTTTGTTTTCTGTGTGTTGGCCCTAGCCCCAAATCTACAGTTTCAATACTTGGCCGAACGACTTTCCGCCCACGAGCGGATCCCTTTGTGTTGTTACCTTCTCGGGGCCACCTACCGTCTCCTCCACCTCATGTCAGTCAATTTATCGACTGACAACTTCATCGGCCGATGCTGGGGTTCATGGTGGCTTCTCTAACTTTGGCTGAATATATATACCATTGAGGCCATCGAAGAGGCCCCTTTTTCCCAGTCGCTCTTCCCCAACAATTTTCTGGAGTCGGCGCCTGCCACTTTCCGTTGGTGTCGCTCCTTGGCGAAGCGACCTCATTTTGTCCTTCCGTCCCCATCTCCTTCACGGCTTTGGCCGCATCCTTCAAACTCTTCTACCTCGAGTTCCCCAGTCAGTTTTCTTGGTTTCCTTTTGGTTTCCATTCGGAGTACGCACTCCCTGACCAACTGGTTTTCCCCAATGTATCTCGAGATGCAGAGTCTTTCTGCATCTTCTTCGTCGCCTCCTTTCCCTTCTTGCTCCTGGTCAACTTCACTGATGATTGTTCCCGGTGGTGATCATATGAGTTCTACCACTTGTCGGTGTTCTCGAGGCAGTTGGGCTTCGGCCATCTTCCTCCTTGCCTCTTCTTCATCGGACGGATCCAAGCCCGTGGAAAGGTGATGAGTGCACTGGAGTGGGATCACATCTCCCACATAGCCAATGGGCTGCCCTTCATCACTTGGAGGACCTGTCAGGCGACATTTTCTGGCTTCCGCGAGTGGTGGGGTGAGGTGAAGCTCCACGTCTTCAACCGATCCTCATCGGCCTATCGAGAGCGTCTTCATCCGACTAGCGCCGAGGAGGATCCTAGCGTGAGTACCTCGACCTCATTTTTCTTTTGCTGCTCTTGTTTTTCTCATCTGGTCAGGCTTTGCATTTCCGTTTTGCAGGACGTTGATGAGGAAGCCCCTTTGTCACGCCCCGATTTAATAAATCAGGACTTTATTGAAATTCCATAGAAAATCAATAAAACAAGACGTTCATCAAGCGACCACGTACAATACGGACAATCATTCACGGCTCGTAGACCGCATTAATACAAAAGTGAATGAAAGTGAAGAGAAACTAATAAAATCAAGGGTCCTAGATGAACGCCTCCTTCCAGTCTCGCCTTGACTGGGTCGCTACTCCAGACCTTCATCCTCCTTGTAGTAGACGGGCTCTGATGTTGTAAGTCAACGGGGTGAGTACAGATGTACTCAGCAAGCCACCGAATGCAAGTATAATGCAAGATAATAACAAGGGAGATAGTGGCTAGTTTTGCGGAAGCAGCATATTTTTAAAGCATTTAATGTGAGCAATTTATTAGTACGGAAAAGTAAACATGTGAATGCATCATCATCTTCTAACTCGAGGAGTACGTTTTACCTCCTCGCACAACAGTCCTTACATGCCATGAGTAACTCATCCATTCAAACAATTTGTAAACTAACTGCGAGTAGTCACACAACCCGCCCTTGACCGTGGGCTCGGCTTTTCGAAAAGATTTAATTACTCTGATCAGAGATGTACCACTGTACCCACAAGGCACGCACTCATCACTTACACCAAAGTGTAACGAGATGACCCATTTCACGGGAACTCGTGCCAAAACCTTCCATATGGTCTCCCCCGACTCAGCAGCACCCTCTTATAGGTTTCGTACCATGTCTCGCCATGTCGAGTTTCCACAATACCCCCCCTTGAGCCATCGTCGGTACAAAGCGCCCTGAGGGCTAGCCCCTTGTACCCCTCCACTATGGTGCATAGAGCCGGAGTGTTCCACACTTCCAGTTAGGACTTACCCATTAGACTTGTGGTTGGTACGGAAGTGCTTTGCAACAGATCCCGCAGACCGGTCCTTATAGTGCCCCGGGTGCGACCAACCAGTTTCCGAGCTTGCACCCGGAACCCACCATACTTATAACATACCTAACTCCAACAGAGTCCAGAGACAAGAATAACAGGGTATTTCATATACCAGAATCCATCTAATCTACGACTCATTCTTTTTATCCTATAGCAGTTGTGCCGGTACATTGGGCACTAGCTAATATAATATTTGTAGAGTGACAAGGAGTTGAGGCTCAATAAGCATGGCTTGGGTTTGCACACAAGGACGGGGATCTAATAAATATAAGTGTAGGGCTTGATCTTTGACTAATGCAATATTAACCTATGAGTTATAGCGATAATTTATTAAATCATGGGCTCAATAATGATCAACTGTGTCCACAAGGTGGTCGATGACTTGCCTTGATCAGCAAAGGGGTGAAGGAGGAACCTCGGGATAGAACTCCGGATCTTCGACGACGTTGTAGTCTTCTCGATACGGAAATGTAAATAAAACATTCAATAAACAATCCAAAATAAACAACCATACTAACATACATGTTTATGTTGGATTAAGTAAAGGAGATAGAGTTTTAACTTTTAGGGTTTTGTTACTTAAACATTTAAGATTAATTTTTAATGAGATTCCTTAATTTTTATAGCTTGATATAATTATTCCTCCTAAGGGGGTTTTACTTCTCCCTTTTTAAAGTTGAAGTAAAAAGTTATAAAATGACCTTAATGTTTTTATGGCATTAATATAGTGACCTCAGGTTATTTAGATCTTCTGAAGTTTGTTATATAAGTTTTAGGATAGTTTCATAAAGGGTTGACTTCTTCTTAATTGCCTTAATTAAATGTCCTAAAAGGGCCTTTGCAATATCATTTAGTGGAATAAAGTGGACAAGATGAATATTCTAGTTTTATTAAAAATAGTGAACTCCAGTGGTTAGGTTTTCTGAAGTTATTATATGAGTTGTCATGACATTTTTATAAAGTGTTTAACTTCTATTATATAATTACTTAATTTATCCTACAAGGGCTTTTGCAACATTAGTTAATAGATTAAAGTGAGCATAGTGAACATGTTTATTTTTTTGTTGCATTAAAACAGTAGAACAAAGTCATTAAGTCCTCTGAATTTATTATATAGTTTTTCATAATATTTTTGTAGGGTGTTGTATTTCCATTATATGAATTAATCATTTATTTTAAAGGGTCTTGGAAATGTTATTCAATAAAATGAAATGGGCAATGTTAATCATTATATTTTTATTGGCTTATAAACAGTGTAAGGGAGTCATTGTGTCCCCAGAAATTAATATATATATTTTTAAGGGTTTTTCTGGATTATTTAAATGTAATATGATTTAAATCCTAAAGGGGACTTAGAAATGTAATTTAATAAAATGTCATGGACAAAATGGTTATTCCATTTTTATTGTATTAACAACAGTGAAATGGGGCCATTATATCTTCTGATATTATTTTATAAATTGTGAAGGGTTTATCTGAATTCTTTTATTGAAATATTAATTAATTCCTAAAGGGGATTTTTCTTTATTATTTAATAAGATTATTGTGTGCCAAATAAACATATTGTTTTTATTGCATAAAAGTGTAGAGAATGAAAATACAAATTTTCCAGAATCAAAATGGTGAATTTTGGAGTTAAATTGAGCAAGATATGAATTTTTAAAGTTTAAAGTATTTTTCTGAATTTTATTTAAACCAGAAATCAGTCTCTGGTCCACGGTGAGCCAGGCCCACGGTGGACCAGCGACTGCGCGCGTGAGCCGGAGCGATCAGAACCGCAGGATCAAGATCCAACGGCCAGGACGCGTGCGGGGCGATTAAGTGACAATCGACGGCTGAGGGAGCCCGATACCCCTTTGACTGAGTGGACGGCCCAGATTAAACCCGGGGGGTTTTAATCCTAGCCGTCCATCTCAGATCGGAGGGTTCGGTGCCCGTCCGGCACGCGCGCGGCACAGGGGAGACCGAGACCTTCGTCTCCGACTCCGGCCGAGCGGCGGTGAGCGATCCCCGGCGGCGGAGAGGGCTTCCGGCAGAGCTAGGGCCAAAAATGGAATCAGAATAGCAAGGGGGCTTCAGGCGTACCAGCGGCGACGATGTCGAGGCAGTGGCGACGATCGGCGGTGAGGAGGTGGCGGCGGAGGCTTTCGGCTTGACGGCGACAAGGCGATCTGGCGGCGATCCGGCCCAACGGAGGTGGGGCCGAGGGAGGGTGTGTGACGGTGGTCACGACGGTGGGCTTGGCGAGGGCGGCGGCGGCCCGGAGCGCCGGTGATGGGCTGCCGGAGCCGGAGCAGGGAAAAAAACCAAAAAGATGGAAGTGGCGGCTCGGGATTGTGATCGCTAGGGTTCTGGTGGTGTGGCGAAGTGCGGTGGACTGGGGGGGGTTAAATAGGGGTCGCCGGCGTCGATTAGGTAAGGGAAAATAAGGAAACCCGAAGGTTTCCAAGTCTTGCTCCGGCAAGCTTTCCATACATGCCCCTCCGGCGATTTCTTGCGCGATTGCGTCGGGTGACAGAGGGGAAAGGATCCCCGGGTTATGGCAAGTATGATGGCGCGGCTAATTTGGTGATGAGTGGCCGGCGTCGGCGGATTCGGAACCTAGGGTTCGGCCGGTGAACAGTGCGGGATTGGGGGAAATCCATCGAAGAGGATGGATCCGACAAGTGGGGCCGGGTGGTCAGTGAAGGAGTGCGAGCCGACACGCGGGCCAGGCTTGGCAGCGGCAGAGGGAGCGCGGCAGAGGCTGGCGTGTGGGGTCGGCCGAGCGTGCGGGAGAGGGAAGAGGGAGGGCGCGCGCCGACAGGTGGGTCCCGCCTGTCGGTGGGCGCGGCTGGAATGGGCTGGGCCGAAAGGCTTTCGGAGGGGAAACGGGGGTTGCGGCCCATTAAGATTTTCAATTCATTTTTCAATTAAAATAATTCCAGAATATCAATTATTTGATTAAGGCTTGAAGCACTGTTGCTAAAATTTTGTAAAAATTCTCAAAAATATTTCTTGGCTTCTAGTTTATCCCATAAAATTTCCATGTCCAAATTTTGAATATTGGTCTCTGTTTGGCTTCAATAGGGCTCTTTTAGGGTTTTTATTAATAATAAAATTCAGAAATTCTTTTATTTATTATATTTCTTTATTTTATTCCCTTTTAATTTTGGGGCTGTTACACCCTTCCATGAGCCTAAGCGACTGGCTGATACGATACGGACCAGTATCAGCCACTACGAAACTTTGCACCTGTGCCCCCACTCCTACATCATGGGTGAACGGGAGGCGGTCGTAGTCGGTCCGCGCTTTGGTGAAGGGTGCTCCATAGAGGTGGAGTGGCCGAGGGCCCTTCGTACGTCGATCGGGGGCTTGTAACATACTTCTTTGTAATCAAACATCATGAATATATATTAGCTTTTCTTTATATCTTGCGTGGTTGCTTGCTGAGTTTCCTGCATTGCCTCCTCTTCGTTCTTAACGATTTTGTATAAGGGCGATGCCTTCGCATCAGCCATCTCAAGGCGATGCCATAGGCATCAACTGTATGGTGTGTCCAACGGGTATGAGTACAAAAATTACTCAACAAGTGTGGCGCCCCGATTTCACGAAATCGGAACATTATTGAATTTCATAAGAAAAACAATAATACAAGAGGTTCATCATGCGACAATCGTACATACGACAAGTATTCATGGTACGCAGACCATAATTATTACATCAGAGTTTTAATAAAAACAGTAATAGAGATAATTAAAATGCATGACGAACGCCTTCTTCAAGATTTAAGACTCTGATCAGAGATGTACTACTGTACCCACAAGGCACGCACTCATCCCAAACACCGAAGTGTAACGAGATGACCCATACCATGGGAATTCGTGCCAAAACATCAGCATGAAATGATCCCAGTGATAACCACCCGCTCTAGGTTTCGCCGGCGCGCCGGGCCACATCCCGGCTAACGTCGCACACCCTTTTGCGCCACGTCGGTACAAGCCACCCACAGGTGCTGCTTGACCCATCTCCAAGTGGTGGCCTCGGTTTGGAACACTCGGGTCCACGGTGAGCCAGGCTCATGGTGAACCCGCGCACTGTGCGTGTGCGCCGGATTGTGATCCACCGTTGGATCGCGATCGAGCGGTCACGGGAGAGGCGGGGGAGTTAAGTTGTCGCGGATGGCCAAGATTAAAACGTTGAACCGGTACGCGATGGACGATCCAGATTTAATGCGGGTTTTTAAAACTAACGGACGCACGAGATTAAAACGTACCGCTTCGATCAGATCCGACGGTGTGGATTAAATCACGCACGTGGTGAGGCCGGCGTCATTCGATCGCGATCGCACGGCCAGGATCGAATCCGACACGGCACGGGTACTCGACCCGTGCTGGTCGTCTTCTCCGGCGACGGCGAGTGGGCCAGAGGCCACGGCGAGCGACGGCGGTCGTATCTAAGGTCTAAAATGGAAAGAGGAAACTACGAGGATTACGAGGGTACCTCTGCGGTGGTCCGGGGACGACGGGGCGTGGCCGGCGACGAGGGTAGACGGCGAGGTGGTTTCAGGTCCTTGTTGGCGACGACGATCCAGTGAGGTTCGGCGTCAACGAAGGGGTGGCCGAGGTTGGTGACGTCCTTGTGGTGACGATGGTGTGGTTGGCTAGGGCGGAGGCGGTTGCCGACGACGGTGAGTGGCGACCGGAGTGGGGGCGGTGGTGTGGCGCTTAAACGAGCGTCTCGGGCGTTTGATTCGGTTCTGGACTGCGAGAGCGTGGGGGTCGAACGCGGCAGAGGCCGGGGGTTAAATAGGGGCTTCGGAGGGGCTCACATGCAAGGAAAGTCGAAGGAGGGCCTTAACTCACCGGCGAGGGCTCGTCCATGCACGGCGCTGCATTCCTAGGGGCTAAAACGCATCAATTAAAGCGATTAAACGACCGGCGGACCTCGGGGTGCATTAATCCGACGCAGATTGAATGAGGGAGGGGCCAACGAGGCGGATCCGAGGCGGGGGTCATCGGCCGGCGTGATTTGGGAGCGGTGGCGCAAGGTGGATGAAGGGTCCGACAGGTGGGCCAAGGTAGTTAGCGGGCGCGACTGGGCAAGGTGGCGGCTGACGGGTGGGGTCGGGCTCGGCCGAGGGAGTGAGTCGGTTGGCGCCGACAGGTGGGGCCAGGCAGTCGGGCGCGCGCGCGAGGGGAGAGGGACTCGCTGACAAGCGGGGCCAGGGTGTCAGTCCGAGGCGCGCTGGGGTAATGGGCTGGGCCGGCCGGGAGAGAGAGAAAGGGAGGGAGAGGGCCCGCTACTGTTTAAAGGATTTTCTGAATAAAAATAATTACAGAAATTGATTTAAATTATTTGGACTACTTCCAGGGTTGATAAAAATTTGTAAAAATTCTCAAAAATATAGCTTGGCCTTGGAATCATATACAAAATTTTCTAGCCCCTGGTTTGGTCATTTCATGTATGTTCTAGTTCAAAAAGGCTAAGGAGGGCATTAAAGGTATTTCCAAAACAAATAATTCCCGGAAAATATATTAAATGATATTTTTATTTCTTTGATATTTTTTGGGTGTTACAAACCTATCCCCCTTACACAGAATCTCGTCCTCGAGATTGGAACGCTACTCGAATAGCTCGGGGTATTGGGCTTTCAACTCGTCTTCTTTTTCCCATGTGGCTTCTTCGGCGGGGTGGTTGTCCCACTGAACCTTGCAGAAGCGAACCACACGGCTCCTGATTACTCTTTCCTTAGTTTCCAAGATCTTGACGGGTTTCTTGATGTAGGTCAAATCCTCTTGGACATTGAGTTGTTAGAGATCGGCTTGCTCGGCGGGTACACGAAGACACTTCTTCAGCTGAGAGACGTGGAACACATCGTGAACTCCTGCCAAGGATGGAGGCAGTTCTAGTTGATATGCCACTTCTCCTTGCCGTCGGAGGATCTGAAAGGGTCCGACATAGCGGGGTGCTAGCTTGCCTTTCATGTTGAACCTTTGATTGCCACGGAGGGGAGTGACTCGGAGATAGACATAATCACCCTCCTCAAAGGATAGGTCTCTCTGTCGGTTATCAGCATAGCTCTTCATTCGGGACTGGGCTATCTTCAATCTATCCCTTATGATCTTGACCTTCTCTTCAGCTTCTCTTAGAAAATCCGGTCTGATCCCAGAGCAACGACATTCTGCATTTACGCCCGTAAAGTGCTTCGAACGGGGACATTTGCAGGCTGGCTTGATAGCTGTTGTTGTAGGAGAACTCCGCATAGGGCAAGTTCTTGTCCCACATTCCGCCAAAGTCTAGAGCGCAAGCTCTAAGCATATCCTCCAATATCTGGTTAACCCTTTCGGTTTGACCATCGGTCTGTGGATGATAGGCGGTGCTAAAGTTCAGCCGGGTGCCGAGTTCCTCTTGAAGGTTCTTCCAAAACTTAGAGGTGAACTAACTCCCGCGGTCAGATACGATCTTCTTAGGAACTCCGTGGAGGCACACGATCCGGGCCAATTACAACTCGACCAACTTGGCGACGGTGTAAGTCGTCTTGATGGGGATGAAGTGAGCCACCTTGGTGAGTCGGTCGACGATCACCCAGATAGAATCATGACCGGCTTGGGTCCTGGGTAGTCCCATGATGAAGTCCATTCCTATCTCTTTCCACTTCCATTCGGGGACCTTGAGGGGTTGGAGAAGTCCAGCAGGTCTTTGATGCTCTGCCTTGACTCATCGGCACGTGTCGTACGTGGCCACATACTCAGCTATTTCCCTCTTCATGCTAACCCACCAATATTTCTCCTTTAGGTCTTGATACATATTTGTACTCCCGGGATGTATGGAGTACAGAGTATCGTGGGCTTCTTGGAGAATGAGGGTCTTCAATTCCGGCTTGTCGGGTACGCATATCCGGTTTTCGAACCAGATGGTACCGTGCTCGTCCTCGGAGAATCCGAGGGCTTTACCCTTCCACATGTTCTGTTGGATCTCCAATATATCCGGGTCTTCCTTCTGCTTTTCTCGGATCTGGTCTATTAAGACAGGCCTAGACTCCAAGGCAGCGAGGCACGCTCGGGTGGTGATCCCTAAATTTAGCCTTTCCATCTCCTTGTAAAGCAAAGGGGCTTGGTCCTGTATCATGATGGCAGTGCAGTACCCTTTTCGACTAAGGGCGTATGCCACCACGTTTGCCTTGCCTGGATGATAATGGATGCCCAAGTCGCAATCCTTGATCAATTCCAACCATCTCCTTTGCCTGAGGTTCAGGTCCGGTTGGGTGAATATATACTTGAGGCTCTTGTGGTCGGTGAAGATCTCACACTGATTTCCCACAAGGTAGTGTCTCCATATCTTCAAGGCATGAACCACGGCTGCTAACTCCAGGTCGTGGGTTGGGTAATTCAGCTCATGCGGTCTCAGCTGTCGGGAGGCGTAGGATATCACCTTCCCATCTTGCATTAAGACACATCCCAATCCTTTACGAGAGGCATCATAGTAGACGTGGAAGTCTTTCCAGATGTCCGGTAGAGTCAGGATAGGAGCTAACACGAGCTTCTTCTTGAGGGTTTGGAAGCTTTCTTCACAATCAGGGGTCCATGCAAATTTTACTTCCTTCTGTAGCAGTCTGGTCATAGGCTTGGCGATCTTCGAAAAATTTTCGATGAACCGGCGGTAGTATCCGGCCAATCCGAGAAAACTCCGGATCTCGGTCACGCTCGTGGGCTGCAACCAGTTGGTTACGGCTTCCACGGTGGTTGGGTCCACAGCTATTCCTCCGGCAGATATGACGTGGCCGAGGAACTTCACCTCAGACGACCAAAACTCACACTTGCTGTATTTGGCGTACAGTTGTTGTTCCCTTAGCTTTCCGAGGGTCAGGCGGAGGTGGGTTTCATGTTCTTCCTTGGTCTTGGAGTATACGAGGTTATCTTCGATGAATACCACGATGAACTTATCCAAGAACTCCATGAATACATTGTTCATCATGTTCATGAAAAAGGTCGGGGCATTCGTGAGTCCGAACGACATCACAGTATACTCGTAGAGTCCATAGCGGGAGGTGAAGGCAGTCTTGGGGATGTCTTCTTCTCTGATCCTCAATTGGTGATAACCTGACCTGAGGTCAATCTTGGAGAACATTGAGGATCCTTTCAGTTGATCGAACAGGTCGTCGATCCGAGGCAATGGGTACTTGTTCTTGATGGTTACGTCGTTTAGGGCTCTATAGTCCACGCACATCCTTTTACTCTTGTCCTTTTTCATGGCAAAGATGACCGGTGCACCCGAGGGTGAGGTACTCGGTCGGATGTACCCTTTTTGCTCCAGGTATTCAATATTGCTCTTGACTTTGGCTAGTTTGTTGGCGGCCATCCGGTATGGGCGCTTGGAGATTGGAGTGGTCCCGGGGACAAGTTCGATTCTGAATTCGATGTCCCGCTTGGGAGGCATTCCAGGTAGGTCCTCTGAGAAGACGTCCATGAACTCCTTGACTATGGGCACTTCCTCAAGGGCTAGCGAGTGAAGAGACGCTTCAAGCGGTTTGCGGCTGGTCATCCAAAAAGTGACGGATTCGCCTTCGGGGTTGGTCACTGTCACAGACTTGTTGGTGCAGTCGATTACTCCCTTGTGCTTCATCAACCAATCCATCCCTAGGATGAGGTCGAGTCTGATGCACTTAATGAGGACTGGCTCGGCCCGGAACAATACTCCTTGGATCTCTATCTTACCCTTAGGACTGTATAAGTGGGCTAAGGTTTTATTGCCTGGGGTGGCAATCATCATGGGGACTGATAGAGGGAGTACTTCCAAGTTGTGTGTTTTCACAAAATCTTCCGAAATGAAGGAGTGTGTTGCTCCAGAGTCAAATAATATTATAGCCGGTATGGAGTTTGCGGTAAACGTACCGAGCATGACTTCGGGAGCCTCCTGAGCTTCCTCCGTGCTCATGTGATTGACGCGGGCACGAACCGCCTGGTTGGGTGCCGCGCCTTGGGGCTGCTTGGGGTGAGGACACTGGTGCGAATAGTGCCCTTCCTTCCGGTAGTTGAAGCAGATGACCGGCCTCCCTTGGCGATCCTTCAAGACCGGGGCCTTGGCGGTAGGCGTCGGCTGAGCGGCCGGAGCTGGTGGAGTGGGCGAGGATGCCCGGCGTTGGATCCACCGGCGGCATGGGGTGGCCTGAAGGCGGGCCGAGGATGGTAGGCGGGTGTTGGTGACGGAGGGACGAAGCGGGGCCTCTGGGAATTCGCCTGTTGATGCTTGAAGGCGATCATCTTCCTCTTCTTGAGGTCCAACTTGTTTTGCTCAGTCTCTTGGATGAGCGCTTTATTCACCAACCGTTGAAAGTCGGCGTAGTCGGTGGCGACGAGCTGGATGGACAGCTCATCCTTAAGTCCCCGGAGGAACTTGGCCTGGCGGAGGGCGTCGGTCCACACCTCTTCTGGCACATAGTGTGCCAGTCGGATGAATTCATGGAGATACTCCATGACGGTCCGGTTGCCCTGCTACAGGTCGCGGAACTCCTGCTGCTTCACCGCGATAACTCCGGCGGGGACGTGGGTGGCGCGAAAGGTGATAGTGAACTCTGCCCATGTCACCACGTGGTCCTCTAGCTGGGACTCACGGTAGTTGTCCCACCACTCCGCGGCGGGACCCTGGAGCTGGTGAGTGGCGAAGGTGTCACGCCCCGATTTATACAAAATCGAGACATTATTGAATTTCCATAGAAAAACAATAATACAAGAGGTTCATCATGCGACAACGTACATACGGTAAAATTCATGGTGCGCAGACCATATTTATTACAACATTGTTTTAATAAAACAGTAGAGTAAAATAATTAGAAAACGGCATGACGAACTTCTTCTTCAGGATTTTTCTTCTTGACTGGGTCGCTACTCCAGACCGTCTTCAAGGTATGCATCCTCTGTGGGGTCCAACGGGTATGAGTACAAAAAGTACTCAACAAGCCACCGCAAATGCAAATAATAATGCAGGATAATAAACAAGGAAGGATAATGGCTAACAATGCGGAATAAAGCAGTTGCAGTTATGACATTTAGTGTAATCATATTTTAATCATGCGGAAGGTAAACATGAGCATCATCAACATCAACTAACTCGAGGAGTACGTTTTACCTCCTCGCACAACGGTCCTTACATGACAAACAACATGCACATCCATATTCAAGTAAACTAACTGGGGGATGTCACGCAACCCGCCCTTGACCGTGGGCTCGGCTTTTCGAAAAGGTTTAAGACTCTGATCAGAGATGTACTACTGTACCCACAAGGCACGCACTCATCTCAACGAGATGACCCATTTCACGGGAACTCGTGCCAAAACCTCAATATGAGATGTTCCAAGCGATAACCACCCGCTCTAGGTTTCGCCGGCGCGCCGGGCCGCATCCCGGCTAACGTCGCACCCCCTTTTGCGCCACATTGGTACAAGTCACCCGCAGGTGCAACTTGACCCATCTCCAAGTGGTGGCCTCGGTTTGGAACAACCCATACCTTAGTTAGGACTTACCCACTAGACTTGTGGTTAGTACGTAAGTGTATTGCAACGGATCCCTCAGACCGGTCCTTATAGTGCCCCGGGTGCGACTGACCAATGCCCTAGCTTGCACCCGGAACCCACCATGCATACACTCACAACCATGACTCATCACCAACAGAATTTCCAAAGATAAGAAGTAACGGGATCATATAACAGAACCATTTCACTACGACTCATTTTTATCCTATAGCGGCCGTGCCAATACATTGGACACTAGCTAATATCATTGATCATATGGTGACAAGGAGGTTAGGCGAGATAGCATGGCTTGGGTTGCACATCAAGGTCGGGGGATCCTAAATAAATATAATGTAAGGGTTCATTTGACTAATGCATATACATAACCTATGTGTTTTAGCGATAGTCAATTCAGACATGGGTTCAATATGCTCAAAAGAATTGTTTGGTGACTTGCCTTGTTCAGCAAAGGGAGAGGGAGGGACTTCGGGGAAGTACTCCGGCTCCTCGGCGACGTCGTAGTCTTTTTAATATAAAGTAAAATAAAAGAACATAACATCTAATCAAACAGTATAACATTACATTATAAACACATGAGTTAAAGTTAGTTTGATCATAAATAAAATAACTTCAATGGTTAAAGTTCTGAAATTTATTTCTCCATTAATTTAAAATGAATCTAAATGAATTATTGTCTTTCATGAAGGGTTTTTAAGTGTGTATAATACTACATTAAGTTTTCTAATCAATTTAATATAAATGATTCATAGAAAACTCAGTGGTTCTAGTGTTTAAACAGAAAGGAATAATTATATAAATTTTCTGAAGTTTAAATATTTAAATCCATATTTTAATCCTAAAGGCTTTTGAATAATTATTTGAATAAACATGAAAATGTCCAAATAAACCTACTGTTTTTATTGCCTAAACAGGTAGAGAATAATTTTATGAATTTTCTAAAATTGGAATGGCAATTTTTAGAGTCCAAATGCAATAGATATGAATTTTACAAGTTTAAAAGCATTTCTGGAATTTATTTTCACATTTTAAACCCCTCGGGTCCACGGTGAGTCAGGCCCACGGTGAACCCGCGCACTGTGCGCGTGCGCCGGCTCGATCTGGACCGTCGGATCCAGATCCGACGCGCGAGGGCGAGGCGGGACGCGTAAGTGGCTACGGACGGCCAGGATTAAAACGTTCGAAGGGGTACCACGTGGACGCACGGGATTAAACGCGGGTTTTAAAAACAGACGGACGCACGAGATCGCACCGTACCGCTTCACTCAGATCCGACGGCCAGGATTAAACCGAACAGATGATTTAACCCAAGCGTTGGATCTGGATCGCACGGCCAGGATTGAATCCGGCACAGTGCGTGTCGGGGGGGTAAAGTACCCCTTCTTCCCCGACTCCGGTGGTACGACGGCGAGCGATTCCGGCGAGGTCGAGGGCTATCTAGTCTAGCTAGGGCTAAAAACGGAAAGGGGGTACCGAGGGGAACAAAAGGGTACTGTTGCGGTGGTCCGGGGTCGACGGAGTGAGGCCGGCGACGAGCGGTGGCGGCGAAGGTTCTCGGTTCTGAGGCGGGGACGGCGATCCGGCGAGGTTCGTCGTCGACGAAGTGGTGGCCGAGGTCGGCGAGGTCCTGGCGGTCACGATGGTGGCGGAGGCACGGACGGGGACGGTCTGGTGCGACGGCGAGCGGCGGCCGGAGACGAACCAGAGGGAATGCGCTAACCGGCGAACCGTGGTTGTTCTGTTCGGTCTGAGTGCGAATGGGCGTGGGGTCGAACGCGGTGAAGGCCAGGGGTATAAATAGTGGTGCCGGCGGGGGACAGGGAGGGCGCCATCGGGGGAGGGCAGTGAGTTAACGCCGGCGAGCGGTTTCTCTGCATGCGGGCGACAGCGGGGGGGGAATTACGCGTGGGATTAAAGGGAAAACGGGCGACGTGATCCGGGGGTTTTAATGCTGGCGAATAATGAAGGGGAGGGGACCAGCGACGAGCGGATCCGAGGGAGTAAAGGTGGCCGGCGAAGTTTGGGGCGACGGCGCGAGGTAGAAGGCGAAGCTGACAGGTGGGGCCTACTGGCCAGCGGGCGCGAGCGAGTGGGGTGGCGACTGACGGGTGGGGCCACGATGTCGGGCGCGCGCGCGAGGGGAAGAATTCGGCGCCGACAGGTGGGACCGGGCTGTCAGCCAGAGGCGGGCGCGGTAACGGGCTGGGCCGGTCGGGAGAGAGAGAAGGGAGGGAGAGGAGCCCATTACTGTTCTAATACTTTTCTGAATAAAAATAACTCCAGAAAATAAATTAAAAGATTAGGGCTACTTCCAAGGCTGGTAAAAATTTATAAAAATTCTCAAAATTATATTTTGGTCCTAGGATCTTATACAAAAAGTTTCACCTCCTGATTTGGTCATCTACTCTATGTTGTAGTTCAAAAGGGTATAAAAGGAAATTAAAAGTAATTTCTGAAATAATAATCCCAAGAAATTGAATTTAATAATATATTTATTGTTTTGAAAATTTGGGGTGTTACAAACCTATCCCCCTTACAAGAATCTCGTCCTCGAGATTGGAACGCTACTCGAATAGCTCGGGGTATTGGGCTTTCAGCTCATCTTCTTTTTCCCAGGTGGCTTCTTCGGCGGGATGGTTGTTCCATTGGACCTTGCAGAAGCGGACGACGCGACTTCTGGTTACTCTTTCCTTGGTTTCCAAGATCTTGACGGGTCTCTCTATGTAGGTCAAGTCTTCTTGGACATTAAGCTGCTGAAGGTCGGCTTGCTCGGTGGGTACACGGAGGCACTTCTTCAGCTGAGAGACATGGAACACATCATGAACTCCTGCCAAGGATGGAGGCAGTTCAAGTTGATATGCCACTTCTCCTTGTCGATGGAGGATCTGGAAAGGTCCGACGTAGCGGGGTGCTAGTTTGCCTTTCATGTTGAACCTTTGAGTGCCACGG
Organism: Zizania palustris; assembly: GCA_019279435.1. Classification (NCBI taxonomy): domain Eukaryota; kingdom Viridiplantae; phylum Streptophyta; class Magnoliopsida; order Poales; family Poaceae; genus Zizania; species Zizania palustris. The sequence goes on along the minus strand of JAAALK010000080.1, from coordinate 596,623 downwards.
AGGGGAGTGACTCGGAGGTAGACATAATCGCCCTCCTCAAAGGCTAGATCTCTTCGGCGGTTGTCGGCATAGCTCTTTTGCCTAGATTGGGCGGCCTTCAATCGGTCTCTTATGATCTTAACTTTCTCTTCGGCTTCTCTCAATAAATCAGTCCCAAACAGTTGTGATTCTCCGGTTTGATCCCAGAGCAACGGCGTTCTACACTTACGCCCATAGAGTGCTTCGAACGGGGACATTTGCAGGCTGGCTTGATAGCTGTTGTTGTAGGAGAACTCTGCATAAGGTAAGTTCTTGTCCCACATTCCGCCAAAGTCTAGAGCACAAGCTCTAAGCATATCCTCCAATATCTGGTTGACCCTTTCGGTTTGACCGTCGGTCTGTGGATGATAGGCGGTGCTAAAGTTCAGCCGGGTGCCGAGTTCCTCTTGAAGGTTTTTCCAAAACTTGGAGGTAAACTGACTCCCGCGGTCAGATACAATCTTCTTGGGAACTCCGTGGAGGCACACGATCCGGGTCATATACAACTCAGCCAACTTGGCGACGGTGTAAGTTGTCTTGACCGGGACGAAGTGAGCTACCTTGGTGAGTCGATCAACGATCACCCAGATAGAATCATGACCAGCTTGGGTCCTGGGCAGTCCCGTGATGAAGTCCATTCCTATCTCTTCCCACTTCCATTCAGGGACTTTGAGGGGTTGAAGCAGTCCGGCAGGTCTCTGATGCTCTGCCTTGACTCGCTGGCATGTGTCGCACTTGGCCACATACTCAGCTATTTCTCTCTTCATGCTGACCCACCAATACTTTTCCTTCAGGTCTTGGTACATCTTTGTACTCCCGGGATGGATGGAGTACAGAGTATCGTGGGCTTCTTGAAGGATGAGAGTCTTCAACTCAGGTAGGTTGGGTACGCATACTCGATTTCCGAACCAAATGGTACCATGTTCGTCCTCGGAGAATCCGGGGGCTTTACCCTTCCTCATGTTTTGCTGGATCTCCAGGATGTCTGGGTCTTCCTTCTGCTTCTCTCGGATCTGGTCTATTAAGACAGGCCGAGACTCCAAGGCAGCGAGGTACTCTCGAGTGGTGATCCCTAGGTTTAGCCTTTCCATCTCTTTATAAAGTAGAGGAGCCTGGTCTTGAATCATGATGGCATTGCAGTACCCTTTTCGACTAAGAGCGTCTGCCACCACGTTTGCTTTGCCCGGATGATAATGGATGCCCAAGTCGTAATCCTTGATCAGTTCCAACCATCTCCTTTGCCTGAGGTTCAGATCTGGTTGGGTGAATATATACTTGAGGCTCTTGTGGTCGGTGAAGACCTCACACCGATTTCCCACAAGGTAATGTCTCCATATCTTCAAGGCATGAACCACGGCTGCTAGTTCCAGGTCGTGGGTTGGGTAGTTCAGCTCATGCGGTCTCAGTTGCCGGGAGGCGTAGGATATCACCTTCCCTTCTTGCATCAAGACGCATCCCAATCCTTGGCGAGAGGCATCGCAGTAGACGTGGAAGTCTTTCCGGATGTCTGGCAGAGTCAGAATGGGGGCTGACACAAGCTTTTTCTTGAGAGTCTGGAAGCTCTCTTCGCAGTCGGGGGTCCAGTCAAACTTCACCTCTTTCTGCAGAAGTCTGGTCATAGGCTTGGCGATCTTGGAAAAATTCTCGATGAACCGGCGGTAGTATCCGGCCAATCCGAGAAAACTCCGGATCTCGGTCACGGTCGTTGGCTGTAGCCAGTTGGTTACCGCTTCGACGGTGGTTGGGTCCACTGCTATTCCTCCGGCAGATATCACATGACCGAGGAACTTCACCTCAGACGACCAAAATTCGCACTTGCTGTATTTGGCGTATAGTTGCTGCTCCCTTAGCTTTCCGAGGGTCAGACGGAGGTGAGTCTCGTGTTCTTCCTTGGTCTTGGAGTAAACGAGGATATCGTCGATGAATACCACGATGAACTTGTCCAAGAACTCCATGAATACGTTGTTCATCATGTTCATGAAAAAGGCGGGGCATTCGTGAGTCCGAACGACATCACAGTGTACTCGTAGAGTCCATAGCGGGAGGTGAAAGCAGTCTTGGGTATATCTTCCTCCCTGATCCTTAACTGGTGATAACCTGACCTGAGGTCAATCTTGGAGAACACCGAGGATCCTTTTAGCTGATCGAACAGGTCGTCGATCCGAGGCAATGGGTATTTGTTCTTGATGGTTACGTCGTTCAAGGCTCTATAGTCCACGCACATCCTCTTGGTCTTGTCCTTCTTCATAGCAAATATAACCGGCGCACCCCAAGGTGAGGTACTCGGTCGGATGTAACCTTTCTGCTCTAGGTCTTCGATGTTGCTCTTGACTTCGGCTAGTTCGCTGGCGGTCCATGCGGTATGGGCGCTTGGAGATTGGAGTGGTCCCCGGGACAAGCTCGATTCTGAATTCGATGTCCCGCTTGGGAGGCATTCCGGGCAGATCTTCGGGGAAAACATCTGCAAACTCCTTGACTATTGGCACCTCTTCAAGAGCTATAGAGCGAAGGGATGCTCCGAGTGGTTTGCGACTGGTCATCCGGAAGGTGACGGTTACGCCTTCAGGACTGGTCACCGTGACGGACTTGTTGGCACAGTCGATCACTCCCTTGTGCTTCATCAACCAATCCATACCTAATATAAGGTCGAGTCCGGTGCATTGGATGAGGACAGGCTCGGCCCGAAACAGCACTCCTTGGATGTCAAGTTGAACCTTAGGGCTGTAGAAGCGAGCTGAGGTCCTATTGCCGGGGGTGGCAATCACCATGGGAATTGGTAGAGGGAGCATGTCCAGATTGTTTGTTTTTGCAAAATCTTCCGAGACGAAAGAGTGGGTTGCTCCAGAGTCAAATAATATGACGGCCGGTACGGAATTCATAGTAAACGTACCGAGTACGACTTCAGGAGCCTCCTGAGCTTCCTCCGCGCTGATGTGGTTGACGCGGGCGCGAACGGCCTGGTGGGGTGCTACGCCTTGGTTCTGCTTGGGGTGAGGACACTGGTGCGAGTAGTGCCCTTCCTTGCGGCAGTTGAAGCAGACAACCGGCCTTCCTTGACGATCCCTCAAGATCGGGGCTTTGGCGGCCGGTGCGGGCTGAGCGGCCGGAGCTGGTGGAGCGGGGCGAGGATGCCCGGCGTTGGATCCACCGGCTGCATGAGGTGGCCTGTAGGCGGGCCGAGGATGGTAGGCGGGTGCTGGTGGCGGAGGGACGAAGCGGGGCCTCTGAGTGTTCGCCTGCTGGTGCTTGAAGGCGATCATCTTCCTCTTTTTGAGGTCCAGCTTGTTCTGCTCAGTCTCTTGGATGAGCGCTTTATTGACCAGCCGCTGGAAGTCGGCGAAGTCGGCGGCGACGAGCTGGATGGACAGCTCATCCTTAAGTCCCCTGAGGAACTTGGCTTGGCGGAGGGCGTTCGGTGCGCACTTCCTCCGGTGCGTAGCGTGCGAGGCGGTTGAACTCATGGAGGTACTCCATGACAGTCCGGTTGCCTTGCTGCAGGTCGCGGAACTCCTGCTGCTTGACCGCGATGACACCGGCGGGGACGTGAGCGGCACGAAAGGCGATGGTGAACTCCGCCCAAGTCACCATGTGGCCCTCTGGCTGGGACGCGCGATAGTTGTCCCACCACTCGGCGGCGGGACCCTAGAGCTGATGAGTGGCGAAGGCCACTCGCTCACGGTCTGTGCAGGGGAGGAGGTCGAGCTTCTTCTCGATGGTGCGAAGCCAATCTCCGGCCTCCATCGGGTTGGTCGTGCTCGAGAAGATGGGCGGGCGCACGCGCAAGAACTCGGAGAGTTGCGGAGCGGCCGCGGGTGCTGGTGCGCGAGGGGCGGGCTCCCCGTTCTGCAGACGGTCCAACTGAGCCTGTTGGTGCTGCATTTGGGTAAGGAGGGCGGTGATCAGATGATTCTGATTCGCCATCATTTCCGCCAAGGTGGGATGGTTGGCGGAAGGCGACCCGGATTGGCGCGGGCCTGTCGCACCCCAGTTGGGCACAACGCCCTCAGGCGCATCTCGGCTTCCTCCTGCTCCGTTGTTGGAGCCGGTGTTCTGGTGGTCGGTCATCTTCTGAATATACAAAGCGATAAAGCAAAGAATGACGAGATGATAATACAATCATATAAGATTCGAGCACATAATTATATATAGTGGCATAAAGTGTTTGTTACAATCAAGTTTTTATTCTACCCATGACACACTCGTCGTGGGCAGCACCACATACAAAAGTTTGATTCTTATTTAACTAGCGTCTCCTAACGCCTACTCGCCACCGGAGGCGGTCTCCGTGCTCTCGGAACCACGAGTGTGCGGCTCCAGAGAGATGGTGGGCTCGAGAAAGTTCTCGATGATGGAGTCGGAGACGAGGCCGGGGCGTGGTGTAGGGGCGCTGGTGGAAGGCCTGGCGGGGGAGGGTCGTGGTGGGATCCTCTTGGGGCGAGGGAGGGGCTCACGGATAGGCTTCTTCTTCCTTGGAAGAAGAGGAACCATCTCCGCGATGTCCTTCTGCAGCTCCATGATCTTGCGCTGCAGCTCGCCGTTCTGCTGGATCAGGTTCTTCGTTTCTTCACGAAGAAACGCGACCGCCTCATGGTGCTCGTCGGCGTCGAGCACCGCCTCGGTATGGAGATCATCCATGGCCTGCAGAAGACGCGACTGCCGGGCCATGACCGGATCACGCACGGAGTGAACTCCGAGGTAGATGCTACGGTGGGCTCCGGGAGTACGTTTTGGTACAAGCCGGAAGGATGAGTTCTGAAGACGATCGTCGTAGATCATCCTCAGCTCCATGAGGGCCTGGAGGGCGACTCGTTGGCACGCGACGTCGAAAGTCGGGCCTCCAAGTGCGGTGGTGTAGGGCGGCAGATGTTCTCCGGAGCCATGGACGGTGAGGGAGACGTCGCAAGGCCCGGCGAACTCGTCGGGGTAGACTCCTTGAAATTCGGGTTCGAAGAGGAACCCGAGGAAGGTGAGCATCATGCGGAGCTCCCGGACGAAGCCCTCATAGTGGCGGCAGTAACTGTGAACTTGGTAGACTGGCATCTACAAAACAGCAAGTTGAATAAAAGTGAGGAGAGGAACAAAGTTTATGAAGTAGATTTTCAAGAAATAATTTCCTATGGCTTAATGGCTAGGCGGGTCTGTTTGGCTTCCTACAGTCAAGTCGGCTCTGATACCATCTTGTCACGCCCCGATTTATACAAAATCGAGACATTATTGAATTTCCATAGAAAAACAATAATACAAGAGGTTCATCATGCGACAACGTACATACGGTAAAATTCATGGTGCGCAGACCATATTTATTACAACATTGTTTTAATAAAACAGTAGAGTAAAATAATTAGAAAACGGCATGACGAACTTCTTCTTCAGGATTTTTCTTCTTGACTGGGTCGCTACTCCAGACCGTCTTCAAGGTATGCATCCTCTGTGGGGTCCAACGGGTATGAGTACAAAAAGTACTCAACAAGCCACCGCAAATGCAAATAATAATGCAGGATAATAAACAAGGAAGGATAATGGCTAACAATGCGGAATAAAGCAGTTGCAGTTATGACATTTAGTGTAATCATATTTTAATCATGCGGAAGGTAAACATGAGCATCATCAACATCAACTAACTCGAGGAGTACGTTTTACCTCCTCGCACAACGGTCCTTACATGACAAACAACATGCACATCCATATTCAAGTAAACTAACTGGGGGATGTCACGCAACCCGCCCTTGACCGTGGGCTCGGCTTTTCGAAAAGGTTTAAGACTCTGATCAGAGATGTACTACTGTACCCACAAGGCACGCACTCATCTCAACTGAGATGACCCATTTCACGGGAACTCGTGCCAAAACCTCAATATGAGATGTTCCAAGCGATAACCACCCGCTCTAGGTTTCGCCGGCGCGCCGGGCCGCATCCCGGCTAACGTCGCACCCCCTTTTGCGCCACATTGGTACAAGTCACCCGCAGGTGCAACTTGACCCATCTCCAAGTGGTGGCCTCGGTTTGGAACAACCCATACCTTAGTTAGGACTTACCCACTAGACTTGTGGTTAGTACGTAAGTGTATTGCAACGGATCCCTCAGACCGGTCCTTATAGTGCCCCGGGTGCGACTGACCAATGCCCTAGCTTGCACCCGGAACCCACCATGCATACACTCACAACCATGACTCATCACCAACAGAATTTCCAAAGATAAGAAGTAACGGGATCATATAACAGAACCATTTCACTACGACTCATTTTTATCCTATAGCGGCCGTGCCAATACATTGGACACTAGCTAATATCATTGATCATATGGTGACAAGGAGGTTAGGCGAGATAGCATGGCTTGGGTTGCACATCAAGGTCGGGGGATCCTAAATAAATATAATGTAAGGGTTCATTTGACTAATGCATATACATAACCTATGTGTTTTAGCGATAGTCAATTCAGACATGGGTTCAATATGCTCAAAAGAATTGTTTGGTGACTTGCCTTGTTCAGCAAAGGGAGAGGGAGGGACTTCGGGGAAGTACTCCGGCTCCTCGGCGACGTCGTAGTCTTTTTAATATAAAGTAAAATAAAAGAACATAACATCTAATCAAACAGTATAACATTACATTATAAACACATGAGTTAAAGTTAGTTTGATCATAAATAAAATAACTTCAATGGTTAAAGTTCTGAAATTTATTTCTCCATTAATTTAAAATGAATCTAAATGAATTATTGTCTTTCATGAAGGGTTTTTAAGTGTGTATAATACTACATTAAGTTTTCTAATCAATTTAATATAAATGATTCATAGAAAACTCAGTGGTTCTAGTGTTTAAACAGAAAGGAATAATTATATAAATTTTCTGAAGTTTAAATATTTAAATCCATATTTTAATCCTAAAGGCTTTTGAATAATTATTTGAATAAACATGAAAATGTCCAAATAAACCTACTGTTTTTATTGCCTAAACAGGTAGAGAATAATTTTATGAATTTTCTAAAATTGGAATGGCAATTTTTAGAGTCCAAATGCAATAGATATGAATTTTACAAGTTTAAAAGCATTTCTGGAATTTATTTTCACATTTTAAACCCCTCGGGTCCACGGTGAGCCAGGCCCACGGTGAACCCGCGCACTGTGCGCGTGCGCCGGCTCGATCTGGACCGTCGGATCCAGATCCGACGCGCGAGGGCGAGGCGGGACGCGTAAGTGGCTACGGACGGCCAGGATTAAAACGTTCGAAGGGGTACCACGTGGACGCACGGGATTAAACGCGGGTTTTAAAAACAGACGGACGCACGAGATCGCACCGTACCGCTTCACTCAGATCCGACGGCCAGGATTAAACCGAACAGATGATTTAACCCAAGCGTTGGATCTGGATCGCACGGCCAGGATTGAATCCGGCACAGTGCGTGTCGGGGGGTAAAGTACCCCTTCTTCCCCGACTCCGGTGGTACGACGGCGAGCGATTCCGGCGAGGTCGAGGGCTATCTAGTCTAGCTAGGGCTAAAAACGGAAAGGGGGTACCGAGGGGAACAAAAGGGTACCGTTGCGGTGGTCCGGGGTCGACGGAGTGAGGCCGGCGACGAGCGGTGGCGGCGAAGGTTCTCGGTTCCGAGGCGGGGACGGCGATCCGGCGAGGTTCGTCGTCGACGAAGTGGTGGCCGAGGTCGGCGAGGTCCTGGCGGTCACGATGGTGGCGGAGGCACGGACGGGGATGGTCTGGTGCGACGGCGAGCGGCGGCCGGAGACGAACCAGAGGGAATGCGCTAACCGGCGAACCGTGGTTGTTCTGTTCGGTCTGAGTGCGAATGGGCGTGGGGTCGAACGCGGTGAAGGCCAGGGGTATAAATAGTGGTGCCGGCGGGGACAGGGAGGGCGCCATCGGGGGAGGGCAGTGAGTTAACGCCGGCGAGCGGTTTCTCTGCATGCGGGCGACAGCGGGGGGGGGGGAATTACGCGTGGGATTAAAGGGAAAACGGGCGACGTGATCCGGGGGTTTTAATGCTGGCGAATAATGAAGGGGAGGGGACCGGCGACGAGCGGATCCGAGGGAGTAAAGGTGGCCGGCGAAGTTTGGGGCGACGGCGCGAGGTAGAAGGCGAAGCTGACAGGTGGGGCCTACTGGCCAGCGGGCGCGAGCGAGTGGGGTGGCGACTGACGGGTGGGGCCACGATGTCGGGCGCGCGCGCGAGGGGAAGAATTCGGCGCCGACAGGTGGGACCGGGCTGTCAGCCAGAGGCGGGCGCGGTAACGGGCTGGGCCGGTCGGGAGAGAGAGAAGGGAGGGAGAGGAGCCCATTACTGTTCTAATACTTTTCTGAATAAAAATAACTCCAGAAAATAAATTAAAAGATTAGGGCTACTTCCAAGGCTGGTAAAAATTTATAAAATTCTCAAAATTATATTTTGGTCCTAGGATCTTATACAAAAAGTTTCACCTCCTGATTTGGTCATCTACTCTATGTTGTAGTTCAAAAGGGTATAAAAGGAAATTAAAAGTAATTTCTGAAATAATAATCCCAAGAAATTGAATTTAATAATATATTTATTGTTTTGAAAATTTGGGGTGTTACAGAAGGCCACTGGCTCTCGGTCGGTGCAGGGGAGGAGATCCAGCTTCTTCCCAATGGTGCGAAGCCAATCTCCGGCCTCTATGGGGTTGGTGGTGCTAGAGAATATTGGGGGACACACACGGAGGAACTCCGAGAGTTGGGGAGCAGGCGCGGGTGCGGGCGCACGAGGGGTGGGTTCCACATTCTGCAGTCGGTCCAATTGAGCCTGTTGGTGCTGCATCTGAGTGAGGAGGGCGGTGATCAGATGGTTTTGATTCACCATCATCTCCGCCAAGGTGGGGTGGTTGGCGGATGGCGACCCAGTCTGTCGTGGGCCCGTTGCACCCCAGTTGGGCACAACGCCTTCGGGCAAGCCGTGGCTTCCTCCTTCTCCATTGTTGGAGCCGGTGTTCTAGTTGTCGGCCATCGTTTGAACATAAGAGGTTATAAGGTAAAAGATGATGAAACAACATTACAATCAAAATGGCCCGTAGGGCTTATACATTTATAAACCAAGTGGTATAAAATGTTCATTACAATTCAACTCTTATTTTAATACACCCACAACTCAACTCGTTGTAGATGGTACCACATACACAAGATTATTAGTCAAGCAACGGTAACTAGCGCCTACTCGCCACTGGAGGCGATCTCCGTGCTCTCATAACCACGAGTATGTGGATCCCGAGGGATGGTGTGCTCGAGAAAATTCTCCACGATATCCTTCTGCAGCTACATGATCTTCCGCTGCAGCTCGCCATTTTGTTGGATCAAGTTCTTCGTCTCCTCACGAAGAAACTCAACCGCCTCATGGTGCTCATCGGCGTCGAGCACGACCTCAGTATGTAGGTCGTCCATGGCTTGAAGAAGACACGACTGCCAGGCCATGACCGGATCATGAACAGAGTGAACTCCGAGGTAGATACTACGGTAGGCGCCGGGAGTGCGCTTCGGCACAAGCCGGAAGGACGAGTTCTGAAGACGATCGTCATAGATCATCCTCAACTCCATAAGGGCCTAGAGGGCGACGCGTTGGCACGTGACGTCGAAAGTCGGGCCCCCAAGTGCTGTCGTGTAGGGTGGCAGGTGCTCTCCGGATCCGTGGACGGTGAGGGAGACGTCGCAGGGCCCAACGAATTCCTCCTGGTACACCCCCTGGAATTCGGGCTCGAAGAGGAACCCGATGAAGGTGAGCATCATACGGAGCTCCCTGACGAAGCCCTCGTAGTGGCAGCAGTAGCTGTGAACTTGGTAGACTGGAATCTACAAAAACAACAAGTTGAAGAAAAGTGGGGAGAGGAACAAAGTTTATAAAGTAGATTTTCGAGAAATAATTTTCTGTAGCTATTGGCTAGGCTGGTCCGTTTGGCTTCCTACAGTCAAGTCGGCTCTGATACCATCTTGTGGCACCCCGATTTCACGAAATCGGAACATTATTGAATTTCATAAGAAAAACAATAATACAAGAGGTTCATCATGCGACAATCGTACATACGACAAGTATTCATGGTACGCAGACCATAATTATTACATTAGAGTTTAATAAAAACAATAATAAAAGTAGAATTGCATGACGAACGCCTTCTTCATTATCTTTTCGCTTGACTGGGTCGCTACTCCAGACCATCTTCATAGTAGGCATCCTCTGAAGTGTGTCCAACGGGTATGAGTACAAAAGTACTCAACAAGACACCGCAAATGCAAGTAATAATGCAATATAATAACAAAGGAAGGATAATGGCTAAAAGTGCGGAAAAGTACATTTTCAGTTATTGCATTTAGTGTAGTCAAATTTTATCATGCGGAATAATAAGCATGAACATCAATAATAACATCTAACTCGAGGAGTACGTTTTACCTCCTCGCACAACAGTCCTTACATGTCAAACCATCATGCACATACATATGAAAAGTAAACTAACTGTGGGATGTCACGCAACCCGCCCTTGACCGTGGGCTCGGCTTTTCGAAAAGATTTAAGACTCTGATCAAAGATGTACTACTGTACCCACAAGGCACGCACTCATCCCAAACACCAAAGTGTAACTAGATGACCCATACCATGAGAACTCGTGCCAAAACTTCAGCATGAAATGATCCAAGCGATAACCACCCGCTCTAGGTTTCGCCGGCGCGCCGGGCTGCATCCCGGCTAACGTTGCACCCCCTTTTGCGCCATGTCGGTACAAGCCACCCGCAGGTGCTGCTTGACCCATCTCCAAGTGGTGGCCTCGGTTTGGAATACTCCGTACCTTAGTTAGGACTTACCCATTAGACTTGTGGTTAGTACGGAAGTGTATTGCAACGGATCCCGCAGACCGGTCCTTATAGTGCCCCGGGTGCTACCGAGTACCGACCAATGCCCTAGCTTGCACCCGGAACCCACCATGCATTCACTCACAACCACAACTCCATCACCGACAGAATTCCAAGGGATAAGAATAACGGGGATCATATAGTAGATTCCAATCGCTACGACTCATTTTTAATCCTATAGCAATCATGTTAATACATTGGACACTAGCTAATAATATTAATCATATGGTGACAAGGAGTTTAGGCTAGATAGCATGGCTTGGGTTGCACATCAAGGTCGGGGGATCCTAATAAATACATTGTAAGGGTTTCATTTGACTAATGCATGTATATCCTATGTGTTTTAGCGATAGTTTAATAAAACATGGGTTCAATATGCTCAAAAGATTGGTTTGGTGACTTGCCTTGTTCAGCGAATGGGGAGGGAGGAACTTCCGGGTAATATTCCGGCTCCTCGGCGGCGTCGTAGTCTTCCCAATATAAATAAAGTAAAATAAAATAAATACAACATTCAATTAAACAATATAAAATTACACAACAAGCACATAGGTTTAAATTGGTTTAATTAAATGAAAACCAAGCTGTTAAGTTTCTGAAATTTATTTTATAAATAATTTAAAATGAACTATAATGAAATGTTGTCCTTTGTAAAAAGGGGTTTTAAATGTGAATAATCTCATTTAAATGTGAAAGGTTCAGAGAAAACTTAGTGGTTTCATTATTCTAACAGGGAATGAATGAATATAAATTTTGTTGGAATTTAAATAATTAAATTTGTATTTTACCCTAAGGGCATTTGAATACTTTATTACAAAATCATGAAATGTTCAAAGTAATCATACTGTTTTTATTATATGAACATGTAGAGAATAATATTACAAATTTTCTGGAATTGAAATGGTAATTTTTGAAGTTGAAATGCGCAAGATATGAATTTTAGAAGTTTAAAGTCATTTCTGGAATTTAATTTAAATCCAAAACAGTCTCGGGTCCACGGTGAGCCAGGCTCACAGTGAACCCGTGCACTGTGCGCGTGCGCCGGATCGAGATCCACCGTTGGATCGCGATCGGGCGGACACGGGCGAGGCGGGGGAGTTAAGTTGTCGCGGACGGCCAGGATTAAAATGCTGAACCGGTACGCGATGGACGATCTAGATTGAATGCGGGTTTTTAAAACTAACGGGCGAACGAGATTAAAATGTACCGCTTCGATCAGATCCGACGGTGCGGATTAAATCACGCACGTGGTGAGGCCGGCGGCGTCCGATCGCGATCGCACGGCCGAGATCGAATTCGACACGGCACGAGTACTCGACCCGTGACGGTCGTCTTCTCCGGCGACGGTGAGCGGGCCAGAGGCCACGGCGAGCGACGGCGGTCGTATCTAAGGTCTAAAACGGAAAGAGGACACTACGAGGATTATGAGGGTACCTCTGCGGTGGTCCGGGGATGACGAGGCGTGGCCGGCGATGAGGATAGACGTCGAGGTGGTTTCGGGTCATTGTCGACGATGGCGATCCGGCGAGGTTCGGCGTCAACAGAGGGGTGGCCGAGGTTGGTGACGTCCTTGCGGTCACGATGGTGTGGTTGGCTAGGGCGGAGGCGGTTGCTGATGACGGTGAGTGGAGACCGGAGTGGGGGCAGTGGTGTGGCGCTTAAACGAGCATCTCGGGCGTTTGATTCGGTTCTGGACTGCGAGAGCATGGGGGTCGAACGCGGCGGAGGCCGGGGGTTAAATAGGGGCGTTGGAGGGGCTCGCATGCAAGGAAAGACGAGGGAGGGCCTTAACTTGCCGGCGAGGGCTTAGCCATGCACGGCGTTGCGTCCCCGGGGGCTAAAATGCGTCAATTAAAGCGATTAGACGACCGGCGGACCTCGGGGTGCATTAATCCGACGCCAATTGAATGAGGGAGGGGCCAGCGAGGCGGATCCGAGGCGGGGGTCATCGGCCGGCGTGATTTGGGGGCGGTGGCGCGAGGTGGATGAAGGGTCCGACAGGTGGGCCAAGGCAGTCAGCGGGCGCGAGTGGGCGAGGTGGTGGCTGACGGGTGGGGTCGGGCTCGGCCGAGGGAGTGAGTCGGTTGGCGCCGATAGGTGGGGCTGGGCGGTCGGGCGCGCGCGCGAGGGGAGAGGGACTCGCTGACAAGCGGGGCCTGGGTGTCAGTCCGAGGTGTGCGGGGGTAATGGGCTGGGCCGGCCGGGAGAGAGAGAAAGGGAGGGAGAGGGACCGTTACTGTTTAAAGGATTTTCTGAATAAAAATAATTACAGAAATTGATTTAAATTATTTGGACTACTTCCAGGGTTGATAAAAATTTGTAAAAATTCTCAAAAATATAGCTTGGCCTTGGGATCATATACAAAATTTTCTAGCCCCTGGTTTGGTCATTTCATGTATGTTCTAGTTCAAAAAGGCTAAGGAGGGCATTAAAGGTATTTCCAAAATAAATAACTCCAGGAAAATAGATTAAATGATATTTTATTTCTTTGAAAATTTTGGGGTGTTACAACAAGCCACCGCAAATGTAATAGGAATGCAAGGAAATAACAAAGGAAGGATAATAGCTAATTTTGCGGGAAAGCACATTTGTAATGCAGTTAATGTGATCTAGTTATTAATACAGAAACGTAAACATGTATATGCATCATCTCCTAACTCGAGGGGTACAGTCAGCCCCACCTCACTCAACAGTCCTTACATGTCAAAACATCATGCACATTCATTTAAAAGTAAGCTAACTGTGGGATGTCACGCAACCCGCACTTGACCGTGGGCTCAGCTTTTCGAAAATATTTATGACTCTGATCAGAGGTGTACTACTGTACCCACAAGGCACACACTCATCCCAAACACCAAGGTATACCGAGATGACCCATACCACGGGAACTTGTGCCAAAACCTCGGCATGAAATGCTCCAAGCGATAACCACCCACTCTAGGTTTCGCCAACGCGCCGGGCCGCATCCCGGCTAACGTCGCACCCCCTTTTGCGCCGTGTTGGTACAAGCCACCCGCAGGTGCAGCTTGACCCATCTCCAAATCGTGGCCTCGATTTGGAACACTCCATACCTTAGTTAGGACTTACCCATTAGACTTGTGGTTAGTACGAAAGTGTATTGCAACGGATCCCGCAGACCGGTCCTTATAGTGCCCCGGGTGCTACCGACCAATGCCCTAGCTTGCACCTGGAACCCACCATGCATACACTCACAACCAAAACTCAATCACCAACAGAATTCCAAAGATAAAGATAACGGGGGATCATATAGTAGAACCAAGTTGCTACGACTCATTTTTAATCCTATAGCAATCGTGTCGATACATTGGACACTAGCTAATAGTACTAATAATATGGTGACAAGGAGTTTAGGCTAGATAGCATGGCTTGGGTTGCACATCAAGGTCGGGGGATCCTAATAAATATATTGTAAGGGTTTCATTTGACTAATGCATGTATATCCTATGGGTTTTAGCGATAGTTTAGTAAAACATGGGTTCAACATGCTCAAAAGATCGGTTTGGTGACTTGCCTTGTTCAGCGAAAGGCGACGGGGGAACCTTCGGGTAATATTCCGGCTCCTCGGTGGCATCGTAGTCTTTTCAACATGAATAATAAACATAACATTCAATAAACAATACAAAATCCACACAATAGGCATATAGGTTTTTGATTTGGTTTGAACTAAGGAAAATAAAGCTATTAACTTTTTGAAGTTTATCTTAAGAACATTTTAAAATAATTTTTTAATGAAATAATGGCCTTTCTAAAAGGGACAATAATGTAAACTAATGTAGTTTCAATTTTATAACTAATTTAAAATAAGAGGTTCAGTGTAAACTTAGTGGTTTTATTATACCAACATGAAAAGGATAAAAGATAAATTTTGCTAAAATTGAAATGAATCAATTTGTAATTTATCCTAAAGTGCATTTGAATATATTATTAAACAAAAATAAAATAATCAATATAAACCCACTGTTTTTATTGCATTAACATGTAGAGAATAAAATCATAAATTTTCTGGAATTGAAATGATAATTTTTGGAGTTAAAATGCGCCAGATATGAATTTTATAAGTTTAAAACTATTTCTGGAAATTAATTTAAATCCAAATACAGGCGTCGGTCCACGGTGAACTAGATCCACCAACAACCCGCGCACTGTGCGCGTGTGCTGGATCAAGATCCACCGTTGGATCGTGATCGGGCGGCTGCGGTTGAGGCAGGAGGGTTAAGTTGACGTGGACGACCAGGATTAAAACATCGAATTGGTACGCGATGGATGGCCCAGATTCGACACGGGATTTAAATATAAACGAACGGCTCAGATTATAACATAACGCTTCGCCGAGATCTAACAGATCCGATTAAACTGCACAGATGATTTAATCGCCACCGTCGGATCCAGATCGCACGGTCGCGATTGAATCCGACACGGCACGGGTACTCGACCCGTGCCGGTCATCTTCTCCGGCGACGGCAAGCGGGCTAGGGGCCACGGCGAGCGACGACGTCCCAAGCTACGCCTAGAAACGGAAAGAGGACGTTAAGGGGAACACGGGGGTACCGTTGCGGTGGTCCGAGGTCAACGGGGAGTGGCCGGTGACGAGCATAGATGATGGAGGTGTTCGTGTTCCTCGTCGGCGATGGCGTTCCAATGAGGTTGGGGAGCTGTCGGCGGTCATGGAGGTGCGGTCGTCGAGGATGGATAGGGACTCCGGCGACGGCGAATGGTGTCTGGAGCGAAGGTGGCGGGGTGGCGCTAAAAACCGAAGTGAGGCGCTCTGGTTCGTTCTCAAAGCGATCGGGCGTGCGGGCTGGACGCGGTGGAGGCCAAGGGCTTAAATAGAGGCGTCGGTGGGGTTCAGAGAGGGACACATGCAAGGAAAGCCGAGGGGAGGACTTTAACTCGCCGGCGAGGTC
Source organism: Zizania palustris (assembly GCA_019279435.1). NCBI lineage: Eukaryota > Viridiplantae > Streptophyta > Magnoliopsida > Poales > Poaceae > Zizania > Zizania palustris. Next base: position 580,827 of record JAAALK010000080.1, on the reverse strand, counting down.
TCGCCATGCACGGGCGCTGCGATCCCGGGGCTTAAACGCGTCCCTTAACGCGATTAAACGACCGGTGGGCCTTGGGGTGCATTAAACTGGCGATGAATTGATGGGAGTGGGGCCAGCGGGTGGATCCAAGGCGAGGTCTTCGGTCGGCGAAGTTAGGGGGCATGGCGCGAGGTGGACGATGGTCCTGACAGGTGGGGGCCACAGGCCAGCGGGCGTGAGCGCGGTAACGGGCGAGGCTGATGGGTGGGGTCGGGCGGTCGGGCGCGTATGAAGAGAGAGGGGGTCGCTGACAAGCGGGTCCCGGATGTCAGTCTGAGGCGCGTGAAGGGAGCGGGCTGGGCCGCCCGGTTGAGGGAGATTGAGGGAGGGAGGCACGTTACTGTTTAAATCCTTTTCCGAATAAAAATAATTACAGAAATTGATTTAAAATATTTGGGCTACTTCCAAGGGTGATAAAAATTTGTAAAAATTTCCAAAAATATATTTTGTCCTTGGGATCATATACAAAATTTTCTAGCCTCTGGTTTGGTCATTTCACCTAGGTTTTAGTTCAAGTAAGCTAAGGAGGGCATTAAAGGCATTTCTAAATTAATTAATTCCAGAAAAATATATTAAATGATATTGTTATTTCTTTAAAAATTTGGGGTGTTACAAACCTATCCCCCTTACAAAGAATCTCATCCTCGAGATTGGATCGCTACTCGAATAGCTTGGGGTATTGGGCTTTCAACTCGTCTTCTTTTTCCCATGTGGCTTGTTCAACGGGGTGGTTGTCCCGCTGAACCTTGCAGAAGTGAACCACACGGCTCCTGGTTACTCTCTCCTTAGTCTCCAAGATCTTGACGGGTTTCTCAATGTAAGTAAAATCCTCTTGGACGTTGAGTTGTTCGAGGTCGACCTATTCGGTGGGCACGAGGAGACACTTCTTTAGCTGAGAGACATGGAACACATCATGGACTCCTGCCAAGGATGGAGGCAGTTCTAGTTGATATGCCACTTCTCCTTTTCGTCGGAGAATTCGGAAAGGTCCGACATAATGGGGTGCTAGCTTTCCTCTCATGTTGAACCTTTGAGTGCCACGAAGGGGAGTGACTTGGAGATAGACATAGTCGCCTTCCTCAAAGGTCAGGTCTCTTCGTCGGTTATCGGCGTAGCTCTTTTGTCGGGACTAGGCTATTTTCAATCTGTCCCTGATGATCTTGACCTTCTCTTCAGCTTCTCTTAATATATCTGTCCCGAACAGCTGGGACTATCCGGTCTGGTCCCAAAGTAACGACGTTCTGCACTTACGCCCATAAAGTGCCTCAAACGGGGACATCTGTAGGCTAACTTGGTAGCTGTTGTTGTAGGAGAAATCCACATAAGGCACGTTCTTGTCCCACATTCCGCCAAAGTCTAGAGCACAAGCTCTAAGCATATCCTTCAATACCTGGTTGACCCTTTCGGTTTGACCATCGGTCTCTGGATGATAGGCGGTGCTAAAGTTTAGCCGAGTGCCGAGTTCTTCTTGAAAGTTCTTCCAAAACTTAGAGGTAAACTGACTCCCACGGTCAGATACAATTTTCTTTGGCACTCCGTGCAGGCACACGATCCGGGTCATATACAACTCGGCCAACTTGGCGACGGTGTAAGTTGTCTTGATGGGGATGAAGTGAGCCACCTTGGTGAGTCGGTCGACGATCACCCAGATAGAATCATGACCGGCTTGGGTCCTGGGCAGTCCCGTGATGAAGTCCATCCCTATCTCTTCCCACTTCCATTCGGGAACTTTGAGGGGTTGCAACAGTCCGGCAGGTCTCTGGTGCTCTGCCTTGACTCGCCGGCATGTGTCGCACTTGGCCACATACTCAGCTATTTCCCTCCTCATGCTGACCCACCAATATTTCTCCTTTAGGTCTTGGTACATATTTGTACTCCCTGGATGGATGGAGTAGAGAGTCACATGGGCTTCTTGAAGGATGAGAGTCTTCAACTCAGGCTTGTCGGGTACGCATATCCGGTTTCCGAACCAGATGGTACCTTTCTCGTCCTTGGAGAACCCGGGGGCTTTACCCTTCCGCATGTTCTGCTGGATCTCCAATATGTCCGGGTCTTCCTTCTGTGTTTCCCAGATCTGGTCTATCAAGATAGGTCTAGACTCCAAAGCAGCGAGATACGCTCTGTTGGCAATCCCTAAATTCAGTCTTTCCATTTCCTTATATAGCAAGGGGGCCTGGTCCTGTATCATGATGGCATTGCAGTACCCTTTTCGACTAAGGGCGTCTGCCACCACATTGGCCTTGCCTGGATGATAATGGATGCCCAAGTCATAATCCTTGATCAATTCCAACCATCTCCTCTGCCTGAGGTTCAGGTCCGGTTGGGTGAATATATACTTGAGGCTCTTGTGGTCGGTGAATACCTCGCACCGATTTCCCACAAGGTAATGTCTCCATATCTTCAAGGCATGAACCACGACTGCTAATTCCAGGTCGTGGGTTGGGTAGTTCAGCTCATGTGGTCTCAGTTGTCGAGAGGCGTAAGATATCACCTTCCCATCTTGCATTAAGACACATCCCAATCCTTGATGAGAGGCATCACAGTAGACGTGGAAGTCCTTCTAGATGTCTGGCAGGGTCAGAATTGGGCTGACATGAGCTTCTTCTTAAGGGTTTGGAAGCATTCTTCACAATCCGGGGTCCATTTGAATTTTACCTCCTTTTGCAACAGCCTAGTCATAGGCTTGGCTATCTTTAAAAAGTTCTCGATGAACCGGCGGTAGTATCCGACCAATCCGAGAAAACTTCGGATCTCAGTCACGTTCGTGGGTTGTAGCCAGTTGGTCACTGCTTCCACGGTGGTTGGGTCCACAGCTATTCCTCCGACAGATATGACATGACCGAGGAACTTCACCTCTGATGACCAAAACTCGCGCTTGCTGTATTTGGCATACAATTGTTGTTCCCTTAGGTTTTCGAGGGTCAGACGAAGGTGGGTTTCATGTTCTTCCTTGGTCTTGGAGTAGACGAGGATATCGTCGATGAACACCACGATGAACTTATCCAAGAACTCCATGAATACATTGTTCATCATGTTCATGAAAAAGGCCGGGGCATTCGTGAGTCCGAACGACATCACAGTATACTCGTAGAGCCCATAGCGAGAGGTGAAGGCGGTCTTGGGTATATCTTCTTCCCTAATCCTCAATTGGTGATAACCTGACCTGAGGTCAATCTTGGAAAACACCAAGGATGCGTTTAGCTGGTCGAACAGGTCGTCGATCCGAGGCAATGGGTACTTGTTCTTGATGGTCACGTCATTCATGGCTGTGTAGTCCACGCTCATCCTTTTAGTCTTGTCCTTCTTCATGGCGAAGATGACCGATGCACCCCAGGGTGAGGTACTCGGTCGGATGTACCCTTTTTGTTCCAGGTCTTCGATGTTGCTCTTGACTTCGGCTAGTTCATTGGCGGCCATCCGGTATGGGCGCTTGGAGATTGGAGTGGTCCCGGGGACAAGCTTGATTCTAAATTCAATGTCCCGCTTGGTAGGCATTCCTGGTAGGTCCTCCGGGAAGACGTCCATGTATTCCTTGACTACGGGCACTTCCTCTAGGGCTAGTGAGTGAAGAGACACTTCGCGCATTTTGCGGTTGGTCATCTGAAAAGTGACTGCTTCGCCTTCGGGGTTGGTCATAGTTACGGACTTGCTGGCACAATCGATCACTCCCTTGTGTTTCATCAGCCTATCCATCCCTAGGATGAGGTCGAGTCTGGTACACTTAATGAGGACTGGCTCGGCCCGGAATAATATCCCTTGAATCTTTATCTTTACCTTAGGGTTGTATAAGTGGGCTAAGGTTTTATTGCCTGGGGTGGCAATCATCATGGGGGCTGGTAGAGGGAGCACTTCCAAGTTGTTGGTTTTCACAAAACCCTCCGAGATGAAAGAGTGTGTTGCCCTAGAATCAAATAGTATTATAGACGGTAAAGAATTTGAGGTAAACGTACCGAGCACGACTTCAGGAGCTTCCTGAGCTTCCTCCGCGCTGATGTGATTGACGCGGGCATGAACCACCTATTTGGGTGCCACGCCTTGAGGCTGCTTGGGGTGAGGACACTGATGTGCGTAGTGCCCTTCCTTCCGACAGTTGAAGCAGACGACCGACTTCCCTTGGCGGTCCCTCATGATCGGGGCCTTAGCAGCGGGCGTCGGCTGAGCGGCCGGTGCTGGCGGAATGGGGCGGGGATGCCCGGCGTTGGATCCACTGGCGGCGTGAGGTGGCCTGTACGCGGGCCAAGGATGGTAGGCGGGCGCTGGTGGCAGAGGGACGAAGCGGGGCCTCTGAGAGTTCGCATGATGATGCTTGAATGCGATCATCTTCCTCTTCTTGAGGTCCAACATATTCTGCTCAGTCTCTTGGATGAGCGCCTAGTTCACCAACCGTTGAAAATCAGCGTAGTCGGTGGCGATGAGCTGGATGTACAACTCATCTTTGAGTCCCTGGAGGAACTTGGCCTGGCGGAGGGCGTCGGTTCACACCTCCTCTGGCGCGTAGCGCGCTAGGCGGTTGAACTCATGGAGGTACCTCATGACAGTTCGGCTGCCTTGCTGCAGGTCGCGAAACTCCTGCTGTTTTACTGCGATGACTCTGGCGGGGACGTGGGCGGCGCGAAAGGCGATGCTGAACTCTGCCCAAGTCACCATGTGGTCCTCCGGTTGGGATTCACGGTAGTTGTCCCACCATTCTGCGGCGAGACCCTAGAGCTGATAAGTGGCGAACGCCACTCTCTCCCGGTCGGTGCAGGGGAGGAGGTCCAACTTCTTCCCGATGGTGCGGAGCCAATCTCCGGCCTCCATGGGGTTCGTGGTCCTGGAGAAGATCGAGGGACGCACGCGCAAGAACTCCAAAAGTTGAGGCGTGGGCGCGGGGGCTGGTGCACGAGGGGCGGGCTCCACATTCTGCAGCCGGTCCAACTGTGCCTGTTGGTGCTGCATCTGGGTGAGGAGGGCGGTAATCAGCTGGTTCTGATTTGCCATCCTCTCTGCCAAGGTGGGGTGGTTG
>JAAALK010000080.1:543422-575683 GCA_019279435.1 Zizania palustris | reverse complement strand
TCATATCAAAACTCTTTGATAGAAAAGATTTTAATCTCATTGATTATATCAATGTTTGTGCCAAAAATCAGTATGTCATTGACATAATATAACAAAGCACATAGAAGTTAAAGTTCTATAAAACTTATCATGCTATTGCTTATGTGCTTGTTTCAAGCTATATAAAGACTTTACTAATTTACACACCTTGCTCTCTTGACCCTTCACCAAAAACCCATCAAGTTGATCCATATAGATCTCCTCATCCAATTCTCCATTTAGGAAAGTTGTATTTACATCCATTTGATGGATGATAAGATCGTATGTAGGGGTGGCAATATCCCCGGTGGGGCCGGGGACCCGTCCCTATGGGGCTAGGGACGGGTTCAATTTTTCACTCGCGGGTTCATCGGGTCGGGGCCCCGCATAAGGTCGGGTTCGGGTTGATTATTTGACCCGCGGGTCCCCGACCCAATAAGTAAAAAAGCTCATAAATATATGTATATATGTATATATTTATATATGTATATATGTATATGTATACATATGTGTATATATATATATATATATTAGTTCAATGTAAGATGATAAAAAACCTAACTTTAATATTGATGAATTTTATTTGTTGGAATGTTGGAAAATGTAAACAAGATGATTTACGGTGATATTTAGTTTGAATTTTGTTATATTTGTGATTTATAAATTATGTCATTTGTATACTTTTAAATTTCAAAACGTGTCTGCGGGGACTCGACGGGTTTGCGGGGACCCAACGGGTCCAGGTTCGGGTGAAAAATTTCACCCGCGGGGCTAACGAGGTCGGGTCCTACCGGGTCCAGGTTCGGGTCTGGTATTCACCAACCCAAACCCGCCCTGCCCCGTTGCCACCCCTAATCGTACGAGGCTACGGAGAAAGTAATGCTTTGATTGTGGTCAGTCTGACGACAAGTGAATAAGTATCAAAAAAGTTTCCGCCTTATTTTTGTGTGTAACCTTTGGTCACAAACCGAGCCTTGTACTTCTCAACAATACCATCAGGGCTATGATTCTTCTTCAACACCCACTTACAACCCATAGTTTTGCTACCATATGGTCGTTCAATCAGTTCCTATGTACCATTGGATAGAATCGAGTCCATCTCATTATGGACAACTTCTTTCCAATCATCTGTATTCTGAGATGCATATGCCTCGGTAATGATAGTAGGAGTGTAACCCACAAGGTACACAATGAAATTATCACCAAAGGATTTTGCAACCCTTTGTCTCGTACTCCTTCTAGGAGCTTCATTGTCATTCTCCTTAAGGATTTCTTCAAACTGATTATGTTGTTCATAAGACTTGAAATTTCAAGGTGTATGAGGTTTAGAAATTATCTCAGTAGAAAATCTAGCAATGTTATTGTTGGAGTAAAAGTTTACACCAACAGGTTCTCTGAGATCAAGAATGAACAAACAGAGAGTTTGTGTTTAAGGACTGTCTCAAGCCTCCGAGTTGGATAATAGCTCGATTAGTTCGAATATGTGTATATAATAGCTTCGTCCTGGATCCTTGTTACAGGGTATAGAGGGGGGTATTTATAGGTAAAAATGTCTAACGAAAAGACCTAATTACCCCTAGACTACAACCGACATAGTGGGAACTATTCGGTGCTAGGAACAAGGTTATAAAGGGTAAAGCTCTATAAGATAGATGGATAAGCCAAACATCTTATCAATCTTGTCGCTCAGCTTCGGGGCTTTTAATCTTCCATTCGGAGGGCTTATCTGGCCTTCGTATCGACGCACCCTTCGGCTTGATGCCTCTGCCTTCGAACAAGCGCCCACCAGCTTCGGAGCTTTTTAGAACCTTCGAGTTATTAATCTCTGAGTCCTGAAAATGAAGCAATTTCCCCCAACAGTAGCCCCTCGAATACGCCTCTCTGTAGTTAACCTGTTTAGAAAGAAGGCAGTATACGGAAGGAATAATTTCATATTTTGGGACTCAGAGAAAATTTGGACACATTACAGTTCTGCGGAGGATTTTAGATCCAAAGCATTCGGACCCCTTCTCCAGACTCCTTACGCAGTGGGAACACGTCGCAGGGGAGAGAGCTGCTTCGGAGCGCAAACATCGTGAAGAGCCATTTGATTATAGCCATTATGGCGTAAGTAACCGTTACACTCTGTAAAAAGGTAACGGTCGATTTTTACGACGGTTGCTCGCCGTTCCATTTACTAGACCCACTCGTTAGTGACAGAAGCCGAACCTGTAGTGTGAATGCAATCGAAGAGTAGCAACCGACGAATGGTTATAAAAGGAAGAACAGAAGTTACCCGAAACTTTTTACCGCTTCCAGCACTCGCGATTCACTTTCCTCAATTCTTGAATCTCTCGATCGTCTGAGCGAATGGCGAGAACTAGCCATACTGCCCCAGCGGCGGCGAGTACTCTTGCGCAGAGGCAAGCGTGGGCCGCTTCGGCAGCAGCGGCAATGGCGGGGACTTCGGGCGGCGCCTGGCCCAAGAATCCTCGGGAGCTCCGTCCGCCTTCCAAGAAGAAGATCCCTCAAAGCTTCCTCATCGGCCAATCTGTGAGCACCGCTGAGTCCATTGAAGAGGCCGTGGAAGGGAAACTAGGTGCAGGACTGAGGACTCGGGTCCCTGGGTCGGAATCAACTCCAAGGCCACGGAGTGGAGAGGTGGTAGTCTTCGAAGCGTTCTTCGAAGCAGGCTTGGGGCTTCCAGCTATAGACTTCTTGGCGGAGGTACTAGACTTATTTCACATCACTCTACCTCAGTTGTCTCCCAACGCCGTCGCCCGTCTGGCTGTCCTCGAATGGGCTCTCTGGGTTGAGGGGTGCGAAGGACGCTCAGAGGTCTTCGCCACGACCCACGAAGCCATCTGCCAGCCGAAGCCGCAGGACGGGCCTGGGGATTCCAAGGTGACAATAGCCTTTGGCAGCGTCAACTTCCAGTTATGAAGGGAGCATGCTCTTCACTTCCTTGCAAAGGCTATCAACGACAGATGGTACACCAACTAGATTCTTCGGTGGTTTTACGCCGAAGTCGGAGAGGACTCCCCCCTCGCGGGTCCTCTCCAGGAGATTTGGTTTCGGAAGGAGGCGGAGATCTCTCCGAACCCTAGCCTGCTCTCCACGAGGCTAGGGCTGCTGACTTTGGTGGCTCGCCGCATGAGCATGCGCGACCTGGCCAAAGAGTTTATTGCCCTTTGGATCCCACCCCTCGGAGCCAACTGGCCAATCGTGTTTCAACGGGTCTCGGAGGGAGATTTCCGAACCCTAGGTAAGACTTCATTTCCTGCAATACTGTTTTAGATGAAGGAAACAATTATACTTATGATACCATACCCTTTTTCTTCAGCGGCTCCTTTGGTATTGGCTCCGGAGGACATAGCTCGAGCCACCAAACGAGTTCTCGGAGCCCCTTCGGTGGCTGAAAAGCAAAAGAGGCTGGAGCTAGTGGGGAGCTGGGAGCGCTCCAACAGAGTGTGGGGGGCTCTCAGGATGGAGCCCCCTCCCCTTCCTGACTTCACCTCGATTGGAGCAGTCGCTCGAAAACAGAAAGTCACTATTGAGCCGTCCAAGAAGGCCAGCAAGCCGCCGTCCAAGAAGAAGAAAATAGTGAAGTTCCCTCCGCGGCTGGCCCCTGCTTCGTCGGCCTCATCTTTGGACGCTCGGAGCTCAGCCTCTGAGGAGTCAGAGGACTCCGACGCTCAGCTAACGTCAGCCTTCAAGAACTATCTCCTAGATGATGACGAAGACATAGGGGAAGCCCCCGCTGGAACTTCCGTCCGAGAGGTTGCGGAAGTAGACCCGACGTGCACTCCCGCGCCCGTCGTTGTAAACTTGGAATCGGGCTCCGCCACTCCCAACTCGTCCGCACCCGGCGTGGTTGTGGCGGAAGTCGTGGTTCCGATAGAAAATGCGGTGGAGAGGGCATTGGGAGATGACTTCGCTGACATCTTTCATATGTATGAAGTTCTGGAGGATCCGGTGATCCTGCCCCATGGGGCCTCCGAAGGTACGCCTCGAAGCTCCTGCTTTGGTTGATACCTACAACTTTTTTCTTGTAAATGCTTATTAAACTCGTTGACAAAATAGGTACCTCGAAGGGCGTCGACGCTTCGGCTGCGCCCGAAGTCCCATCATCTTCAGGGGTTGTGGCCCGGGTGGACCCCCCTGCTCCTTCGGACGCTCCACGCCTGGTAGCGGAAAATGCGCCCATCGAAGCGGATTTGGTGGCGGAGGTTGCCCCTGCTGCGGCGGCTCCGACGGTTGAGGTTGCCTCTGCTGACGCGGCTCTGGTCGAAGGAGTAACCGCCGACGAACGGGGTACTTCTGTTTCAACCGCCGCACCCTCCTTCGTGCCAGGGAGGGGCAAAAGCATATCTAGCCTCGGCCTTCTTCCCGGCCTCGTGATGACCTCCGTCGGCAATTCGGAGGATGAGGCCGCGGCAGACGATCGCCAAGCCTCATCTTGGCTTCCTCTGCTGGCTCCATTTTTGGAGCAGCGGGAAGGCCTCAGAGCGCTCATGGAGCCCCTAGCAGAGAAGAGCCAGGACATCGCCAATTCGGACTTGGTCTCCGCTCTGAGCGAGGCTAGGGCTCCGGCGCTCAACACGGCCCTCGAAAGGGCTGCCCTTCAGGTATGAAAAACACCGCAGCTACTTCAAATTAGTGATCATAAATACCTTGGTACTTACTTGATTTTTCTTTTTGCAGCAATTTGTCCTTGCTAGAGCGGCAGTGACTTTTAATGAGGTCAAAGTTAACCGACTTAAAAGGAAGGTTACCACCCTCCAAACCACTCTTAATAATTCCAACGAGAGATCCTTCAGGTTGGAGGAGGAAGCCCTAGTGGAACTGAGGGCTAGGGCAGCGGCTGACGAAGCTCTTCGGATGGCAAGACAAGACAGCGACGCGCTCCGCTCCTCGGCCCTCGAAGTCGAAGTCGAGCGTGTCGTCCTTCGGACGGAGGTCGAAAGGCTCCGTCAAGCGGCGACTGCTTCGAGTGCTCAGTTGGTGGAGCTCCAAGGAGGTCTTAACCAGACGATGGCCCAAAAGAGCTCCTTAATGCTCCAGGTGGCCGAGGTGTCTGCAACTACTGCAGGGCTGGAAGCAGCAGAGAAGAAGAACGCTAGCATGGCGGAACGTACCTTGGACGCCCTTCAGGGTACCTTGGAGTACTTCGGCACTATGTGCCCCTCGTCTTCTGCTGCGACCCACGAACCCCTCGATCGGAAGCTGAAAAGGATCCAAGTGGCCGCGTCGCTGATGATGAATTCCGGCGTCCGGTACGGAGAGATCTCCGGGCAGTGTGCTGGCATCGGGGTTCTTCGTCACCTCGAGTCCCTTCGGATCCCCCTCGGCTCAGTCGGGGGTTCGACCCCTGGAAGCTTCGTCTCCGACGACCTGCTGCGCCCATCTTCGGATGTAGCCTTGGCCTGGGAAGCCTTCCGGTCAACTTGGAAGACGGACCACAAGGTTGCGGCGAAAGCTTGGATTGACGAGGCCCATCGGCAGAAGCAGGCGCAAACAAGGCCACCACTTCCTGCCTCGCCAGCTCCGGCCATTCCTGCTCCACCAACCGACCCACAGGTCTAGCTCTTTAGGGCTATTATGTACACGAAATCTTGTAAAGCCTCTTTTATTAATGGAAAAGCTATAAACGAGAAACTTGTTTGGGTGTTCTGCTCTTTTTAGGTTTTGTCGTGCCCTTCGAACCCTGACCTCGAAATACTAGAAATTACCGAAGGGCTACGAAAGGAATGGGCAAGCCTAGAGAGTTTAAGGCCCTACCACCGATCTTGCTTCTCTGTTCCTCGCGGAGACAGAGGGGAGATAACCTTCGAAATTTCTCAAGAGGTCTTAGCTTATATTAAAGAAGAGGAGAAGGAGAAGGCATCCTCGTCTTCTGAACATATGAACTGGTCCGACTCGGAGTACCAGGCTGAAGACCCTGCGGAAGCTAACTCTAAAAGGCTCCTGACCTGGGCCGAGCTTCAGGAAGAGCAAAAGAAACTACGAGCCTCTAAGAAGAAGAGAAACGTCCGAACGAAGAGGACCAAGCCGACAGCTCCGAGCTCCGACGGACAGAGTAGCCGGAGGGGTAGCTCCAGATGTCGATAGGGTCTTCGATTTTTCTTAGGCTTGGACCAAAACTTTTCTTGATGTATAATTATGATGACTTAATGTGAAATGCTTCGAAAGTATCTTGCATGGTTCCTACCTTCCTACCCCTCCTTGTGGATGGTGGATCCGTTATCGTGCAAATGGGTTCGCCAGTCACAATGATGTGCCGAACCACCTGATGCTTCGCATTACACTTATCATCCGTACTTTAGTATCATAACCTCGCGACGCCTCGAAACATTGTTACTTTGTCACCTTCGACTTTTGTACAGATCGCTCGAACCTATAGGCCGTAGCTCTGTTTAACTTTTTGTAAAGTCCCTGGATTTTGTACGAAGCTAGGAATTCATAGGGTGGCCACCTTCGGCTCTTTTACAGATACTTCGTACCCGGAGGCCGGAAATCTATTTCTTTTTAAAGTCCTTAGACTCTTCCCCATATCCTAACAAGCCGGAGCCTGGAATCCGGAGGGTGGCCACCTTCGGCTCTTTTACAGATACTTCGTACCCGGAGGCCAGAAATCTGTTTCTTTTTAAAGTCCTTAGACTCTTCCCCGGATCCTAACAAGCCGGAGCCTGGAATCCGGAGGGTGGTGGCGGGTCCCCTACACCAATGGTTCGCAGGTTGCTGCCTGGGTCTTTGGAAGGATGCTTGACTCCGCAAGCATCGCCGTCCTCCCGATACGTCCATCAGGAGTAAGGGATATTCGAAGAGCAAACAAAATTCGACCCCTCTCTTTATTTAGAAAACAGGAAAGTTTTACAAGTGATTACAAGGAGCCCCTAAGCGTAATAACGCTTAAGGTGCTCCGCATGCCATGCATGCTTCAACTCTTCCCTTCTAAATTAGCTAATTTAAATGATCTGGGGCATCCTGAGCGTAAGATAACATATGGTCCTTCCCATTTGTTTCCAAGCTTCCCCGGCGCTATTACACTTCGCAAAACTAGATGACCAGGTTTAAGTTCCTTTAGCTTTATCTTCGGGTCATACCACGTCTTCGTTTTGCCCTGGTACTTAGTCAGATTGGCGACAGCTCGAAGCCTTGTTTCTTCTGACAAGTCTAGCGAAGTGTTCCTATCATCTTCGTCTCCGGGTTATACTACACGAAGGGAACCACCTCTGAGCTCCGTAGGAGTCATGGCCCTATCTCCGAATAGCAGTCTAAATGGGGTAAAACTTGTGGACCTGGTTTGAGTGGTTCGAATGGACCACAAGATTTTAGGGAGCTCTTCTACCCACAGCCCCTTGTCCAAGCCGACGATTCGGCGATTTAGCCCAGAGAGGATGTTCCCGTTGACTCGCTCAACGACTCCGTTGGACTGTGGATGGCGTACCGCAGCGAAGCACAACTTAATAACTAGATCTTCGCAAAATGCTTGGAAAGTGTCAGCTTCGAACTGGGTTCCATTATCCACCGTCAATTCCCTTGGCACTCCGAACCTGCATATAATGTTCTGCCAGAAAATTTTTTGCACATTCCTCGAGGTGATAGCAGTCAATGGCTCCGCTTCAACCCACTTTGAAAAATATTCGATTGCTACTACCGCAAACTTCAAGCCACCTTTTGCCATTGGAAAAGGGCCTATCAGGTCCATGCCCCATCGAGCCATTGGCCATACTGGGGCGATGACTTGAAGCTGGACTGGCGGACGGTGGCTTCGTTTGCCCATCCATTGGCAGCCTTGGCATGTTCGAACCAGCTCCTCCGCATCTCTCATTATTGTTGGCCAGTAAAGTCCTTGCCGAAGTGTCTTGCCAGCTAGCGCACGAGGGGCTAAGTGACTTCCGCACAAGCCTTCGAGAATGTCTCGAAGTATGTCCTGACCCTCGGGTTGGGAGATGCATCGAAGTAGAGGGGAACACACGCCAGCTTTGTATAATACTCTGTTGACAAGCTTGTAATTTCGGGCTCTTGCTTGCAACCTTCTGGCTTCTGGACCTTCTGAAGGGTCTATGCCATCTTGCAATATGTTCATAATCGGAGCCTGCCAATCTGCAGTTGGAATGCATAGTACTTCCGCAGAGGGTAACTGACTAGCTGCAGGCTGCACTAGCTCTTCATAGAAAGCACCCTCCGGGAGGTCCACCGCTCCCGCTGCAGCTTTTGCCAGAATATCTGCGAGTTGATTCTCTGCTCGAGGGATACTCTGAACCGTAAATCCTTTGAATGCTGCTTCAGCCTTGCGGATTTCTTCAAGGTATTGTGCTAGATGTGGATTCTTTGCTTGAAAACTTTTATCAACATGCCCTGCGACGACTTGGGAATCTGTCTTAATCATTATCCTTGCGGCTCCAAGTGCTTTAGCTTTTCGAAGGCCTAGCAGGATTCCTTCGTATTCTGCGATGTTATTGATGGTTTTAAAGTTGAGCCTCGCAGAATACATGGCCTTCTGTCCTGATGGTGATATGATGACTGCCCCTGCTCCGGCACCGGATGCCTGATAAGCTCCATCAAAAAATATTGTCCATAAACCTTCGGAGGGTTCTTCCGGGGCCCAAATTGCAGATGGAGTCCACTCTGCTACGAAATCAGCTATGATTTGGGATTTAATAGTTATTCTCGCCGTGAAGGAGATTCCGAAGGGTGCTAGCTCGACAGCCCATTTTCCAATCCTGCCCATAGAGTCTTTGTTTCGGAGCATATATCCAAGAGGATACGATGTAGGGACGATCAGGTTATGCGCCAAGAAATAATGTCTTAGCTTTCGTGAGGCCATTACTAGGGCATAAGCAAATTTCTCGAGCTCAGAGTATCTGATTTTAGCTCCGGACAAAGCCTCTGACACAAAGTAAACTGGGTTCTGCACCAGCTTTCCCTTAAGCTCAACTTCCCGGACTAATACTGCACTTACTGCAGAGCCTATTGCTGCAAGATTAAGGAGCAGTGTTTCTTCTGGAAGGGGTACAGTAAGTGTCGATAACCTTCCGAGGTATGCTTTTATATCATCGAAGCTCTTCTAGCACTCCGGTGTCCAACTGAAGCTTTTGGACCCCTTTAGGGCTTTGAAAATTGGGAGGCTTCATTCTGCTGACTTGGCCAGGAATCTGCTAAGGGCTGCGAGCCTTCCTGCTAGCTTCTGGACCTGCTTCAAATTCCCTGGTGGAGCCATCCTTTGTAATGCACTTATCTGCGTTGGGCTAGCTTCGATTCCCCTGCTCGAAACTAAGTACCCTTGCAGCTTTCCTACTTGTGCTCCAAATATATATTTTTCCGGGTTGAGGCGTACTCCACATGCTTGAAGGCTCTCAAACGTTTCAGCTAGGTCTAGGCTATGCTGGTGCTTTTGAGCGCTTTTTATTACAATATCATCCATATAGGCTTCGACATTCTGGCCTATTTGATGACCTAGAGCCTTAGCTATTAACCGTGAAAAGGTGGCTCCGGCATTCCGCAAGCCAAAAGGCATTCTTACATAACAAAATACTACAGAAGGAGTTATGAAGCTTGTCTTGGCTTCGTCTTCACGTTTCAGCCAGACTTGATGATACCCGGAATAAGCGTCGAGGAAACTTAGAAATTCGGAGCCGACTGTGGAATCCACCAGCTGATCTATTTGGGGCATCGGGTAGGGGTCTCGTGGGCATGCTTTATTTAATGAAGTAAAGTCAATACACATGCGCCACTTGTTCGAGTCCTTCTTTCTTACAAAAACAGGGTTAGCCAACCACTCGGTATGGGCTACTTACCTGATGATGCCAGCTTTTAATAATTTCTCTACTTCGGCTTTGGCGAGGCTTGCTCTTTCCGCAGATAGCTTGCGGAGCCCCTGGCACACTGGTCTAGCCTTCGGGTTGACGAGCAGGCTATGCTCGATGATGCTTCGATCGACCCCAGTGATATCTTCGTCGGTCTAAGCAAAGACGTCTAGATTTTGCTTGACGACTTCTTCCAATGAGGCATCTATCTCCGGGGATAGTGCCTCTGGGACACCGGCTCGGGCCACGACCTGCACAGGCTCCGACCGTGCCGCTGGTGGGGCTCGATCAGAAGCACCCCGCCCAGAACTTCGCCCAAGGTAGTCGCCCCGAAGGGCCAACACTGTCTTGCAATCCTTCGTGTCATGGCTCCTATTATCGCCATGCACGCAACAGAAAAAACTCTAGCACCTGCCAGGTGCCCTTTCTTGAGGCTTCGGTGCCCTAGCCTTGAAGTTCTGTGCCTGCTGAAAATTGGCTGGTGCCTTCGGAACGGAAGGTGCAATGTTTAGCACCTCCGAACGGAAATACTTCTTCCCTCGCTTGTGCTCGTTGAAGCGGTTATCTTGAGGGGGTTGTAGAGGGGCCGAGGCTTCAGGCTCCATCTTGGCTTCTCGGAGGGTGGGCGTTGGTGCTTCAGCTCGCCAAAGACAGCCTTCCTCCGCCTTGGCATACTGTTTGAAGTAAGCCATCAAATGTGCCATAGACGTCACTGGCTTCCGATGTAGTTTGCTGAGGAGGTCAGGGTTCAGCACTCCTTCGCGGGCGGTGTCGACTACCGAAGAGGTAGACATGCCCTTAATCTATGATTTGGTGTGAGCGAAGCGCGTGAGGTACTCCCGGAGTGTTTCTCCCGCCCGTTGTTTCACCTGAAACAAACTTCCTGTGGACATCGGGGCCACGAAGGTACCCTGAAAGTTACTTACAAACTTCTTCTTCAGCTGCTCCCAAGAGCTGATCGATCCTGGTTTCAGGGACCAGAACCATCGGAGTGCCACGCCTTCGAGAGCGAGGGGGAAACATTTTGCCATAGTATTTCGCACCCCTCCGCTTGCTTCTATTGCTAGGGCATACGATCGGGCGAACTCTCCGGGGTCTGACCCACCGGAGTATTTGTGTAACTTCGAGGCCTTAAACCTGGGATCAAAGGGCACCCTTTGTAAGTCTGAATGCAGCGGAGACTCATCATCGAAAGATGCGTTCTCGGTCTCCTCCGGGATTTGGGTTGCTTCTGGGAGATTGCGAGCACCACCGTCTTGAGGCCCTTCTAGAGTGTAACACCCCAAATTTTCAATACAATAAAAATATTATTAAATTCAATTTCCTGGAATATATATTTCTGAAAATACTTTTAATACTCTTTTATACCCTTTTGAACTACAACATAGAGTAGATGGCCAAATTAGGAGGTGAAACTTTTTGAATATGGTCCTAAGCCCAAGATATATTTTTGAGAATTTTTCCCCTTCGCCTTTGAGCGTTTTCCCCTGCTTCGCCTCCGGCCGCCCCTCGCCGTCGCCTCGGACCACCCCGGCCCGCGCCTCCGCCACCGTCGTGACCGCAAGGACGTCCCCTACCTCGGCCACGTCTCCGCTGGTCAAGGAGATCGCCGGAACGCCGTCGCCGTCGAGTACCCGAGGGGCCTTCCGCGTCTACCCTCGTCGCCGGCCACGCCCCGTCGTCCCCGGACCGCCGCCAAGGTACCATCGTGACCGCCGCAGTGCCCTCTTTCCATTTCTAGGCTTAGCTAGGACCGCCGTCGCTCGTCGTGGCCGCTGGCCCGCTCGCCGTCGTCGGAGAAGACGACCGGCACGGGTCGAGTACCCGTGCCGTGTCGGATCTGATCCCGACCGTGCGATCGCGATCGGACGACGCGCGTGAGCCCACGTACGCGATCTAATCCGCACCGTCGGATCTGGTCAAAGCGTTACGTTTTGATCTCACGCGTTCGTTTTCATTTAAAACCGGTGTGCGATCTCATGTGTCCACGTGGTACCCCTTCGCACGTCTTAATCCTGGCCATCCATTATAACTTAAGCGCCCCGCCTCGCCCTCGCGCGTCGGATCTGGATCCGACGGTCCAGATCGACCCGACGCACGCGCACAGTGCGCGGGTTCACCGTGGGCCTAGCTCACCGTGGACCCGAGGGATTTAAAATTTGAAAATAAATTCCAGAAATGCTTTTAAACTTGTAAAATTCATACCTAATGCATTTGAACTCTAAAAATTACCATTCCAATTTCAGAAAATTCATAAAATTATTCTCTACATGTTTATGCAATAAAAACAGTAGGTTTACTTTGACATTTTCATGTTTATTCAAATAAATATTTAAATGCCTTTAGGATTAAAATATGAATTCAAATGTTTGAACTTCAGAAAAATTCATATTTATTCCTTTCTATTCACATACTGCAAAACACTAAATTACCATGAACTTTTCATTTCAAAACTTATTAGGGAACTTAATATGGGACTATTCACATTTAAACACTTGTTTTCTAAAAAGGACAACCCTTGATTTTAATCCCTTTAAAATTATTTATGAAATAACTTTCAGAACCTTAACAATGGAAATTATTTCACTTTTAATCAAACCAACAGTAACTTATGTGCTATTAATGTAATGTTATATTGTTTGATTGAATGTGCTCTTTTTATTTTGCTTTGTTATATTAAAAAGACTACGACGTCGCCGAGGAGCCGGAGTACTTCCCGGAAGTTCCTCCCTCCCCATTCGCTGAACAAGGCAAGTCACCAAACCAATCTTTTGAGCATATTGAACCCATGTTTGATTAAACTATCGCTAAAACACATAGGTTATATATGCATTAGTCAAATGAACCCTTACATTATATTTATTTAGGATCCCCCGACCTTGATGTGCAACCCAAGCCATGTTATCTCGCCAAACCTCCTTGTCACCATGTGATCAATGATATTAGCTAGTGTCTAATGTATTGACACGATCGCTATAGGATAAAAATGAGTCGTAGCAAAATGGTTCTATTATATGATCCCCGTTACTTCTTATCCTTGGAAATTCCGTTGGTGATGAGTTATGGTTGTGAGTGTATGCATGGTGGGTTCCGGGTGCAAGCTAGGGCATTGGTCGGTAGCACCCGGGGCACTATAAGGACCGGTCTGAGGGATCCGTTGTAATACACTTACGTACTAACCACAAGTCTAGTGGGTAAGTCCTAACTAAGGTATGGGTTGTTCCAAACCGAGGCCACCATTTGGAGATGGGTCAAGTTGCACCTGCGGGTGACTTGTACCAATGTGGCGCAAAAGGGGGTGCGACGTTAGCCGGGATGCGGCCCGGCGCGCCGGCGAAACCTAGAGCGGGTGGTTATCGCTTGGAACATCTCATATCGAGGTTTTGGCACGAGTTCCCGTGAAATGGGTCATCTTGTTTGGGATGAGTGCGTGCCTTGTGGGTACAGTAGTACATCTCTGATCAGAGTCTTAAATCTTTTCGAAAAGCCGAGCCCACGGTCAAGGGCGGGTTGCGTGACATCCCCCAGTTAGATTACTTTGAATATGTACGTGCATGATGGATTGACATGTAAGGACTGTTGAGCGAGGTGGGGCTGACTGTACCCCTCGAGTTAGTTGATGTTGATGATGTTCATGTTTACTTTCCGCGTGATTAAAATATGATTACACTAAATGCAATAACTGCAACTGCATTATTCTGCAATGTTAGCCATTATCCTTCCTTGTTTATTACCCTGCATTATTATTTGCATTTGCGGTGGCTTGTTGAGTACTTTTTGTACTCATACCCGTTGGACCCCACAGAGGATGCTTACTACGAAGACGGTCTGGAGTAGCGACCCAGTCGAGAAGAAAGATCCTGAAGAAGACGTTCGTCATGCCGCTATTTTATTTACTGTTTTTATTAAACTGTGATGTAATAAATATGGTCTGCGCACCATGAATACTGTCGTATGTACGATTGTCGCATGATGAACCTCTTGTATTATTGTTTTTCTTATGAAATTCAATAATGTCTCGATTTGTTAAATCGGGGCGCTACAAGATGGTATCAGAGCCGATTCGACTGTAGGAAGCCAAACAGACCCGCCTAGCCATTAGCCACAGGAAATTATTTCTCGAAAATCTACTTCATAAACTTTGTTCCTCTCCTCACTTTTATTTCAACTTACTGTTTTGTAGATGCCGGTCTACCAAGTCCACAGCTACTGCCGCCACTACGAGGGCTTCGTCCGGGAGCTCCGTATGATGCTCACCTTCCTCGGGTTCCTCTTCGAACCCGAATTTCAAGGAGTGTACCCCGACGAGTTCGCCGGGCCTTGCGACGTCTCCCTCACCGTCCACGGCTCTGGAGAACATCTGCCGTCCTACACCACCGCACTTGGAGGCCCGACTTTCGACGTCGCGTGCCAACGAGTCGCCCTCCAGGCCCTCATGGAGCTGAGGATGATCTACGACGATCGTCTTCAGAACTCGTCCTTCCGGCTCGTGCCGAAGCGCACTCCCGGAGCCCACCGTAGCATCTACCTCGGAGTTCACTCCGTGCGTGATCCGGTCATGGCCCGGCAGTCGCGTCTTCTGCAGGCCATGGATGATCTCCACACCGAGGCGGTGCTCGACGCCGACGAGCACCATGAGGCGGTTGAGTTCCTTCGTGAAGAGACGAAGAACTTGATCCAACAGAATGGCGAGTTGCAGCGCAAGATTATGCAGCTGCAGAAGGATATAGCGGAGATGGTTCCTCTTCTTCCAAGGAAGAAGAAGCCCATCCGTGAGCCCCTCCCTCGCCCCAAGAGGATCCCGCCACGACCCTCCCCCGCCAGGCCCTCTACCAGCGCCCCTCCTCCACGCCCCGGCCTCGTCTCCGACTCCATCATCGAGAACTTTCTCGAGCCCACCATCTCCCTGGAGCCGCGCACTCGTGGTTTCGAGAGCACGGAGACCGCCTCCGGTGGCGAGTAGGCGTTAGGAGTCGCTACTTTGAATAAAAGCAAAATTTTGTATGTGGTGCTGCCCACGACGAGTGTGTCATGGGTAGAATAAAAACTTGATTGTAATGAACAATTTCTACCACTCTCTATATATTTATGTGCTTGAATCTTATATGATATTTTTGGTTGTATTATAATTTCGTCATCTTTGTTTTATCACTATGTATATTCAGAAGATGGCCGACCACCAGAACACCGGTTCCAACAACGGTGAAGGAGGAAGCCATGATGCGCCCGAGGGTGTTGTACCAAACTGGGGTGCAACGGGCCCGCGACAGTCTGGGTCGCCTTCCGCCAACCACCCCACCTTGGCGGAGATGATGGCGAATCAGAACCACCTGATCACCGCCCTCCTCACCCAAATGCAGAACCAACAAGCTCAGTTGGACCGTCTACAGAATGGGGAACCCGCCCCTCGCGCACCAGCACCCGCACCCGCTCCGCAACTCTCCGAGTTTCTGCGCGTGCGCCCGCCCACCTTCTCGAGCACCACCAACCCGATGGAGGCCGGAGA
Organism: Zizania palustris; assembly: GCA_019279435.1. Classification (NCBI taxonomy): domain Eukaryota; kingdom Viridiplantae; phylum Streptophyta; class Magnoliopsida; order Poales; family Poaceae; genus Zizania; species Zizania palustris. The sequence continues at coordinate 560,368 of JAAALK010000080.1, read as the reverse complement.
TTGGCTCCGCACCATCGGAAAGAAGCTCGACCTCCTCCCCTGCACCGACCGGGAGCGAGTGGCCTTCGCTACTCACCAGCTCCAGGGTCCCGCCGCTGAATGGTGGGACAACTATCGTGAGTCCCAGCCAGAGGGCCACGTGGTGACTTGGGCGGAGTTCACCATCGCTTTTCGCGCCGCCCACGTCCCCGCCGGTGTCATCGCGGTGAAACAGCAGGAGTTCCGCGACCTGCAGCAAGGCAACAGGACCGTCATGGAGTACCTCCATGAGTTTAACCGCCTCGCCCGCTACGCACCGGAGGAAGTGCGCACCGACGCCCTCCGCCAAGCCAAGTTCCTCAGGGGACTTAAGGATGAGCTGTCCATCCAGCTCGTCGCCGCCGACTTCGCCGACTTCCAACGGCTAGTCAACAAAGCGCTCATCCAAGAGACTGAGCAGAACAAGCTGGACCTCAAGAAGAGGAAAATGATCGCCTTCAAGCATCAGCAGGCAAACTCTCAGAGGCCCCGCTTCGTCCCTCCACCACCAGCGCCTGCCTACCATCCTCGGCCCGCCTACAGGCCGCCTCACGCCGCCGGTGGATCCAACGCCGGGCATCCTCGCCCCGCTCCACCAGCTCCGGCCGCCCAGCCGACACCAGTCGCCAAGGCCCCGATCTTGAAGGATCGCCAAGGGAGGCCGGTCGTCTGCTTCAACTGCCGCAAGGAAGGGCACTATGCACACCAATGTCCTCACCCCAAGCCAGCTCAGGGCGCGGCACCCAACCAGGCGGTTCGTGCCCGCGTCAACCACATCAGCGCGGAGGAAGCTCAGGAGGCTCCTGAAGTCGTGCTCGGTACGTTTACTGTGAATTCCATACCGGCCAGTCATATTATTTGACTCTGGAGCAACCCACACCTTCATCTCGGAAAATTTTGTGAAAATAAACGGACTGGACGTGCTCCCTCTACCCATCCCCATGGTGATTGCCACCCCCGGCAATAGGACCTCAGCCCGCTTATACAGCCCTAAGGTTCAAATTGATATCCAAGGAGTACTGTTTCGGGCCGAGCCTGTCCTCATCCAATGCACCGGACTCGACCTTATACTAGGGATGGATTGGTTGATGAAGCACAAGGGAGTGATCGACTGTGCCAACAAGTCCTTCATGGTGACCAATCCTGAAGGCGTAACCGTCACCTTTCGCATGACCAGTCGCAAACCAGTCAGAGCATCCCTTCGCTCGATAGCTCTTGAAGAGGTGCCTATCGTCAAGGAGTTTGCGGATGTCTTCCCTGAAGATCTACCCGGAATGCCTCCCAAGCGGGACATCGAATTCAGAATCGAGCTTGTCCCCGGGACCACTCCAATCTCCAAGCGCCCGTACCGAATGGCCGCCAATGAACTAGCCGAAGTCAAGAGCAACATCGAAGACCTAGAACAAAAAGGGTATATTCGACCAAGTACCTCACCCTGGGGTGCACCGGTTATATTTGCCATGAAGAAGGACAAGACCAAGAGGATGTGCGTGGACTATAGAGCCTTGAACGACGTAACCATTAAGAACAAGTACCCATTGCCTCGGATCGACGACCTGTTCGATCAGCTGAAAGGATCCTCGGTGTTTTCCAAGATTGACCTCAGGTCAGGTTATCACCAGTTGAGGATTAGAGAAGAAGACATACCCAAGACTGCCTTCACCTCCCGCTATGGACTCTACGAGTACACCGTGATGTCGTTCGGACTCACGAATGCCCCAGCCTTTTTCATGAACATGATGAACAACATATTCATGGAGTTCTTGGACAAGTTCATCGTGGTATTCATCGACGATATCCTCGTTTACTCCAAGACAAAGGAAGAACACGAGACTCACCTCCGTCTGACCCTCGGAAAGCTAAGGGAGCAGCAACTGTACGCCAAATACAGCAAATGCGGATTTTGGTCGTCTGAGGTGAAGTTCCTCGGCCATGTTATATCTGCCGGAGGAATAGCAGTGGACCCAACCACCGTTGAAGCGGTAACCAACTGGCTGCAGCCCACATCGGTGACCGAGATCCGGAGTTTTCTCGGATTAGCCGGATACTACCGCCGGTTCATCGAGAATTTTTCCAAGATCGCCAAGCCTATGACCAGACTTCTGCAGAAGGAAGTGAAGTTTGAGTGGACCCCTGACTGCGAAGAAAGCTTCCAGACCCTCAAGAAGAAGCTAGTATCAGCTCCCATTCTGACTCTGCCAGACATCCGGAAAGACTTCCACGTCTACTGTGATGCCTCTCGTCAAGGATTGGGATGCGTCTTAATGCAAGAAGGGAAAGTGATATCCTACGCCTCCCGGCAACTGAGACCGCACGAGCTGAACTACCCAACCCACGACCTGGAACTAGCAGCCGTGGTTCATGCCTTGAAGATATGGAGACATTACCTTGTGGAGAATCGGTGTGAGGTCTTCACCGACCACAAGAGCCTCAAGTACATATTCACCCAACCAGATCTGAATCTCAGGCAAAGGAGATGGTTGGAACTGATCAAGGATTACGACTTGGGCATCCATTATCATCCGGGCAAAGCGAACGTGGTGGCAGACGCCCTTAGTCGAAAAGGGTACTGCAATGCCATCATGATTCAAGACCAAGCTCCTTTACTTTATAAGGAGATGGAAAGGCTAAACCTAGGGATCACCACTCGAGCGTACCTCGCTGCCTTAGAATCTCGGCCTGTCTTAACAGACCAGATCCGAGAAAAGCAGAAGGAAGATCTGGACATCCTGGAGATCCAGCAGAACATGAGGAAGGGTAAAGCCCCCGGATTTTCCGAGGACGAGCATGGTACCATCTGGTTCGGAAACCGAGTATGCGTACCCAACCTACCTGAGTTGAAGACCCTCATCCTTCAAGAAGCCCACGATACTCTATACTCCATCCATCCCGGGAGTACAAAGATGTATCAAGACCTAAAGGAAAAATATTGGTGGGTCAGCATGAAGAGAGAAATAGCAGAGTATGTGGCCAAGTGCGACACATGCCGGCGAGTCAAGGCAGAGCATCAGAGGCCTGCCGGACTTCTTCAACCTCTCAAGGTCCCTGAATGGAAGTGGGAAGAAATAGGAATGGACTTCATCACAGGACTGCCCAGGACCCAAGCTGGTCATGATTCTATCTGGGTGATCGTCGACCGACTCACCAAGGTAGCTCACTTCGTTCCGGTCAAGACAACGTACACCGTCGCCAAGTTGGCTGAGTTGTATATGACCCGGATCGTGTGCCTTCACGGAGTTCCTAAGAAGATTGTATCTGACCGTGGGAGTCAGTTTACCTCCAAGTTTTGGAAGAACCTTCAAGAGGAACTCGGCACCCGGCTGAATTTTAGCACCGCTTATCATCCACAGACCGACGGTCAAACCGAAAGGGTCAACCAGATATTGGAGGATATGCTTAGAGCTTGCGCTCTAGACTTTGGCAGAATGTGGGACAAGAACTTACCATATGCAGAGTTCTCCTACAACAACAGCTATCAAGCCAGCCTGCAAATGTCCCCGTTCGAAGCACTCTATGGACGTAAGTGCAGAACACCGTTGCTCTGGGACCAGACCGGAGAGTCACAACTATTTGGGACTGATCTATTAAGAGAAGCTGAAGAGAAGGTGAAGATCATAAGAGACCGATTGAAGGCAGCCCAATCCAGGCAAAAGAGCTACGCCGACAACCGTCGAAGAGACCTAGCCTTTGAGGAGGGCGATTATGTCTATCTCCGAGTCACTCCCCTCCGTGGCACTCAAAGGTTCAACATGAAAGGCAAGCTAGCACCCCGCTATGTCGGACCTTTCCAGATCCTCCGATGACAGGGAGAAGTGGCATATCAACTCGAACTGCCCCCATCCTTGGCAGGAGTTCATGATGTGTTCCACGTCTCTCAGCTGAAGAAGTGCCTCCGTGTACCCACCGAGCAAGCCGACCTTCAGCAGCTTAATGTCCAAGAAGACTTGACCTACATAGAAAGACCCATCAAGATCTTGGAAACCAAGGAGAGAGTAACCAGAAGTCGCGTTGTCCGATTCTGCAAAGTCCAATGGAACAACCACCCCGCCGAAGAAGCCACCTGGGAAAAGGAAGACGATCTAAAAGCCCAATACCCCGAGTTATTCGAGTAGCGTTCCAATCTCGAGGACGAGATTCTTGTATGGGGGATAGGTTTGTAACACCCCAAATTTTCAATACAATAAAAATATTATTAAATTCAATTTCCTGGAATATATATTTCTGAAAATACTTTTAATACTCTTTTATACCCTTTTGAACTACAACATAGAGTAGATGGCCAAATTAGGAGGTGAAACTTTTTGAATATGGTCCTAAGCCCAAGATATATTTTTGAGATTTTTTATAAATTTTTATCAACCTTGGAAGTAGCCCTAACATTTTAATCAATTTTCTGGAATTATTTTTAATCAGAAATACTTAGAAACAGTAATGGGCCTCCTCCCCTCCCCTCTCTCTCTCGGCCGGCCCAGCCCACTCCCACCCACGTGCGCCTTCTGACCAGTGGAGCCCACCCGTCAGTGACCCCCTCTCCTCTCACGCGCGCACCCGACACCTCGGCCCCACCTGTCGGCGCCAACCGTTCCCCCTCGCGCCCGAGCCCGGCCCCACCCGTCAGCTGCCTCCCTCGCTCGCCCGCGCTCGCTGGCCAGTGGCCCCCGCTCGTCAGGACCGTCTTCAACCTCGCGCCAGCCCCCCTAATCCCGCCGGCGAGAACTTCGCCTCGGATCCCCTCGCCGGCTCCCCCTTCCGTTAAACCAAGGCCGGCATTAACTCCCCCGAGGCCCACCGGTCATTTAAGCGCGTTAAGGCGCGCGTTTAAGCCCCTGGATCGCCTTCATGCGCCCGGCCGCGCCTTCGCCGGTGAGTAAAGCCCCCCCCCCCCTCGGCTTTCCTTGCATGCGAGCCCCCTCCGGTGTCCTATTTAACCCCCCGGCCTACGCCGCGTCCGACCCCCACGCCCACTCGCTTCGAGAATGAACAGAGCGCCCTCCCTTCGCCTTTGAGCGTTTTCCCCCTGCTTCGCCTCCGGCCGCCCCTCGTCGTCGCCTCGGACCACCCCGGCCCGCGCCTCCACCACCGTCGTGACCGCAAGGACGTCCCCTACCTCGGCCACGTCTCCGCTGGTCAAGGAGATCGCCGGAACGCCGTCGCCGTCGAGTACCCGAGGGGCCTTCCGCGTCTACCCTCATCGCCGGCCACGCCCCGTCGTCCCCGGACCGCCGCCAAGGTACCATCGTGACCGCCGCAGTGCCCTCTTTCCATTTCTAGGCTTAGCTAGGACCGCCGTCGCTCGCCGTGGCTGCTGGCCCGCTCGCCGTCGTCGGAGAAGACGACCGGCACGGGTCGAGTACCCGTGCCGTGTCGGATCTGATCCCGACCGTGCGATCGCGATCGGACGACGCGCGTGAGCCCACGTACGCGATCTAATCCGCACCGTCGGATCTGATCAAAGCGTTACGTTTTGATCTCACGCGTTCGTTTTCATTTAAAATCGGCGTGCGATCTCGTGCGTCCACGTGGTACCCCTTCGCACGTCTTAATCCTGGCCGCCCATTATAACTTAAGCGCCCCGCCTCGCCCTCGCGCGTCGGATCTGGATTTGACGGTCCAGATCGACCCGGCGCACGCGCACAGTGCGCGGGTTCACCGTGGGCCTGGCTCACCGTGGACCCGAGGGATTTAAAATTTGAAAATAAATTCCAGAAATGCTTTTAAACTTGTAAAATTCATACCTAATGCATTTGAACTCTAAAAATTACCATTCCAATTTCAGAAAATTCATAAAATTATTCTCTACATGTTTATGCAATAAAAACAGTAGGTTTACTTTGACATTTTCATGTTTATTCAAATAAATATTTAAATGCCTTTAGGATTAAAATATGAATTCAAATGTTTGAACTTCAGAAAAATTCATATTTATTCCTTTCTATTCACATACTACAAAACACTAAATTACCATGAACTTTTCATTTCAAAACTTATTAGGGAACTTAATATGGGACTATTCACATTTAAACACTTGTTTTCTAAAAAGGACAACCCTTCATTTTAATCCCTTTAAAATTATTTATGAAATAACTTTCAGAACCTTAACAATGGAAATTATTTCACTTTTAATCAAACCAATAGTAACTTATGTGCTATTAATGTAATGTTATATTGTTTGATTGAATGTGCTCTTTTTATTTTGCTTTGTTATATTAAAAAGACTACGACGTCGCCGAGGAGCCGGAGTACTTCCCGAAAGTTCCTCCCTCCCCATTCGCTGAACAAGGCAAGTCACCAAACCAATCTTTTGAGCATATTGAACCCATGTTTGATTAAACTATCGCTAAACACATAGGTTATATATGCATTAGTCAAATGAACCCTTACATTATATTTATTTAGGATCCCCCGACCTTGATGTGCAACCCAAGCCATGCTATCTCGCCAAACCTCCTTGTCACCATGTGATCAATGATATTAGCTAGTGTCCAATGTATTGACACGATCGCTATAGGATAAAAATGAGTCGTAGCAAAATGGTTCTATTATATGATCCCCGTTACTTCTTATCCTTGGAAATTCCGTTGGTGATGAGTTATGGTTGTGAGTGTATGCATGGTGGGTTCCGGGTGCAAGCTAGGGCATTGGTCGGTAGCACCGGGGGCACTATAAGGACCGGTCTGAGGGATCCGTTGCAATACACTTACGTACTAACGACAAGTCTAGTGGGTAAGTCCTAACTAAGGTATGGGTTGTTCCAAACCGAGGCCACCATTTGGAGATGGGTCAAGTTGCACCCGCGGGTGACTTGTACCAATGTGGCGCAAAAGGGGGTGCGACGTTAGCCGGGATGCGGCCCGGCGCGCCGGCGAAACCTAGAGCGGGTGGTTATCGCTTGGAACATCTCATATCGAGGTTTTGGCACGAGTTCCCGTGAAATGGGTCATCTTGTTTGGGATGAGTGCGTGCCTTGTGGGTACAGTAGTACATCTCTGATCAGAGTCTTAAATCTTTTCGAAAAGCCGAGCCCACGGTCAAGGGCGGGTTGCGTGACATCCCCCAGTTAGATTACTTTGAATATGTATGTGCATGATGGATTGACATGTAAGGACTGTTGAGCGAGGTGGGGCTGACTGTACCCCTCGAGTTAGTTGATGTTGATGATGTTCATGTTTACTTTCCGCGTGATTAAAATATGATTACACTAAATGCAATAACTGCAACTGCATTATTCTGCAATGTTAGCCATTATCCTTCCTTGTTTATTACCCTGCATTATTATTTGCATTTGCGGTGGCTTGTTGAGTACTTTTTGTACTCATACCCGTTGGACCCCACAGAGGATGCTTACTACGAAGACGGTCTGGAGTAGCGACCCAGTCGAGAAGAAAGATCCTGAAGAAGACGTTCGTCATGCCGCTATTTTATTTACTGTTTTTATTAAACTGTGATGTAATAAATATGGTCTGCGCACCATGAATACTGTCGTATGTACGATTGTCGCATGATGAACCTCTTCTATTATTGTTTTTCTTATGAAATTCAATAATGTCTCGATTTGTTAAATTGGGGCGCTACATAGAGTCCCGGTGGAGGCTTGGGTGCGGAGGCGATCGGCGGCCTCTTGCCTCCACCTGACCACTTCCTCCTGGAGCCTCGCTAGTTGAGTAGCCTCGGTTCCAGGAAGGTCTTCGTCTTCCTCGAAGGGCACCTCCGGGTCTCGGGAGCTGACATAATCAGTCCGAAGCAACGTAGGAGGAGCTCGAGGACCCCTGGGCACCTGATGCCCAGCTGCCTCCACGGGAATCTCTGGAGTAAAAGTTTACACCAACAGGTTCTCTGAGATCAAGAATGAACAAACAGAGAGTTTGTGTTTAAGGACTGTCTCAAGCCTCCGAGTTGGATAATAGCTCGAGCAGTTCGAATATATGTATATAATAGCTTCGTCCTGGATCCTTGTTACAGGGTATAGAGGGGGGTATTTATAGGTAAAAATATCTAATGAAAAGACCTAATTACCCCTAGATTACAACCGACATAGTGGGAACTATTCGGTGCTAGGAACAAGGTTATAAAGGGTAAAGCTCTATAAGATAGATGGATAAGCCAAACATCTTATCAATCTTGTCGCTCAGCTTCAGGCTTTTCATCTTCCATTCGGAGGGCTTATCTGGGCTTCGTATCGACGCACTCTTTGGCTTGACGCCTCTGCCTTCGAACAAGCGCCCACCAGCTTCGGAGCTTTTTAGAACCTTCGAGTTATTAATCTCTGAGTCCTGAAAATGAAGCAATTTCCCCCAACAGTTATGCATATCTTTCAAAGGAAACACATTCTCAAAAAATGTTGCATCATGTGATTTTAAAATAGTATCAACGTGCATATCAGATACCTTAGATTTTACTACTAAAAATCTATATGCCATGCTCCTTTGAGCATAACCTAAAAAGACGCAATCCATTGTCTTAGGTCAAGTTTGCATTTCTTCACGGTTGGAATATTGACTTTCGCCAAACGCCCCAAGTCCACAAGTAAGAAAGTGATGGTTTCCTCTAATTCCATATCTCATATGCAGTTTGATCTTGATTCTTGTTAGGAATTCTATTTAGGATATGACTCGTAGTCAACAGGGCCTCCCGATCATGCCTTTGATAAACCAACAATATCTAAAATGGCGTTAACCAAGTTAGTTAGCTTGTGATTTTTCCTATCGGTAACCCAGTTGTACTCAGGTGAATAGGGAGGCGTCCTCTCATGAATAATATCATGTTCCTCGTAGAATTCATCAAATATTTTGGGAAAATATTCACCACCACGATCAGACCTTAGACGTTTGATATTTCTCTCTAGTTGATTTTCAACTTTGGCCTTATAGATTTTAAAGTAGTTTAATACCTCGTCCTTAGTTCTCAATAAATATACACAACAAAATCTAGACACATTATGAATCAATGTCATGAAATATTTCTTTTCACATTTTGTCAACACATCATTCATCTCACAAAGATTAGAATGTATGAGTTCTAGAGCCCCCAAGTTTCTCTCCTCAATCGCCTTGTGAGGCTTTCGAGATTGCTTCGATTGCACACAACTATGTCACTTAGAACCTTTGGCAATGGTGAAATTCAGAATTAAACACATGCTGGACAAATGAGACATCAAACCAAAATTAATGTGATATAAACGTGAATGTAAAATGCTTGCTTCACCATTAATATCACCACAAATATAGTTTACTGACTTATTACTAAAATCCAAAAGAGAAGGAGGAATAGATCTCCGCAATCATAGCCTTTACCAATGAATTGTCAATATTTTGATAAGACTAATTTATTGGACTATAAGACTACCTTAAACTCGTCCTTACACATAACGGAGCCGCTAACAAGATTCTTGTTTATAAAAGGGACATGCTGCACAATCTTTCCCGAAGTAAATTTCAGATCTACCATGCCAGCACCATGAATAGAAGCATGTGACCCATTCCCCATTAGGACGGAAGAATCCTAGACGGTCTGGTAAGAAGAAAACATAGAGATGTCACCATACACATGAACATTGACACTCGTATCAAGCCACCAACTAGTAGTTTGAAATACTGAAAGCACAATAAATGGATTATCGTATCCATCATTAGTATTGTCGATGGTTACCATGTTGACATTCTTAGCCTTTTCCCTTTGCGGTCTACACGAACTAGACAATCCTTGGAGAAATGTCTCAGTTCACTGCAAGTGAAGCAACTCAACTCGGTTATGTTTTTTTCTTCTTCTTAAAGGTAGTGGTTCTCATAACTTTGTTAGGCTTATATTTCCCTTTTATCTTGCCATGTGGGGATTTCTGCACCAAGTTGGCGCTAGACTGACCTCGCCTCCTTTCTTAGAAGCATCCTTTGTCCGAGCTTTCTCTTCAATATCAAGAGACACTATCAGGTTTTCAACTGATATCTCCTGCCTCTAATGTTTTAGAGTAGTAGCAAAGTTCCTCCATGAAGAAGGCAACTTTGCAATTAAGCATCCGACCACAAACTTATCGGGTAGAGGATACTTAATGAGGTCAAGTTCCTTGACAATGCACACAATCTCGTGAGCTTGTTCTACCACAGAATGGTTGTTCACCATCCTTCTAACACCCCAAATTCCCCAGAAGGTAAAAATACATTTTATTTTATATTTTTCTGAAACAGATTATTTTGGATTTCCCATAAAGCTTAAATGCCCAAATAAACTAAAACCTAGAGAAAACATCCAAACCAGAGCTTAAGAAAATTTCTATATGATCCCAAGACCAGGACCTATTTTTAAGAATTTTTACAAATTTTTATCACCCTTGGAAGCAACCCAAATATTTTAAATCAATTTCATCAATTATTTTTATTCAGAAATGCAGTTAAACAGTAACGGGCCCCTCTTCCCCCTTTCTCCCTCCACAGGCCGGCCTAGCCCAATCCACCCCGTGCCCCTCACTAACAAGCGGACCCCGCTCGTCAGCGACCCCCTCTCTCTCCGTGTGCGCACCCGAGCCAGGCCCACCTATCGGCGCTAAGTTTCCCGCCCGTGCCTGACCCCACCGGTCAGCCCCGACCGTTGCCACACCCATGCCCTCACACACCCGCTGACAGTGGGCCCTCACTGTCAGTTCCATCTTCCTCCTCGCGCCGCCCCCAAATCTCTCCGGCCGAAACCCTAGCTCTGTGATCCCCTCGCCGTCGGCCCCCTTCCACCGAATTGACGCCATATTAATGCGCCTCGCAATCCCCGGCTCCCTTTCCCCCATTTACCCGACGCGTTAAGGCCCGAGATCGCCATATTGCATGCACGGAAGGAGCTCGCCGGAAACATGGAAAGTACCCCTCGGGTTTCCATGTATGCACCTGCCAATTTTACACCGTCGGTGTCCCTATTTAAACCCCGCACCACACCGCGTTCAGCCCCCGCACACATTTGGACTAAAAATGAACAGAACGCCTGGACTTCACTTTTAATGCCGCGCCTCTGCCCGAACTCCAACCACCACTCGCCGTTGCCGGAGGTCTCCTCCGTCGTCGTCGACTACACCGTCGTAACCACCGACGCCACCCCGACCTCGTCCACCCCTACGTCCCCGCTGAAGACCACTGAAATCCCACCATCGACGAGGACCCGAGCACCTTTGCCGCCCCCGCTCGATGCAGGCCACGCTCCGACGACCTCGAGCCTCGCCACCGGTACCATCTTAACCGCCACGCTATCCTGTTTTAGCCATTAGATCCGGCTGTTGGCCATCGCCGTCGTCGCCAGAGAAGACGACTGGCACAGGTAAAGTACCTGTGCCGTGTCGGATTCGATCGTGACCACACGATCTTGATCGGGCGGCGGGGATTGATATGCATGCGAGATTTAATATCGGTCGTCCATGTCGACTTAAGGGGTATCGAGTGATCCCGTGCATCCATTTTCACTTAACCGCCCCCCCCCCCCCGCCTCGCCTGCAGTCGTCCGATCGCGATCCAACGGCGATTCGGCGCACGTTCACAGTGCACGGGGTCACGGTGAACTCGGCTCACCGTGGACCGGCGACTGTTTTTGGTTTAAAATAAATTCCAGAAACTATTTTAAACTTCAAAAATTCATAACTTGCTCAATTTAACTTCAAATTTGACCATTCCAATTTTATAACATTTATATTTTTATTCTCTTTATATTTATGCAATAAAAACAGTAGGTTTATTGTGAACTTTTTATTATTAATTAATTGGGAGTTTAAACTACATTATGTTGCATTTTATTTCTTTTTAGAAAATTCATAACTCCATAATATATCATTTTAAGAGTTCAAATAATAATTTTAGGAGGCTTAATAACTTTATTTCCCTTAATTTAACCCAATCAAAACCTATATCTTGTTGGGTGATTTTGGATTGTCTAATTGAATGTTATGTTTATTTTATTTGTATCGAGAAGACTATGATGTCGTCGAAGAGTCAGAATACTACCCGGAGGTTCCACCATCACCTTTTGCCGAACAAGGCAAGTCACCAAATTAATTTTTGAAGCATATTGAACCTAGTTTTCTTAAAGTACCGCTAAAACTCATAGGTTATACATGCATTAGTCAAATTAAAAGACTTACATTATATTTATTTAGATCCCCGACCTTGAAGTGCAAACTCAAGCCATGCTTTTGAGCCTAAACTCCTTGTCACCTTATTACTAATATTATTAGATAGTGTCCAATGTATTGACACAACCGCTATATGTTAAAAACGTGTCGTAGAAACTTGGATTCTATTATATGATCCCCGTTATTCTCTCATCCCTGGAATTCTGTTGGTTATGGAGTTTTGATTAAGTGTGTAAGTATGGTGGGTTTCGGGTGCAAGCTAGGGCATTGGTCGGTAGCACCCGGGGCACTATAAGGACCGGTCTATGGGATTCGTTGCAATACATTTCCATACTAACCACAAGTCTAGTGGGTAAGTCCTAACTAAGGTATGGAGTGTTCCAACTCGAGGGACCACTTGGATATGGGTCAAGCAACACGTGTGGGGTGGCTTGTACCGACGTGGCGCAAAAGGGGGTGCGACGTTAGCCCGGAGTGGCCGGGGGTGCATCTCATTCTAAGGTTTTGGCACGAGTTCCTATGGTATGGGTCATCTTGTTACACTTTGGTGTGCGGGATGAGTGCGTGCCTTGTGGGTATAGTGGTACACCTCTGATCAGAGTTTAAATCTTTTCGAAAAGCCGAGCCCACGGTTAAGGGTGGGTTGCGTGACTACTCGCAGTTAGTTTATAATTATAAGTGTTGCATGATGACTTGGCATGTAAGGACTGTTGAGCGAGGATGGAAAACGTACTCCTCGAGTTAGATGATATTACATTGTTCATGTTTAATATTCTATATAATTAAATTTGACTACACTAAATGCTGCAACTGAGAAATGTACTTTTCCGCACTTTAAGCCATTATCCTTTCCCTTGCTATTACCCTACATTATTATTGCATTCTCGGTGGCTTCTTGAGTACTCCTGTACTCATACCCATCGGAAAAACACTTCAGAGACTGCGTACTACGAGGAGGATGGTCTGGAGTAGTGACCCAGTCAAGAAAACAATCTTGAAGAAGATGTTCGTCATGTAGTACTATTTTCATAGTTTCTTTTTAAATTTTATGCTTATGTAATAATGTGGTCTGCGAACCACAGATGATTGACCGTATGTACGTTGTCGCATGATGGACATCTTGTTATTATTGTTTTTCTATGGAAATTCAATAGAGTTCCGATTTGGTAAAATCGAGGTGTTATAATCCTATAGTAATGAAAGCTCTCCATGAGGTATAGTTTATTGCCTGCGCCTGATGCATCATATTTTTCAATCAGAGCATCCCACAACTTATTTGCATCTGTCACAATAATGTAAACATCACACAGACAGTCAGAGAGCACGCTTAAAATGCATCCCACGAAGAAATTTCGCTCATCAATAGAAATTTCGCCCTTGGATTTTCCAAGTCTTGGTTACATTCATAGCAGTAAGCCAGAAACGAATCTTTGCTTGCCATCTCTTAAAATGCACACTAGAAAAATTTTCTAACCTTAGTGGATCCACAAATCTAGATATTGAATTAATCGTAGATTTCCTAAAATAAGGTTTTTGGATTGTTGGAATGTTAGGCAATTTTATGATTAATTTCTGAAACGGATAAATCATGGCATCCATAATAAATAGCATGAATAGATCTATCATACTAGTGAACATGAACATAATAATTATGATTTCGCAAAGTGTGATCATCAATCGTACATAAAGGTAAACCACGTATTGTACGGTAGCCGAAGATAAATCCATAGTCGGTGTAGAGGTTCTGCCGTTGGTGTCAGATCTTAGCACCTGACGACGACCAACGGTAGACATAGACGAATGGCGCATCGTGATGACGAACTTGAGTTGTCACGCGGAGCGCTTCCCGAAAACCTCATTTGCCCTCTCCCGATGCAGGATCACAAGGGCGATAGGTTCCAGAGACTTGCTATCCCGTTCTCGGTGCACGCCGGCAGATGAAGTAGAGTAGACTACGATGACAACACAGTAGAGAGAAGACACAAGCAAAACCCTAGCTTGATTCTGTTGTATATCTTGTCGATTATCTCGTATATTTTGGAACCGGCCTAATAGAGGGGCTTTTATATGAGAGCAATCAAATCTCGTGTCGCGATCACAATCTCAATTAAGTCGGTTATCATATAACCATATCCCGCAAATTTTGCCATGTTCCCAAAAAATCAGAACAATAAAAGAAAAGAATGTGTCTCCTAAAAACAAGGAGTCAGATTTCAGGGTACTCATGGTTATGGTTGGTAGGCTGACTCCTAACCCCAAGTCCCGATCAATCAGTCGGGAAGTGTTGATTCCCGACCTCTGAGTCCCTGGCTCGAGTCCTACACTTGGCAGTGCCGAGTCTGATACCCGACTCCCGACTACATGATATTTCTCTTCAAAGTGTGGACTTTTGAGATTTATTTAAAAATTTCTAAAATATCCATACGGGTATATCTCGAAATTCCAACAATTTAATCATTATTATATTGTTAAGTTTAAGATAAAGTTTGATTTTTAAGGTAGTTATGATGTTTTACTTTTTTTCTTTAAAATCACTCACAAACATTAATAATTTTTTTTTAAAAAAAATAAATTTGTATCTGTACATCCATCTTCTCCTCTCTCTAAATTCACTTCTTTAGAATAAATTTTAAACATGACAAATGCTACTATTTAATGTTTTATTAAAAGGAAGGGACGGATCTAAACGTCATGTATGTTTTTTGTATTTTTTTATTTAGAGTTTGACAAGGACCAGACGGCAGGATCATGTCGGTTTGCACGGAACTCAAACGCCATATCGCCGACTCGCCGTCGTCTGCGTCTTCTCTCCTTGGGATGCGTCGCGTTTAGGTGGTGGACCCCTTTTGCTCCACGAGCCACGAGTGCGTTTATGCCGTGCTTGGACTACGGCTTGCTGCAGCCTCCTAGCTGTTAGGCACCGATTCTGCTACGATTGTAGAGTTGGAAATGCGTTTTAAATCAATAGCGGGTGAGATTCTTTTCTCGTAGTTGTAGTGGGTGATAAAAAACTCTAACTCGCTTAGTCAGTAATACCGAGGGAATTCAAGATACTTGCTCCTCCTGAACTTACTAAGTTCAGCCTAAGAGAGTGTTTGAATTAAGGGTTTAAATTTTAGTCTGTGTCACATCGGATTCTTAGGCATCAATTTAAAAGACTAAGTAGGTGTTTGGTTCCATGGATTAAAATTTAGTCAGTATCAAATTGGATGTTTGAACATTAATTTAAAGGATTAAACGTGAACTAATTATAAAAATAATTATAAAATGAGAGGATTATGAGCGAAACGAATTTATTAAGCATAATTAATCCATGATTAACAAATATTTACTGTAGCATCACATTATTAAATCATAGTATAATTAGGCTCATTAGATTCGTCTCGTGAATAATCCATCGATTATGAATGGAATTTATAAATAATCTATATTTAATACTCCAAAATAACATCCAAACATCTGATGTGGCGAGACTAAACTTTTGGACTAAAGAACCATACAACACTTAAATGTGACCTAATTATAAAAATAATTACATAATCGGAGGATAATTCGAGAGATGAATTTATTAAGCCTAATTAATACATAATTAGTAAATGTTTATTGTAGTATCACATTGTCAAATCATGATGTAATTAGGCTCATTAGATTCATATCACAAATAATCCATCGATTATGAATGTATTTTGTAAATAATATACATTTAATACTCTAAAATAATATTAGACATGATCGGACTAAAATTTATCACCCCTCGTTTAAACTCCTAAATAGGTAAGCCTAATCACTCCATATCATGTACACATAGACCCGTAGCCATAGCCTAGCTCCTCTAATCGGAACTAAGAGCATCTCCAAGAGAACTCTTATATAGGTTTCTAAATTTAAAATTTAAGATTTTGATGGAAAATTAGACTCCAACAACACCCCTAAACAAATCCTCATCCTAAACCATTTCCTAAATCCCTTGTTATCTATCATAAATTTAGAATTAATTTCTCATTTCTTATTTAAAAATAGGGATAGGAAAACTGTTGAAAGTCAAATTAGGTTTTATGGATTAACATAAATAGAATAATCTCTATATCAAATTTTAAGGAATAAAATTTAAGACATCTCTCAGAGATGCTCTAACACATGCTCCCATGCGTAGCCCCATGAACACAATCTTCCATGCCTATTTTAAAAGCATGTTTGTTTTGATTATAATAATTAATTTATAAAAAACTGAATTAGAACCGTTTATTAGATTGTTATAATTTATACTATAAATTATAATAAATTGATAAAATAAGTTATACTGTTTGTTCAAAAAATACATTAGCATTTATAATATCAAAAAACATAGTCACATTTTCATGATATATTTAATAAACCAAATTGTTGGAATATTTGTTATTATAAAATTGATAGAAAATAGAGAAATGTTACATACGACATTCAACAGTGTGCACGGTGAAGCGACGATGCTATACAGTAGCCTGTAAAGCAGCCAAATCTCTAAAGCGGATGATCCGGGACGGGAGCATAGTCGGGTAGCTCATTAATTATAAATGCGCATGCGTGGACCCAGAAGAACAGCATACTATCCTGCTAATAATGATTACTGAATTTTATTGGAAAAACCTTCCATGTTACCAGGAATATTATATATTCCTTTTTTTAACACACACGCATCAGTATTATTAATCGCTTTGGACAAGCTTGACTATACCATTTTTTACCATTTTGGTACCAACCGAAATGCATGTCATAACCTAAAAGTAAAACGGTACCCAGTATACACAGTAATAATATACGTACGCATTAAAGTGGAAGGTAACGTAAATGGTAA